>VWZP01009370.1:2154977-2177359 GCA_013396995.1 Dicaeum eximium
GAGTTTGATGACAGCTGGAAAAAGAGTTCCACTCTTGGAGAAATTTGGAAAAAGACATCCTTTTTAGAAACAATTGTGCTTTCATACTGTATTCTTTACCACAGATGTTAATGTTAAGTTAGAATATTTATTTCCAAGAATTTGTTTTTTTCTCCAGTTGCTTCTGTACCTGAACTCTTAATCAGGTTTGTAACAGTGTAATTATTTCCACAGCAACCAGTTTAAGCGTCACAAATAATGGATTATGATTTCAGTGTACAAAAGAGCAGCAAGAAGATTAAGTTTTAGAAACAGTTTGACGGAGGGGTGGTCTTACTTAATTTCCCTAGTACTAAAGAATACAGGAAAATAATCAAATACATAGATTCATAAAACAGTTTCTGAAGAAAATGCATGCAAGCACTTTTCATGAGAAGTAGGATTATTTCCAACCAGTAATAATTATATTACTATGACATCTAGAGTGGGATTTAAGTTATACCTCAGACACCTAATTTACAGGCTATGGGGTGTGGGGGTGTGTGTGTATGGGGGGAAATCAGCTGCCTAAATGTAGGTGCCAGGCTGCATCTGAGACATTTTGCTGTGCCTGGGATATCTGCATGAGCTATCAAGTAAGAGAGAAGACATTCTGAATTTGCAGCTGAAGTCAAGCAGGATGTAACAGGACATTTCAGCTGGTCCCAGATACCTGAACTGAACAGACACTCAAAACCCAAAGTCCTGTGATAAAAGGGTGTTCTGGATTTTGTAGCATGTATCAGGAAAATCTGAGCATTTATGTTAGGAAGGTGGATTGAGTCCCTACAAGGAGGTGCTTGAATCACAGTCTTGCTCCTACCTTTAATGACAATTTAGAAATTTAAAGACATGCTTCATTTCAGTGACTGAACTTCAGTAAAAAAAAACCAAAAAAACAACCAAACAAAAATCCCCAAAAAACCTAGTAACAACAACAAAAAAAAAATCAACAAAATGAAACCAAGAACATTTTATCAGGGACCTTAAGGAAGTTTCTGCCTGCTTTTAGAAAAATTTTTGATGGCTCTCTGGAGAGAGATTAGTCCTATCTGAGCATGAAAAAAATCTGTAAGCAGGGGTTCAGATTTGGATTAAGGAGATACAAGAACCCTGATGATCAGTCTGTATTGATTTCCTAAGTGCCAGCCTATCTCATCGGTACTGGAGAAATCAGAAGGGGTTACTGCATTTACCAGCTATGTATCAGGCAGCTAACATTTTTAACAGAGGGACAAGTAATCAGGTGAGAACAGAGAAAGAACTGAGGAGGGAATATCTGACTTAATTAGATGTTGCCAAATCGACTAAATCTCAGGAAATTTGCCTCAGAGTACATGAAACACTGACTACAACGTCAGAAGCAATTGTAGTTATATTTCAGAATTTTGAGAGGACAGTGACATTTCAGAAGAGTTAAAAAGGTCAAGCACAACCTTTACCTCTAGAAAGTGGCAAAAGGAAGAGACAAGGAATTATAAATTAACTACTCAACTTAGGTTCAGTACCTGATACAATACTGGAAGAAATTAAGATTTTTAGAAACTTGAATGATAACACGAAGATGAACAGCAGCCAACATATATTTATCAAGAACAAATCAAATTCAATTTTCCTTCTAAGAATAAGGCCTTATATAAAACAAAATAGCAGAAAACACACTAACTTAAAAAATACTTTTGGCATTGCTTCAAGAGACATCTTGCTAAGCAAAGAATGTTACAGACAAAGCTATTCTGAGACCCATGCAATATCAGTTTCAGAACTGCATTTAGGGACCAGTTATCAATAGTTCATTGTAGGAGGGGAAAGTATATGACAATCAACAGATATAGATACAGCACTACATCAATATTCTTCATACTTCATTGACAACATAGTGACAGAGCAGAGAATATATCTATTGAATTCACAGGCATCAAAATGGAAAAATGGTTTAGAAAACAAAACCAAAGAATTGACAAAGTGGTCTGAATGAAACAGGATGGGATTCATTATAGAAAAAAACAACCCTACACAAAGTTGTCCAGTGAAACAGAATAAACAGTTGCAAAAATACTAGATGGGAAACAAATGGCAGGGTGGCAGCTGTAAAAGGAAAAATCTAAGTCATATAATGAATCCTCAGGTGACAGAAAGCTGTCAATGCCAGCTGACTGGTGAAAAGCTATCATACTGAGACATATAAAGAGAAATATTTTTGCAAGCCACATGGAATAATTCTTTTGGATTGGAAAAGCCTGTTCTCTCTACTGAGTCTAGTTTTGGGCCTTGCATTTTAAAAAAATTGGTTGCTTAGAGAGATCCTACAGCATGGCACCCAGATGTCTAATAATGATAACATACAGAAACAACCAGATTTGTTGTTCATAGAAGAAAAATTACTGAAGCTGGAATATAAGAACAATCTCCAGTATTAAGAAGCAGTTGTAAAGAGAAAGGAAATAAGCTACTTCCCATGTCCTTGGTATATAAGGAAAGAAAAAATGGTACTTACACTCCAGCAAGAAAAATTTAGTTAAGAAACAGGAACATTATCTAAGAGTAATCCTATTTGAATAGATTTGAATAGATACAGGAATAGATTGTCTGTGGAAATTGTAAAATCATAAAAGGTTAGATGTGCAGTTTTACAAGTACAGGACTCTGTTGGATCAAAATGGTGAACATGGACCTTTGGAGTTCCTTCTAGGAGGCTGAGGTTTCTGGATAGGGAAATGCTTTTGGTATTTATCTCTTCAGTTGAACAGCTCTAAAGCAAGGAACTGCACTTTTATCATCTTAGTTCCTTATTTTGAATTTGGGGAGGAATTTTGTTGATTCCAAATTTTATCTAGTAGGTCAGTTTATTATTGTTTAATTTCTTGCTTATATCATAATTTTGGTACATTTATGTCATAAAGCCTCAGAAGGGTGTTTAGTGCACCACCTGTGACTTGCATTAGGCTTAAAGACCTCTTAGAAACAAACCAGCTGATATTTTCTGAAACATGGGACAGAGAGGAGATGAGCAGAACTGGATGGAGTTATTCACTGAAAAGGGGAAGGACACCTGAGATTGGGAAAGACACAAACATTGCAGTCCCACTGACAGTTTGGGAAATTTAGATGACAACACCATGTTTATATATCAGGAATCCTATAATTTTTTCACTAAACAAACTTATATTCTAAAACTTTACTGTACCTAAAATGCACTCCAGCACTGGTTTTAAATCCATCCCCAAAAGGAACTGGCATTTTACTGAAATTCCTGGCATAAATGTTCTTTCCAGGCACTTCCTCCTTCTGGAACATACAGGCTCCTAAATATCTTTTTTACTGCATATCTCAGGTCTTTCTGTTTCAAAAGCCCATATTAAAATAAGTTTTTACTCTATTTATTAGATCACAGCTTTACAGACTGAGTTTCCATTAGTTATGGTGCTGCTTCAGTTAGCAGGCATAGTTTTACCTTTCTTGCTACTTTTTTACCATTTAACTTTAGTGTTTTCACATTTCCCAGTTTAGCATTATAGTTCATGTGCTTTATTCAATATTTATTTGTTGCTTCTTATATACTGTCTCATCTAGAAGACGGAAAAAACCACTAGTTGTCGTTCATTCAAATGTCTGTAATTTTTGAAGCTTTGAATAGAGTGACTCAGCCCATAAATACCCAGAAAGTTTGAAAATCGTTGGGCATTTAATAGCTATTTATTAAATTGTAAAGGAATTTTTCCTTGGGGCAAGACAGAACTCCACCCAATGCTTCTGCAAATGGCCTAGGAAAGGAAACATAATAGTTACAGAGAAAATACTGTCAAAGCAGTTCTTTGCTCCATTTCAGTATCATCAGCTGTTTAATGATCTGAGAGAGAAGATAATGGCACCAAATATTGACATCTGAACTGCTCCACTAGATATTAGTTTTCTGTATGCTATTTTGTCCTTTGTCACTCACCTTCCCATACTTATTTTTTTATTGTTATTGGTTACTAGGGCTAAGGACTAAAGAAAATGTAGCCAATGAAGGCTTGGCTTGGCAACAGAGAACAAAAATTAATGTCAGAGATCAGGGTTAGCTGGAGAATTGCTATCCTTCAGAATACTCAGTATGAAATGATTTGAGGGAAGAAAAGGTATGGACCATTAATGAGGCTGCTACAATCTTCTGCAAATGTCAAGACAGACGACTTACGTTAAGTGATGGTTCCCAAGCTCCCAAGACCCTTCTCCAAAACCATCACTGAAGACTGAAGAATAAGAGATGCAATCAGAAGCATGAAGCTGATGTGTTCCTAGTTTCAAGTGACTAATTCAAGTGCACCACCCAAAATTAGCCCATTAGGTTTCCTGAACTCAGAGCATAAAGATAACTGCATAAAGTACACAGAAGTCTACAGTATAGGAAATATATTAACAGAATTTCAATGACTAAACTGCAATTGTTTAGTGGCCAAAGCAAAGAGCTGTCCCATTGCGTATTTTTTATTGACATGTTCAAATATACTCACAGACTCTGGATATACTTCCTTAACGTAAAAAACCCAAACAAAACAATAAAAAACCCCAACAAAACAAACAGCTCCGCCCCAAAAAAAACCAAAAACCCCAAAACAACCAAAAAACCGAGAAGATAAAAAACAAATTAAAAAATGCCAAAAAAGTCTAACCCAAACCCAGAAAAAATGCCCAAACAAACAAAACCACAAAAATTACAAACCAAAATAAAAGCAATTTTTTTTTTTTTTTTTAGGAACTAAATAGGAACTAAAGAATATAGTTTCTTATGATCATCCTTTGGAAATGCAATAAGCTTGGGGTAAGAATCGCACACCCAATAAATCAAAAATAATATGCCAAACAAAGAGTTTTTATGCCCACTTGATATAGATAGGAAAGAGCTAGAACAGATTTGGATCATTAACACAGAGCTCCCAAATGGGAGATACATGTTTGGGTGCCATTTTCTGAAATGCCTAGATTGAAAGCTAAGTTCCTCAAACCCCAGAGAGCAGTGCTGCCTAACACCAGCAGTACATGACTTCCCCTGTGCTCTGGAGTACCACAGGTGTGTTTGCAGCCACACAGCCTCCTATTCTGAGCACACTGGGACTGCAGGTTCTGAGCAAAGCAAGCAGGCAGGTTTCTGGCACAGGGATAACCACTGCTGGGCTCACAAACTCACTATTCCTCCCCTTACGTTCCTTAAATAACTAAAGGGAATATGTGCTTTAAGAGATGCTTCTTGTCAGTATTTAAGTGGACAGAAATTTTACTTCAGATGAAAGAGAATTTCAGTTCTCTACCTCTGCCTGAGGAAACCTGATCCAAATTCTTCTGGTACTCGTATTATCCATTCTGGATACATCTTGCCTATATTCAGTGGTACAAACATTGTTCATTGTCCATGTCAACACCTACAACAGCAATCTATTCTCGACGACCACTTTAGGATGGAGTCCTTTAACTTATGCTGTTTTCTATTTCTTTGCCATCAGCTAATTCTTTCTATTAACTAAATTACTGCTGAAATCTTTAATAGCTGTTTATTGCCTAAAGTTTTGTGAGTTGAATTCCAGGCAGGATACTTAATGCCAGAGGTTGGTTCTCTATCGGTCTCTCCTCCTAAAACTATGTTCTGTGGAATAGCTTGACACATGTAAGACATGTAAGATATATAAAATATCTTATGTAAGACAGATAATGACAGCATTCAGGCATTTGTGGTGCACCAGAGTTTATGTAATACACAGGAAATCCTATGGAGAAAAGGCTACTGATTAGAAAATATTTAGACAACTTCAGAAAATGATTTTGTTTAAATAAGTGTTTATGGGCAATACTTGTAATTTTCTCTAATGCTGAGAGTATTGTTTTATTTCTCCTACAGGTGCATACAAAAGACTGCTGTGAAACTAATTTCTACTGTTTACACAGGACTATTTTTGCATGCTATTTCTGTGCCTACTGAATATCCTTTAAAATAACTGTAAAGCAAAAGTAATATTAACAATAAAGACACATAACTAATTTTAATATTGCTTTTGAATAAAGTGGGTAAAAAGGGTTGTTAAACGCTGTTCTTTTTCACAATTGTTCTAGCAGCATAATATATACAGCACATCTGAAGTGGTAGCAATAGAAGTTCAAAATTTACCTGTTTATACAATCTCTCATAATCAATTGCTTCATTAATGGTTTACTTTGGAAGATAATGAAAGATGAACCTGTAAAGCAGCTGATCTCAGCAGAAAGGTTCGAGCATACTTATGATACAAATCATGAGAGATAAGTACATTTATCCTTTAAGACCTCTACTAAGATCTGGATTAGTAGCTTTTGATACTTTTCCCAAAATGAAGAACAGTTCAAGTCTTGCTAGTCTTTATAAGCCATGAGACAAATAAAAGTGAATATGAGGATAACACACTTAAAAATCATGCCAATCCTTCTGAATATTTCTCTAGAAAATACACAGTATTTTTTAGTGAGGGCAGAGGGACAAAAATCCCGGGATAATTATCTACTTTAACATTAGTGTCAGTACCTGACTTGAAAATTTCTAGGTACTTGCTCAGCCTTTTTGTTTGGTTACTTGCAGAAAAAACAAAGAGTGCAATGCCTGCAGCATTCCTAAGATAAAACCATAAGAAATCTAGTGGTTTCCCCATTATCTAGTACATGTATTTGATACAGCTGTGTGTTAGCTTCTGCCTGTGCTTGTGCAGATTTACACAAATGAGTGAAATCAAAGGACCTGAGTTTAGACTTGAGTAAGCTAGATACTAAGTTGCAAAAAAATGAAAATAGATTATATCCTTTAGTATGAAAATTACTATCATAAGAGAATAAAATGAACCCACAAGAAGTTATTCAAAAGAGAAACTCTGGTGGCTTTTTTTTTTCTGCTATCTTTGGATGTGAATTTAAATAATCAGAGGGCAAGTCCTAAAATCAGAACTCAATAATAACATTTAAAAACATCACTAGTAATTTAGAGTGCTGTGAGTCTTTCAACTCTGAAGACCAGCTGATGACAGATATGCCTATTTATTTCTGGTTTTTTGTGACAGCTATGGTTATAGGATCATTTTCAATGACAAGGAAAACTGCACCTTCATGCAGAAGAAAAATTATAGATGCTGTGAAATTTTCAGTGTTGGCTGTTGCTTTTTCTTTTCCTCTCTTCCAAATGAGAAATTACATCATAGTCTGGATAATCCAGATACTGTTCTTTCAGGGAGAGTGTGCATAAGATACAATGCAGTTTGAGGCATTAAGGAGGTAGCATGTTGCTTTGGAGGATATGTGGCATTCAAGATTTTTCTGAGTCTCTTTCTGAAAACAGAACTATTGGTAGCAGACTGAAGGACTATTATGACTTTGCTGTAGAAGAAAATAACATGGTTTTAAGATAAATTAATACAGCATGAATGCCTGAACAGTCTTATCTTAAAAATGCATAGATTTTCAATTGTGGAGTAAATATTCTGTATCAAAACAGCAAAAACATTTACTTCTATAGTCACATTAGACTCTCTTTCTAAAAAGAACTGAGCAACAGATTAGGGGCACTTTTTAGTTGACAGAAAGGTATGAAATTTAAAATGCTTTTCAACATCCAAGGCATCCGAGGATGGATTTAGACTGGAAATGCTGGGATTTCTTCTTGCACATGCTGCTTATAGGCACATGAATAAAGACAACAAAATATAATCTATTTTAAAAGACTAACACATAAGAACCAAAATTAGTCTTGATATCAAAGTTAATTAACATCTAAAACTATTAGGGAGGCAAAAGCAATGGCAAATATTTCTTTAAAGGAAATAAATATTCTAATATTATCTAGTTCCTCAATTATCACTCTTTCTAATAGCAGCAATTTTCAGGTGTTACCCTTGCTATTTATGGATTGTAAGAGCACTTACTGCTACTACAGTAAGATTTTCATCAGCATGAACACAGATTTCTGTTCCAACAGCTCTTCATATGTGTTTGAATTTGGAAATTAGGTTACTTTTGAGAAAAAAAATCCTTAAAGTATGCCTAAAGAGTTAAGTTTGCTGCTTATTATGAAAACACTTATAACCTTGGATTAAAGTTGAAAACAACTTGAGGAGGAAAATTACGAATGGGTATTAATCTGCATTTACACTTAGGCTATTTTAATGGATTGCTCTTTATAATACATTTCAAATAAAGACACTACACAATGAAAGGAAGCAGGAACACACTGACAAATTAGATTTTCTGAACTCATGCATGCATTGTACAGGGATGGACATACCTTTGAAGCAATATATCTTCCTGTTACTTCTTGAAAAGCCCATGCAGATCTAACTGAATATCAAAGCCAGTATTTTTATAAAAACACTTTTATTTAACCAGTTAGGTTACTTAAATAAATTCAATTTTGCATTGTAGAGTAAGTGAATCTCTAAAATTCAAGCTTCTGTTTCACTAGTAATCGGATAAATACACACTGAGTTCTAGTTTCAGCCACAAGGACTTGAAAGTCTCATTCATGCTCGATTTAAAATCCTGGATTTAGGTGCTTTAGGGTGGCTTGCCGTGATTACCTATCCTACCGACTACTGGTCTGTCTTTTTCTTTCTGAAATGCATTTTCCTCTTGGCTCTCTGCCCAAATACTGTTAAGAAGCATTAGCTCCCAAGGCAGGCCTCATCTTTTTCCAGTTAAATAGAGTAAGAAGTGCTGATTCCACTATTTTACTGAAATCCCTACTATATTGCTCTTTATTTTATGGCTTGTCTCTGGATGCTCCCTGACCTAAGAACTTGCTGTTCATAAAGTGACGTGATTGCTCCTTTCACACAATTATAAAAGAACCCAATAACCCTGTTACTTTTACTTCCACTTCACTGATCTGAACACTGTTTGAATGTAAATGTGATAAGCTAGTATTTTGTCAGAAAGGCTAGCAAGATAATATTGTTTTAGCCACAAGGAAATGTTTTGATTTTTTTTTTCAGGACCTCTTTATATGTGAAAATGGCAACTGAGAAGTGTAGTCCAGGCAATTCTTTATTTTCTGTTTATTATCACTTACATGTTACTCTTGATTAATAATTCCAGAAAATAAAAGTGTAAATATTTGGTCAGTTATGCCAGTCCTATCTTGGTACTGGGTGGAGTCACAGTTTGTACCCAGCATCTGTGTAGCTACAACCACAACACACTACTGTGCAACATTTTGTAGGCATGAGTAAGAAAAGCTGGACACTCACACACACTCTCTCCATCCCCTAAATCTCCTCTGGGGTCTGACAAATAGATGCATCCATCATGCAGGTTCAAAGAAGTTGGAGTAGTTCTCAGTCTTTCAAGGTAAGTGAAAACAAGCCAAGTTCCTCAACAGATCTGACTTGTGTGCTGCCTGTGAGCAAATTTGCCTCCTCTTGCTGATGCTCACCAGGGCAAGCTATCCCACTGATTTCTCCTATTCAATCCCAGTTTTCTTCAGGAAGAAACTTTGTAATTCTCTATCTTGTTTTCTTTGTGATGGTCTCACTTGTCTAGAAAGAAATATCAGCACCTTTCACAGTGTCTCATATTACTAGACATCATAAAACCTAGGAGGAAGAGAAAAAAAAAACTCATAAGGATGTATATGCCTTAAGGATGAATGTTTTAAAAAGTATGTTTTAGAGTAATTTTTTAAAGAAATAATATTTGAAAAGAATGCTTCCAAGAAAAAAGATGATAAAATTTGTGTGCTAAGAATAGATGCCAGACTGGCTTTATATCTAGAAAATTAATTATTTAGAAAATATGAATATATTTTGGAAAATATAGATGTATTTTTTCAGACTTCCCTAAGCATTAGATATGGTAACACTTTAAAAATTGTTAGTTTATATAAAAATGTTTAACATTTATTACTGCCATAATTTAGATGGAGACAAAATTAGTTCAAGGGAGGAAAGCAACATACTTTGCTGGAAGGAAGTTACTCATAAGTTCCTTAAAAATATTTTAAATAGTGGTTTTGGTAATAAGAGCAGATATACACTAAAGAATGTTTTCCAAGAAGCAGGACAGGAAGATATGAATACCATAGAGTGAGATGTAAATCTTCAGGAATAATAGAATTAGGAAGAAAGGTAACACAATTAGGAAATAAGGTTACTGAGAGGAATAGCAAAAGATATGACAGAAATAGGTTTACTCGTGGAAGAGAGGATAACTGAAAAACGCCAGCATAATGAAGGCTACAACATGCATGTATAATGTGTCACACTATGTATTTGCAGAATTGAAGGAAAGTATAACTGCAACTTTGTAAAGAAGAATATTTAACCTTCTCTAGAATACTCTATGTATAATTCATCATTTACAAAAAGAAAAAGAGGAATGCAAGCTAAATAAGTCTGAAGCAGTGCTACCTGGATGAAAGAAGAGTTTTTAGAAGAGAATTTTTACTTTTGTTTACATTTAATCTGAAAATATAAAAGCCCTGTGAAGTTTATGGAACAAGTCCCCATGGATCCACTTCCAAGCACATTAAGGACAACAAGTGACTGTGAACAGTCGTCACAGATCTACAAAGAGCAAACTGCACTTGACCAACCTGATTGCTTTCTGTGAGGAGTTAACAGCCTCTGTGCATCATGGAGCTGGTGGGGAGGAAGCACTGGAAGAAACTTTTATTTTAGTAGAGCTTTTGACAAAGTCTCCTTGTAGCTAAAGTGGGTGAAGATGGGTGAGATGTGTGAATTGCAGGGAGGATGAAAAACTGGCTGTGCAAATTAGAATCAAGGCTAATAGTTCAAAGTCTAACAGGCAACCAATTTGGGATACTGTTTCTCAAGAGCTGATTCTGAGGCTAATGACTCAACTGAATGAATCAATGAATCTGTCAGTGGTGTGAATGATCATTCAGAACAAATCCCCAGCACATTAACAAATGGGAAGTGGGGGAACACGTGATTGCTTGAGGTCAGAGCTACTATTCAGAAAGAGAGATGGAGAAAGGGCCATCATAAACTTCATAAAATTCAACAAAGACAAATAACAAGCTCGTGCATCTTGGGGTGCAAAACCAACACCAAACTGCAGCAACTCTGAAGGCTTCAGGGTCCTGGTAGATTACATGTCAACACAACAATGTCTGTTTTACACTGGGTATTCTAAAAGTGGACACAGTGTTCCTTATGGCTGCAGAGTAGAGGGAATAATTGTTTTCCATACCTGATGCCATGCAACCCATATTCTCCACAGTGTACCTGAAGAGCCTGTTCTGGCAGGTTATGACAAAGTCTTTGTGTTATTTCAGACACTCGTAGTAAAAAACCACACGCATGCACACAGACACAAAATAGGAATTGTGTGCTAGGGCCACAGGCTAGCACCACACAGGGCTGAGAAGAGACAGTCAATCTGCTCTGGAAGGACTAGTGCAAAAACAGACAGGAGCCTGTGTATGAGCTACTTAACCTTCAGAGCCCTGGGCCACCAGAGTAAATAGCAGATTCCTAGAGAAGCACAAGAGCAGAGGAAATGTACAGCAATACCTTTCTTCAACACTTTTCCAACTGTGAGTTGTACTGTGTACAAACACAATGTACTTGTGTTTCTCTCCAACTTTATGCCCAACAATTTAATTGAATGTCAGTAACTTTTCCTTCTACAACAAAACATGATGACCCACAATGACCTGGCTATTTTCTCCATATATTACAGCGATCTCCAGCATCTCCTTTGACCCGAATCAATCATTTCCTTTCAATGTTGAATACTCTTACTCTGTTTAATAATTCTGGTTGCATGGAAGTCTGTATTTCTAATGATCTTTTTCCAAGCACCTTTGCACACTTACAAGATCTTTAGGGGTGGTTTTTAGATGGTTTTTATTTTTGGTTTTTGGTTTTCTTTTGGTGTTGTTGGGGTAGGGTTTTTTTGGGCATTTTTTTAATGTTATTTGTTTTGTTTTGTTTTGTTTTTTTTTACTTAGATATGAGCAGAATTGAATGGAATGTTCAAGATTAAGGCAAAACATTTGTTTGGATACTAGTATAGTGATGCTTCTTTTTGACTGGCCATTCTTAAAAATCCCATGGGTTTTGTCTTTTTAACAGCTGTTAAGAAGTGAGATTTAATAACTGTCCCCTAATAAACTCCTTCCTGAAAAGTAGTATCTAATCTATAGATCATCATTGTGTACCAACATTCTTATTACTACATAATGCTGTAAGTAAAATATAGATTAATTAGGTTTATTTTAATTCCTTCAGCCTTCATTTGAAAGTATTGACTACTTAGTCACTTTAGTTTTATCTGCCTTCTGCTACCTTTTTTTTTAATTTTAGTCAATCATAGAGAGGTTTATTTATTCCCAACTTTAGTCTTCTATCCTTTAAACAGTTATTACTCACCTAGAGTAAAATCTGAAAAGGACTGAGAGAAGTTTTCTTATTGGAAACCAAGTATATCTGACACCTTTATAAATACACCTTCTGTGATCTCTAAACAAAATATGAATAATTCTCTATGACAATTATACATATTTTTATAACTTCTCTTCCAGTTCTGAAGTCAAACTAACAGGTTTATAATCACCTCAGCCTTTTAAGGTCACCTCTAAACAGTCATTTTCCAGTTGCCATCTCCCATTATTCTGGAACTGGGGAAATGTAAGCAGGCAAGTATACAACTCCTATTAGTTTTTAACAGTACTTTTCGGTAGCATGTAAAGTTAAGGCAGTTCCTTCTAACTCCATCCCAAGAAAAGAAAAACACTAAAGTTAAATAAAAAGGAAAGTAATTTTGCCATAAACTGGTGCTCTGGCACCATTCAACTGCAATTCAAATTTTCTCGCTTTTGGTTGTATTTTCCTCTGGCATGTTTTTCAAAAGTGTGTCAAGAAATATTCCAAAGCAGAACCTAACCAGGACCTAGTACAACCATGATATACCAATTCTAAACAAAAACTTATTCATCTTTTCTTTCTTGTTTCCTTCATAGAATCATTGAGTGGTTTAGGTTGGGAGAAACCTTAAAAATCATCTTGTTCCAACCTCCTAGCCATAGGCAGGGACACCTTCCACTAGACCAGGTTGCTCGAAGCTCCATCCAATCTGGCCTTGAACCCTGCCAGGGATGGGGCACTTAAAATCATTCTTTGCTCTTTCTCATCACTTGGGCCTCCTTAAGCTGGTACTCCCTGTTTACCAGCCAGTAGAGACAAATGAGCTTACTACTCATTACAGAGTTTGACCATACCCACAGATGAGGAAGGAGCATTTTGTTCTTGCAGGGACAGAGAATTTGCAAAATTATTTTCTTAGCCTGGAAGACAGATTTATTTACAAAGGAAGTTTCTTGAGTCAGCTGCATCTCATCTTACTGATGATGGCCATGTCATCTCTCCTTGATCCCAGCAGAGTACTCTGTTCCACTACATCAACTCCCAGGAACACAGGAGAATAAAGCTGAGTATCTCTTTACCTACCAGACTCCTTATTCCTCCTAAACAACTACTTATAGCCATAGTTCAGGTTTCCTAATACCCCGCTGCCCCTGAATACAGCCTCCTAATCTCAAGGCAATGTTGCTGCATTAACTATATTCATCTGTTTTTGTGATATTGATGTCTTCAGCTCTCCCTGTGTACATATTGTCCATGAGATTTTCACTTATTTAAACAAAATTCAAACCAAACCAAAAAATAATCTTGTTGCTGAGAAAGAAAAACATTTCAAAGCACAGATATTCTTTTTGATAACGTATTTTTACTGCTGAAAACATGAACACTGTTAGTATATACAGCTCTTAAATCTCTGTTTCAACACAGAGTGATATTTGAATAGATTCCTTTTAATGAAATAAGACTTACAAACATATGAGCTAAGTTAATCAGCCCTCTATAGGAACACATGTAGAAATTATAATCTTCAAATGGATAAACATAGGAATTATTAACTTTGACATATTAAATTACGGAATATTAATAACATCCCCCTTAAAAAACATAAATATTCAATTCTTCCCTCATCCTCTTACTCTTTGGAAAGGGCAGCACTGCAGTTGCTACCTTATCCAAGTAACTTATTTTCTGAATTAAAAGTATACTTGAATTTATTGCCACAGCACAGTGGTTGCTGGAAAAATATTTTTCAAATGTGTCTCAGTCTAAAGGGATGGAATTCCTTGGGAAGCATCTTTTCAATACTGAGATTGGTTGGTTTGAGGTTGACAAGTTTGTTTGATTTCTGCTTCCAATTATAAGTCCTGAGCCATAATGATATCTTATATAATAACCATATTATATGTCTGGCTGGCAGTGGCTCTGCCAGACATGGGGGAAGCTTCTGGCGACTTCTCACAGAAGCCACCCCTGTAGCACTGCCCCCACCCACCAAAAACTGGCCATACAAACCCAATAGAGCATCTTTTGGTTCTCTTCTACCAGATTTATATATATATATATGCACCCATCAATGTAGTTTCTCTGTCATTAATGGAGATAACTTGGTTGCTTTCAGAAGTTCCTGACTGTCTCTTCGACCTATATAAACACAGCTGACAACTTAGACAAAATGAGTAATTTAAATGGATTAGACATTAGATGAACTGAAGCATAGTGCTCACTTCTAGATAAGATGAGAAAAATATGTCTTTTTGAACATGCTACAGTGCATTTGAATCATTCCTAACTACTCCAGGCCCAAAGTCAGTACTTCCACAGACAGTATGCACCTCTGCTAATCTCAGTTGTATCTGAACCAGTGATTTTTACTATGAAAACAACATAATAATTTTGGATTCAATTGCTGTGTGGAAGTTGTTCCCATGTTTATCACTGCTGCAACATTACTCTGAATTTTCTCCAACCTTTCCTGCAGTGACTTAGATTGGGAACCATCTAGTTTAAAGAATTCAAGAACTTCTTTTTAAGTACAAGCTACCAGGATCAAAGTCTTAAATTGTTTTTTCCATTGACCTTCCTAATGATGACTCAATTAATTTAGAATATCAAATTAAAATACTAATGCACTGAATTTAGTTTCGCCTGAAGAATAAAAAGGATTATTCTCCATGATGTCACTACAGATTAACAATAACTTTTAATGAACAATTTATTTGATTAATTTCATCCTTTTGTCTGGTCACGAAGGCTTCATACTCTTCTCAAAGTCTGAGCTACAACAATCAAGTCTGAAAGTTCATTATACATTTTTTGTTGTGTTCTGAAAGATTTATGGCTAATTTGATATTTTAGTATTTCTGTTTTGAACAAATTTTGACTAGAAATTTACATTATATTTTATGAGTGAAGGAAATAGCTTGTGAAAAATTAAAATTGCAGTGTTTCCTTTTCTGGAAAGAATGTGTAACATTTGTACACAGTTCACAAATTGCATTACATTTCTTTGCAGTTCAGTTGCAGCAGTAGTTAAAAATGAGAAATATCTGTTTAGAAAAAATGTTTCTGGCTTTGTCTTTTTTTTTTTAAGAAACAGAATAGTTACTACAAATACCATTATTTTTCCAATTATTAACAATATTAAATAAACGTGATAATGGTAAGCAATTACCTTGCTTCTATAACATAAAATGACCTGTTTCCTTTCATTCTTCCAAAGAATACAGAGACTTTTTTTCCCAGGGTAATTAGAAAAAGTAGCACAAAGACACAGAAATTAATAATCAGATTTCTGGAAACCATTTCATCATGGAAGTGTAGTAATAAATTGTATTTAAAAATTAACAGTATTCAATGGCAATATCAAAAAGAACTCTTATTCTACCCCATTCCAATGTACAGAGAACTTAGCAGAAGACTAAATTTCATGCAGACTATTCACAGGTTCCTTTGTTTTTTAATATTTTGCAGTCTTTGAGAACTCAATTGCAGACCATGCCAGCACAATCAGTATGAATATCCAGCAAATTCTGATTATCAGTAGGAATGCACTGATAAATTTCTGAACACTTAAATAAAATCACAGAGTCTTCATAAAAGACCTGAATCAGAAGATGCCATGATCACAATGTGCAGGACTTTCTAGCAACTAATAAATCTAAAAAAACAAAAAAGGAAAGAAAAACAAATGTGTATGAAAACTTTTTAAAAAATTATGCAACATCTTAAAATGGTAAATATTTTGACAAGGTTTTAATAGAGTACTTTATTAATAAACACATTCAAATTTTCTCACTTTTCAAACAAAACACTGGCAACCTGAAAACATTTAATATATCTGAAAATGCAAAAGAAAAAATAATTTCTCTCAACTCTCTGCACTATTTACTTGTGTTATTGGATTATAATCTATTAGATATATACTGGAAACACTCTAATACACTTTAGAGTACAAAATCACACTCATATAGGGATACAAACTCTCTATTTTGTGTGTTCCATTAATACAGTACCTAAATGCATAAGGTGTTGACTAATTGTTGAGTTGCTGTTCCACATTACAAATTGAATAACACCTATCTAAATTTCAAATGTATTCCATGGGTAAATCCATCCACGACAGCTATTTTTCTAGAGTGGGAAGGTCACATTTCAAGGACATGGAGTAGTTACTTCTTACTACACCAGAAATCTGGCAGCCAGTCAAAACTGTGTTCTTTTATCTGCACTAATTTTTAGGGTTTCTTTTAGGCCCCTGAAATCTGTGATATATATGGAATTGGACCACATTTATTTTAATATTTGAATAGTCACTAGAATTTACCAACATAAATATATAGAGGCTCATTTGCATACACATACACTAATACACATAAATATACACCCACGTATACACTAACATATTTTGCATAAATTTTTCTTCTAAAGATTTTAGCTGTTTCCAAATAAAGGTATGTTTTTCTGGGAAAGTCAAGATCCCATATGAAGCTGAATCTGAAAACATGCAGGAAAGGCCACAAAGACTTCTAGAGGTCTACCAACAGCAAATGGAAAAGTGTGGGACCGCTGCAAAATGGGAATGGGCACCTTGTGACACGGGACATGGCAAAGGCTGAGGTGGTCAACACCTTCCCAACCTTGACAAGGTGATCTTGCCAAGACCAGCCTTCAGTCATCCCTGCCCTGAGACCTATTGGAACAAGGAAGATTAAAGGTTGGTGGAGGAGGATCAAGCCAGGGGACATTTAAACTGAATGGACAGAGAAAATCTCTATCTGGATGGGATGCAGCCATGAGTGCAGAGGGATGTGGCTGCCACCATTCAAAACCTCTCTCAAATATGTTTTTAAGTTAGGGAAACACAGGGGAGTTTCCAAGGTGTGGAAGGAAGCACATGTCATTCTTATTTTCAAGAAGTGGACAAAGGACGACCCAGGGAACTGCCAGTC
The DNA here is from genome assembly GCA_013396995.1 of Dicaeum eximium. Lineage (NCBI taxonomy): Eukaryota > Metazoa > Chordata > Aves > Passeriformes > Dicaeidae > Dicaeum > Dicaeum eximium. Next base: position 2,172,319 of record VWZP01009370.1, read on the forward strand.
TCACCTCAGATCTGGGCAGGTGACAAAGCGAATAATCTTGAAAGCCATTTCTAAACATAGAAAGAACAAGAAGGTGACTGGGTGTAGTCAGCTTAGATTTATGGAAGGGAAAGCATGGTTGATCAAACCAATAATTTTCTACAGTGAAAGGAGTAGAACTCTGGATGAAGGAAGAACAGTGATGTATTTTATCTTGACTTCAGCAAAGACATGACCTGGATGATGGGACAGAGTGCTTAGGAAATTTGCAGACTATATGAAGCAAAGAGGAATACCTGGTACACCAGATCGTTGTGCTGCCATCCAGAGGGACTTCACTTCAACAGGGTGAAGAAATGGACTAACAGGAACCTCACTAAGTTCATCAAAGGGAAATAAAGTGCTGTATGTGGGGAGGAATAACCCCATGCACCAGTATGGACTGGGGCTGACTGGCCAGAAGCTTCTCAGAGAAGGACAGCAGCTTCCCAGGGCATGATTATGAGTGTTGCCAGCAAGTTGAGGGAAAATGACCTTGCCCTCTGCTCAGCCCTGGTGAGCCCACACCTGCAGTGCTGTGTTGAGTTCTGACTACCCCAGTACAAGAGGAACAAGGAAACACAAGAGGGAGTACAGCAAATGCCCACAAAGATGATTAAGTGATTGGAGCATCTATCATATGAGGAGAGGCTGAGAGGGCCACAACTGTTTAATGGGAGAAGGAAGGTTCAGGGTGATCTTCTCAGTGTGGATTTGATGGGAGTAAAGACTGAGCCAAACACTTTTCAGTGGTGTCCAATTGTAGAACAAGAGGCAAAGAACAGAAACTGATACATTTTATCTAAGTAGCAAAAAATAAAATTCTACTGAAAGGGTGATTGGAAGAAGTTGCCCAGAGAGGTTGAAGAGACTCCAACTTGACATTATCCAAAGCCCAGCTGGACTCCATTGTTGGCAACTTGCTCTTGTTGACTCTGTTTTGAAGCAAAGGCATTGGAGTAGATGGTCTTTAGAGGCTCTGTCCAACCTCAGCCATTCTCCAATTCTGTAATATATTGAAACCATTAGTAATTTAATGCAGGGAATTGCTGCTGCCACCAGAGGTATAGTTTCTCTGGCTTGACTTTTTTGCCAGCAAGAAAAGACCCTTACATCTTGAAATAGAGGCCCTAGCACATGCATACATGCACAGTATCTTTTTTTTCTGTATACCAACACAAGTAATCATCTGAATAAAATCTAACAATATTTCTTGTATAAAGGTTTCTAAAAGTTAGTGTTTTTCATGACCTAGGACTATCAAGACTTTAAGAAGTGGTTAAAAAAATCAAGGTAATTTACAACAGAAATCATTAAAAATTTCATTTTGAAATGACTTTTAAATATTTTCTGCATCCCTGAATTGTTGCAATTTTCTCAAACATGCAAAATAATAATCTCTTATTTCATTATAACTTAAGGCTATTTTTTCTCCTTGCTAATCAAATATCCCTTGATCTAAAGTAGCAATCCTAAACTAGCATTTTTAAACCTAATTATATTATTTTAAATGGGCTTCAATATATAGATGCTTCAGTAATTTATCGTAATCTGCTCAGCTTGGTTAGGAAAGAAGAAAAAAAACAAAGCTTACTTTTCAATTTCATTATGCTGCCTTGAAAGGAAAAAATAAAGAACGATCAAATTTATGTACAGTCTTGTTACAACTGAATATGTTAATTACTTTTTATCAAAACAACTTGATGTTACTAGGAAACAGAGTGACAAAGGCCACAGGTGGTAATGAAAGAAGGATGCTTTATCAGAAGTGACTAATACTGCTTGAGTTGCCAAAGTAACCAGATTGTCTCCTAAAAATGTATACTTTGACATTCGCTTATCAATGCTACTGAAATGCAGGTCTTATCATGACTGCATAGCAAATTTCATTTCCATATAAGTGATGAATATGCAGATTCTTCCATTATTTGAACATCCCATTTATTTCTTTTTCAAGCACTGAAGAAAAGAAATGTTTCCTGTGAGTAGATTTCACCCCTTGAAAGGGGTAGGCAGTGGCTTCCCTGATTTCTCTTTTGAACAGCTTTGCTTTTGGGTCTTGGGTGATTACGCAGTAGTTTTGCTTTGGATTGAGGGGCTTCTCTCAGTTTCTCTCTCCTTTACCAATTTCTTTTTGCTGTATTTTCATTCACCTCATTGCCTCTTTTAGCCACATACTGCTACCTAGATAGAGAAAACATCCTGAATGTGCTGTTTTACAGAGAAACAAAGACATTTGTTTCATATTTTTTTTGTATCTGTATTGCTATAAAATCTCAGAAAATTGTTTGGATCTGAGTCACTAGTCTTTGTTATACCTTTAGTTGCCATTTTCATCACTGCAGTAAAGACAAATGTACATTTTTCTTAGCTTTCTCCTACAATATTCTAGCAAATTATTCATGTTCTGTATGTTATTACAACATCTCTGCGACTGCACAAAGGCCTCTAAAAAGGGGAAATGCCTTTTTGTTGGTCCCTTGAAGCAAAACCAGGCTACAAGAAATGTCCTGGGAGGAGTATGGTACTTTATAATAATTTGTTTCTTTATTGACTGATATATACAGCTGGTCAGTAGATCCCTGATAAGTGTGGCATTTGTGCAAGGACTTACGGAGTAGGAGAGAGACCATGTCACCACATGGCAAAAGTACAGGTGTAGTGGTAAAGAAACACAAGAAAATAATCAAAACAGAAGGGCAGGGCTCTCGTGTTCAGTGAGATTTGACATATCTGAGCAGCACAAAGCCAACTATTTTGACTTGCTAAAGTTCTGTTCTTGGCGCACATTTAAATGACTACCAATTGAGAGAGTAGAAAATCAAATCCTACTTCCTTGGTTGATACAAAACAAAAATATGACTTCCTCATCTTTGGAAACTGGCCATGAAAAATGTCTGTATAATTTTCAGCAACACAGGCATACAATATCATCTTGGGAATATGTGACTTCCAATGGTTCAGAGCAGAAAATCAGAATGTTTCTCAGCTCTTGAATACTGCAGGTTGTTCTCAGTACAAGGTATGATCTCATCAGAAATCCAATCAATAAGTAACGGAGTTCACCAAGAAAAACAGTTGAAATTCCAGGTAAGGCTTTTCTGTTAAATAAATAAATATTTTTATCTGTGCAGTACAGATTGTCTAAAGGGGTAAGTTTTACCTCCTCTAATTTTGGACATCTAGAAGTTAAATGTCCACATTTGAGTGTTTGGATACATACAACAATGAAGAAAGCTTCACCCAAAGGAAATTTGTTCGACCCCTCCAGACACCTATTTCAGGATGAGATTAACTGCTCTTTGGAAACACCTCTTCCCTGACTGTAAAGGGAAGCTAGGAGCTCAAGCTTGGACACTAAAATTATGGTTGCTTAAATTACAGTGCAAAGTTATTCATGGTGACTGCAAGATACAAGACTGTTCAAGCAACTGGCACTTGATGTGAATGTAAAAGCACCGAGCTGAAACAGTCTATAGTATGTAGCTATCACAGAAAGTAAATATTGATCTTGAGAGAAATTTTATTATATATTAAAAAGCTGGAGAGCAATTTGAATTATAAATGGCTGAAACAGTGAGCCTTTTGTACAAAAACTTTATATCAGTACCATCCAAATTTTAAAAGCAGTATCAAAATGTTAAAAAAGAGATATCTTTTCCCCTAAGAAATCTGTCAATTTTTGAAGACTTTAGCCTGAGTATGATCTGAAAAGCTTGTTGCTTCATTACCACTTTGATATTGAATACCACTTTGATATTGAATGCAGTGTCATCTCAACTACTTAGAGAACACATGACTCTTCAGTCATTGTGTTTTCATTCAATTCAGAAAGGCTAGTGAAAGGCTGAAATTGAACTTGCAGGTCAGTCCCTGTCTCCTTCATGAAAAATCATGAGCAGACTGAAGGTGCAGCAGAAAACAGAACTCGGTAGGATATGAGATCTCCCTGTGCTGACATACTAGCATAGTACAATCTTATAAACTTTAATATTCTTCTTGAATAATTAATTCTAATGCTTTACAGTTAAGGTACTAGTCAAGAATGCATCAGAATCCAGAATATTTTTGATTCCTAGAATGTCCTACATATTGTCCTATCTGAAAATCCTGACTGTGACTCACAATAAACTCCCAAGCAGGCCACTTAAATCAGCAAAACTAATTAGGTTGGAAGCATTAGTCTAGTGAAATAATTCAGAAAAGCTATTCTACCTGAATATTCTACCAAGGGAACTTCGTTACCTAAAAATTGTCTCAAGGGATTTAATCCCTTTCATATGCAGGCAAATTTTCCCTTACAGTGCTTGCAAATAATGAAACACTGGAAAGTTTTCGGTTACTATGAATTACAGACTTTAAAATCAACACATTCTAAAACTACCACATCAACATTTCTGATTCAGAACAAAAAAGCATGCAAAATGCAAATATAAACCTGTATGCATAAAATGGTCTGGGGGTAATATGTCTGTTTTCTTTGAGCTACCACACAATGTCCAGTGTTAACAGTTAAATCATTAATTTTGCATGTCAATTGAAGTACATATTGAAAAAGAGTTTTATAATATTAGAAGAGATGAAAGATAACAGGACTTGGATTACACAAGAAATAGATGCAGACTACTAGATTCAGTATTACAAAAATTTCTTATTCAGTTCTTTTTTATTGTTGTTGCTGTAAATAACCTTGCAAGTGAAGAATATTAATATTTTAAAGGGAATAAGCAAAAACCAGATTCTGGCTGAATAGTACTAATGTTTCACTGCAAGACCTCATGTTTAACCAGACTACATGTGTACTGTGTGTATAGACCTTACAGCCTTTCCTTTTCTGCCTTACATTCTTTTGTTATTAAATAATAATAGTTCCCAAAAGCATCCAGTGGAACAAGGGTGGGCATGTTCTTAAACATGCAGTGAGATGCACTCCTTGCACTACTTTCTAAAGAATTAGCCTAGGCAAAAAATTTTGCTCTAAGTGACAAGTCAAGGACAAAAGAAAAAAAATTTAAAAACAAAA
>VWZP01009370.1:2177376-2293089 GCA_013396995.1 Dicaeum eximium
AAAAAAAAAACAACCACAAAAAAACCATACCCAAAAAAAAAACCACCCACCTTTCAGTCTAATGTCCCTTCCTCCCAAGTAATTTAGCTCCACGTTATCATATGGACTATTTGAAGCCTCTCAGTTTTCTATAATAGTGATCCTTTATTGGCTAATTTGGAGTGAAAATGTTACTGTACTTTGTCTCAAGCCATTTCACTGTGCTGTTACCAAGACAAACCAAACCACACAAACAAAATAAAATCTTTCACACAGACTTTTGCAGTAACAAATGTATTATTCCCATCTGCTTCACATGTCTTATTATGTTGTCTGAAAATTTTCCAACGCCTTGGGAACTTGCTTAAAAGAATACGTGAATAGATAAAAAGTGTGTTCATCTCCATTTGAATAAAAATTCAAAGTCACACCCAAAAAGCCCACACAGCTACACTACTTAGTTCTTACTAACAAATACTTCTAGCATGAAACAATCACAGTAAAGCTTAAATATCACTGATTTATGAGGTCAAAGGTTTGGGCACTCTAATCAATCCCAAGTCCATCCTGAAGTGAGACTGTGGCTTATTGTCTTTTGCAAGAAGAATGATATCTGGGGTGGACAAGAAGTGCTCTTTGTGACAATGAATTCTCTCTCAGAACCAAATACACCACTTATCCCTCTCAATTTCTCAGCGTCTGTGCCTTCATTGAAAGATTTTTGTCTAATCTGCTCATGAATTCTTATTCCAATGCTTCAATTGCCCTAGTATTAGAAAATTTGTGATTCTGAATGCATATTTTATTTTCCTTTTGTAAACTTTGAGAACTTATTTGAATTTATAAATGTTTTTTTTTATATTCCAAGACTTTCTCTTAACTGAGAAACTTAAGTTTCCCTCACCTTTTCTCAGAGGTGTCATAATTCTTATTGCTCTGTATGGACCATCTGCAATTGCTCTTTCTTGGTTGTGTTCAAGTCTGGACAAAATGTCCCTGCCTCATAGCACAGGGATATATATATATATATATATATATAAAAATAATATACATGTATCTTCCCAGAAGTGCTTCTGTCTATCCATCTCACTATATACTTTGGGATTTTTTGGCAATATCATGCCAGTTTGATTTTTGCTAATTTTATTTTAAAAAGAAAAATCTTTGCCTTTAAAATATTACATAATCTTTCCGTAGCCCGTACTTACACTGCTCTTTCTCCTAATTACCTTTTTTTGTTTATATTCCCCCTATTTTCTTCCCAATCATTTCTGCAAACATTTCAGAATCTTTTACTTTGGTGTTGAAGGTTCAACTGTGTACAGGTTAGTATCACTGAAAAATTGAGTAAGTATTGCTCCTATTGTCTCATCCAAATCAATACCATGAATATTAAATAACACCAGACATAGCACAGACGTTGCAGAACCCTTCCAACACATTCATATAAACCACCACTGAAGCACTGATAACAACTCATTGAGAATGACTTTCCAATCAAGGTTATGTATAGCCAAATAACAGAGCTGATAAGCAGTAAATAAACAAAAATAGGATAAAAGCCCAGAATGGACCTCATGTGACTCAGACTGTGTTGTAAATTTATAATTGCATGCAGCTTGACAGCCCTGTTTTATATATATATGTTAAAAGAACATGAACAGAGAAAGAATCTTTCTTATTCAGAACACTAGTCACTCTTACAGCATGAAAAATTATTTTCCAAGACTCTCTTATTAGCAACATCATGCATTATACAACAGCACTGCTTGTTCAAACTGTTTTTCTGATAAGAAACACTGCATTTTAAAAAGCAACCTCTATTTTAATATTTAATACCTCAGCATATCTAGATCTCCAAAAGTAGCAAGCTATTTAGGCAAGTAGTGCACTTCGTGTAGTGTTAAAAGCATTTCTGGCATTTTATGTTATCTACTTTTTAATGACTGTATTTTCCTAACATTAAAAATGAATTAATATCTTTCCTTAAGTAGTCTGCTGAATGCTGAAAGAGTAAATCTGACAGGGTTACGCATACCTTGCCTGTACTGTAGAGACCTACACATCAGTTTGTTTTTCATACTGTTGAAAGAAAATGGGTTTGCTTCAAAACTCACTATCTCCAAAGCTCATCATAATTTTGCCTGGGCACCATGGAGAAAAAAAAATACAGTTATTACCTTCAAATTTCTTTAAATTAAAATGTCAAATGCTAAGTCGCCACTGCTCTTACTGGCATTCAAATCCAGAAAGGAGTGAGCTGTATTAATTCTTCAAAATGGCATGTGGTCTAAACTTTGCAGCAATGAAACCTTCAGAGCTGGGCAGTGAAGTCCTAAGAAGACTATCAAAAACACAAAAAAAAATCTCAAGTCTTACTTTATTTTATCCTCATCTCTTACATAAGTGACTTCATTTTCTGTGTTTCCAGTTTCCTTTTCCTGAGGTTTTTGTCTGTCTCTTACAAGTACATTTCTCATTGATTACAAAACAGAAGCAAAAATGACCATTCATAGAATTCCTAAAGTAAAACAGGAATTCTGGGAGTATAATGAAATATTTTGTACTGTATTTATGTGGTTTACTATTTTTACATTTCTTCTCCTCATATTCACTTCTGGTTATGTATTGAGATCTGAAAGCAGCCCTTCATTCCAAGCTGCTAACGGCCCTGTATTTTATCAGCCTTTTTCTCTTTATACCCTCCAGTAAGAGGTAAAAGAAACTGAAGCCCATACATCTCAAAGGATCAATTTTGTAATATTTTGTTAGACAAAAGTCAGCATTACTCCAACATTCTCTAACAATTGAAAGGATTTAGTCAGACAACTTATCTAAAACCTATTCTAAGAAATAGTTCTCAATGATGAGATGTGAGAAAAAATATGAGAGATTCTGTCAGAGCCAAATCAATAGTAAGAAAGAAATTCCCTGACACTTTTTATACATACTGGAAAGATGATATTGTTTTCTCATAATTTCTGACTGACTTCCTTATTTTCTTAATAAACCTATAACCAACTATAGCTGATATTAGAAAACCACATACCAGTGTTTTTTTCATCAACTTTACATTCTGTTCTGCAAATTGTGGCAATGTTTAATGGGAAGGAAATGCTCCACTGATAGCACTGTATTAAGCTATTCCCTAAGCTAAAACTGAAAATGGAATAGATGCAGTGGCAACAAAAACTATGCAAAATAATTTCAGAACCCTGCCTGAAATCAATACCTAAGGATTCAGACACAGATCTGCCTGCCTTTTCCTCTTCTGAGACCACATGTCTTCACACCAGAGAAAGAAGAGAAAACCTTCCCTGACCTTGGTATGCAGCGTGCTAATAGCTGTGCAGCAGTTAAGGCCTAAGTCAAAAGCCTGATTGTTCTTATGTTCTGTAACCCACATAATTCAGCTTTCTTCAAAATGCCTAATGCCACAGGTTTAGAGACTCTAACTCTATTATTCTGCTTATTTCTTAAAATGTACGCACAACAATAGAATTAATTACTATTTTTGTACAGCTACAAAGAATTTTCCATTTTCATTTGTACTTACACACCTACAGCTCACTGTGTAAACCCAAAATGTAAGAGACAAAAGGGTTTTATAGTGCATGAATGGCAAGATCAGTTATAGCACCTATTCTTGGAGTGAATGTTTTTTATAGGCATATTATAGGCTCTTCGAAAATGTTGTCCCCCATTATACTGAAAAGTGGCTTTATTTTAATGGCTATATATTGATTTTCTTTTAGAAGCAATAAGTTCCTTCACCCACATGATCTGTTATTCTCATGCATGCTGACATTTCTAATGCAGTATATTAAATAAAGTACATCCTACTCACTGGAATTACTTTCTGGAAGCAGTGACAAGTATTTCACAGTATTTCACAAACTTCCTCAAAACCATCTACATCAGCTTCTAAGAAAAGCAGCTATTACTTGCAGTTTTCCAGACTTACAAACACTGCTTCATTATCTTGACCTAGTAGTCTACAGAAACTTTCCCATAAGGGAAAGCAACTATTTCTCATACTAGAAGCATCACTATAATTAGACCCCTACTGAGCTGTCCTTAGCCCAAGGCTCAGTCAAGAAATTGTATCTGGAAAACAGCATTTGATTAGGATAAACTTATAAATTCATTATGCAGGTCTCCTAGCTATCATTTAATGTGGATAAATCAAACTCCTTTTCATAAGTTATTTAATGAGACAATAAGTATCCATGGGACAGGTTATTAGAAGTTCCCATAATACATTTGAGTAATACATTTGAGCTGGTATATGTCATATATATGCCTTGGCTCTGTGTTCAAAAACAGGAGTTAGAAGATAGACTAGGAATTAAAAGCCATCAGAGAGCATGAATATCTATAAATCATGGAGTGATACCTGAGTGATTCATGTAAAAATCAAATGAAAAGGGCTAAGATTTCCTTCCAAGTATAATCCTTCCATCCTTAAATATAAAAAGGATGACTTTCTGCCTGTGATAGACTCGCTACCAATGTTCTCAAGAAAATTTAAATTAGCACTAATAAGGAACAAATCTCAAGTGATTCAGAAAACTGTTAGAGCTTAGTTCTGCATCTCAGAAACCGTGAGGCATATCCTGTTGGAGCAACTTCTGAGGCACCATACATGGGCCTGCATTGATTCATCTTACTGATGTCAAAGAAAAGCAGCAGTGAAGGCTGCTTCACTACCACCTTGGATAGCTCATCCTTGTGTCATTCAAGATGTGGGTGTGGCAAGAAAAGGATTTATGTTGCTCTTTATCAAGGCTGGTTCCCCTCCCACTCTGCAGCCAACATCTCTGTTACTACATACTCCTTCCTGATTGCCATCCCACAGTTCTGAGGTGGGCACTAGGAAGCCAGCCCTCTCCAGGGGAGCAGCAGTGGCCTTGCCAATCAGGTGTTTGGCACAGCCCTGCCTCTGACAGCAGGGAATTCCCTGCCAGCACCATCAGGAGTACAACCACACTTTTGGGGACCCATACTGCTAGACTTCTCCTCGATGGTGACATTCCCACCGCATTTGCGCTGCTCTAGTAATGTATTTGTCAGACTGAATCCTTAGATGGACTGGAAGGGGACATTTTTCACAGTGGTGAGGGGCATTCATGCCTGGAAATCTGGTTTCAACTTGCTGCACTGCAGCAGCCCCTGCATGAGAGAGGAGAGCATCTCAGGCAGGTCTGGCAGCTCTGTTTTGAACATTTGTGTTATTCCTACCACTCACTGATAATAGTGCAAGCAGATGGGAAGCCCTATATTGGTAGGTTTCTGCAACTTTATGCAAATTAAGACTAAAAAAAATACAGTCTAAGGGTTAGGAAGGTCTCGCTGCCAGGAAAATATAGCTCCTGCCAGGAAGAATACTCTATTTCTACTCTGCAGAAAGTTTGGGGCACTTGAAGAAAGACTAAAACAGGTAAAAAAACCCAGAAGAACCCCAAAGCAGGACAATTATGGACCATTTTCCTTTCTGCAGTGGCATGTATGGAAAAATGGAGTTAGGAGTGGCACAGACCAGCCACTGTGCCCACGGGCATGTTGTGTGAAGCAACACCTTGAGGTAGACAACTGAATATAGAAGTGTGATGGCCCCCCTGCCATCACACAAACCTAATTTATCAGAATGATGTAGTCAGAACCTAAAAGATTAGATGAAATAGTTTTTGTTCTAACATTTTTTTTTCTTTTGTCCTGGATGGTAAATTGATGTTGGAATGAGTGGTTCTGTTATTATGTAATTCTGACTGAGATTTCACTCTACCTTGAAACACAGCAAAGAGCATGACAAGAAGTTAGTCAGATACCTTCCCTCCTACAAAAAGGATGAGAAAACTTCAGTGACAACAGCAAGACAATCAAAGGAGTGATAAAACTCCCTGTCCAAGAGCCAGATCAAGTCTGTCTTCCCCTTACTGATCTTCATTTTCCCAAGTGCTCCAAAAAGCCCTGGTGAAAATGAATTTACTCAGCTTCTCTGCCTGTCACTACTACCAGATCACTTTCCTCACACAGTCATCATGAAAGTGTGAAAGGCTTGCACGGTGCCTTTCACCTCCTCCCACTGTGAGCAGTAACCCTGGATTTAGGAGACAGTGAGAAGTTTTACATATGTAAACAGTCACTTCCCGCTTATGTGATATATTATTGTTATTCAGAAAACAGCCAAGGACACTGAATCTGAAAGTAACTATAATTCTACCATGCAAGCACCATAACTTTATACTGTGAAGTTACCTTTAAAAATATGATTGGAGTATTATGTTTCCATGTTATTCTCTTGCTGGAACACAATAAATTCTTGTCAAGCCTGCTAAGATTGGAGGATTTTATTCAGCTAAAGCTTAAATCAGTCTGACTTATGCAAAATTTGAGAGGGATGAGAAAGGTGCCCTTTGCCATATCTCACTGGTATCTCATATACCTTGAGATCAATGTGCCTTTCAATATTCATTGTGTCAGGCTTTATTCTAAATCCCCACAGGTGCAGCAGGCAGTGGGAGTGAGAGCAGGCACAGTACTGTTCCATGTACCTTCAGCTGGGAAAATTAAGTTAGAGATGATTTGTCCATTACCATTTGCAGACCTGCAATTGGGGCTATTTTTGGTTCTAAGTATTTCTGTGCTCAGGCAATTGTCTTCCCTTTGCTATTAGCCTTTACTCTGCTTGATCAGGCAGCCTGTCATTTGGTACCTTCCTGGTGCTTTCTTGGCCTCACAAGTTTTGATGGGCTTTTATGGGAAGAAAGGTCTCATCATGCCTTCAGAATGTGAAATCCACATCTGCTAACTATTGGGGAAGGGAGGTCCAGACAGAATAGATAGCTGTAATTGCACGGAGAAGCTTTATGCCTTCAAATCACAACTGGATGGCTTCGTGACATGTAGTGTGCACAGTTTGCACCTGAAATTTTAATTAACTGCGTAAGGAACAATCTGCCATTAATGCATGTGATGAAATGGTCTCACAGAAAAAAAATGGATTGCAAGTGAAAAATAAGGTTCACTTTTACCATGAATAATTCCTTTCTTTCATCTGGAAACCCTGCTTAATGCCTTTCTTGAAAAAACAAAAAAAAGGAAAAAAAGTAATTAAAAACTCTGATGCTCTGTCTGCTTTCTGTATGCTTTACAATTTCTGAAGGATTTTTCCAAGGATGATGAGGGACAAGATCCTTGTTAAAGAACACTTTGAATCTCATCCAACAAAGATGACAATAAATCTTCAAACCATTTCTGACCATATGTCACAACTCCTGAAGGCAAATGAAGGCTTTTACAGCTTTTAAATAATCTTTGGCAATGACAGCTGCTAAGACACCCTCCTCCCCGCTCTTTCATTTCTCACAAACGGGAAGGAAAAGTTGTGCTTTCATTTACTCTGCTTCCAGAGTCACACGTCATGACCTGGGTTACTGCAAACTAAACATTCAAAACAACATGAAAGGTCTACTTAATGTGTGCAAATTGAGAAATCTGTTATCCACAGAGCTCACGCAGTTTTCAAAACAAAGATACTGCCTTACATTCCTAAACCATGGCACTTTTCAAGGGCAAACTGTATTTACTTTGGTGTTTCTAATACTAAATCACCCCCAGACACAGGGAAATAAATAATTTTGTTAACCTCTGTATAGAAAACTTGCAAGGGCTGAAGCCTATAAATTACTGTATTTACCATACTTAATAGTATGATTTTTGCATCCATTTTCTCCTGTTGAAAGGTTCAGATTAGTAAATCAGAGGGTACAACAGGACCTGAATTTTAAGGAAATGGTAGTCCTTGTGACCTCAATAGAACATTTGTCTCCTTACAGAGAATCTTGTGAGTTATGCAGAGCAGTCTAGCAAGCCTGGGAGAGGGATGCTTTGAAACAGAATGCATTTATCCATGGGCACATTTTCTCATATCACAGGTTTCTAGATAGAAGAAAAAAGCATGCACTGCATTTTAAAATATTTGTAGTGGCAAAGAGTGTATGCAAGAGTCCCCAGTTGGACTGGGTGGTATTCAGTTACTGGAGATGGGTGATTTCTAGAAACTGAAGATTTCATAAGTAGTGAAATGCTATATTTATTGCATTTTACTTATCTTAAAACTACACAGGGAATCCAAATACAAAGTACATTATGTGTTCAACCATATAACTTAGTTTTTTATATTTCTTGGAGAAGTCTTAGTCTACAAATCAGATAATTAATTTCATAAACACATACATTTTTTCTCAGTATGTGTAATAATATATGTGACACCCATGACTAATCTAGTAACAATGTTCTAAATATTCTTTATCACATTTATCTGTCTCCAACATCAGCTTTAAAAAAAAAACCAAAAAAAACCTAAAAACTAAAGCCCACAAGCATTTGCTATATTTTTAAAATCTTATTTGACACCATGCTTATTTTTATTATAATATAACAAAGCTACAATTTACTGCCATGAATGGATGCACAAGTCAATGTCTTTCAAAGTCCCCTGTGTCTTTAGGAGCCAAATTCTACAGATATCAAACAGTGATATCCTCACTGACATTTGTGATATTTGCATCCTCAGCTATACAAAGCCTGATATTTAAAATAATCTTTGGCACATACATGCTTTCAGAAGCCTAGCCACTGAATTTTGAATGTTCTAATTTCACAAGTCTTATGCCAAGTTGGTTCAGAGCATGAATTGTGAGTTTGTAGCTACCTATTTCAATCTGGGCTTTCCCAAAGGTGAGGAAAAGAGAGTGTCTAGGAACAGGGCATCTATTGATTGTTGATTATCACAAGTTAAAAAAACAAACAAAAGCAGAAGAGAGATGGGATCTAGAATCTATTTGGGGTTTTTTGAGGTGGTGGGATGAACAACTTGGAATTTCTGCAATGACACACAATGATTTTATGCATCTCATTTGAGGCAATGAGTTGATTTCCTAATTTTTTCCAAGAAAGAGAAGCAAAGAAGCATCTGATGAATGCAGTGGTGGTTCTCACCTTAGAGTCTACTCCTTAAATGGAAGATCTGGGTTAAACCTTCTCTTCATCCAGAAGAACATATCTAAACCCTTTACTTTCCAAGGACGTGCCATCATCCATTCTGTATTTTAGAGTGAAGATTTCTGTTTCTTTTGCAAAACATTGCCTATGGTGACTAAACTGACAGGAATATGTCACCTTCTGAGGTCTATCTCAGTATGACTAAGTTAAAATAACACTTTAGGCCTAAAAGATTACAGTTTTGCAATTTGCGAACTTATACTTTATACATCTCTGCAGATATTTTCCTGCAAATTGCACTTACAACTAATGTGTTTGGTGAAACAGGTGTCTCTGCTTCCAGGACACAGTGAAACACATGACATACATCAAGCATTGGCTGACCAAGAAAGCAGAAGCTGGTGTGCATATGCCTATGTACTTTCTATGGTGAACAAAAAGTACATGTGCTTTCAAATCCAGCCAACTTTCTCTGAGCTGTATTTTATACCCCCATTAATTATATAAGAGAAATGGGAAGATATCTGGAACTGGAGCAGTTTTTAAGGACAGAGGCAAATCAATAATTGAATACTGTGTTGCTTTGGATAGCTTCCACATTCTTTTGCCCTAAGATATCTCTTTCAAGCTTCAGGGAATTAATAAATTACACCACTGATCCATCTATTACACCTGTTTTGGGAGAACATGAAAAAAAGGAAAAAAATAACCCCACAGGGTGGACACACCTTGTAATTTATTCCCTTCTATGACTGCTTGAAATCTTCCCAACTGGGTGAAAGAGTAAAAAGCCTGTTTAAAGATATTAATTTAAAAGTGGGTTTGTTTATTTATTTATTTTATTGGATTGCATGAAAATAATAAAAGTATAATGCCAAAAATTCTCAGAAAACAGTTTATATCCATAGGCAAATTGCCTTAAATGCATATCCATGTTTTAGGTAATACGCAGTTTTTACCTAAGATAAACAATGTTTGATGAGTTATGTTAAATCATAGAAGTTACAGGAAGGAACAGTTTGAAAAATAATGAGTCTATATTCTTGAATTCGTGAGAAAGAGCAGGTCAATCTAAATTTAGCCAAAATTCATGAACTGTCTTTTTTCTAATCCGAGCTTGCACTCAGGCTGACCTGAGAACATGCACATGCTTCTATCCAGTCCTTCAGAGTCTGAAGCCCCCTTTCCCATGCTGGGAGATTAAAGTTAAATTTTCTTCTCTTTTAAGGCGAGGCAGGTGAAGGGAGAACTGATAGGACTGTCTTGTAATGTTGGCAAGAATTTATTTTTGATGAACAAACACCCTAATTTAGTAAAAGAGTGTTCCTAGATGAGGAAGCAGAATCTCAAGACTGCCCCTGCCCTCCCCATTACAATCTTCAAAGCCAACAAGCTGTCTTCTTGAGCATTTTCTTCAAACTCACATGCTGAAAATTCATGCCCATGGCTTCAAACAAACTTTGAAATATATATTTCTGTAAAGATGCTTAGGCAGCTCTTGCACTGCCCCATTTTTTTAATCCCTAGTCAAGGAAACAGAGTGTACCCAAGAAAATACTGTGAAGGAGCTGTCCTTCCCTCATTATAAAACCCACCAAGAAATGCCCACAAATACCACTCTGAGATATGAAGAAAGATTTAAACATTATTATTAAGCTTTCAAACTGTCTAGTTCCAGATTTTGCAGGTTTCTTTCCAGTGCTGTCATTTAATTATAAATGTGAAGCTTTTAGCAGCACAGAATCAGTTCTATTTAGTTATGAATGATTAAGTGTGCATGAAGTTTTTACCAGCACATTAATCATCAGGTACAGAAGGAAGCACGACAGTAGCTAAAAATTCACTTCTTTACTGCCCATGGGAAGTGTAAAGTCTTCACATACAGTCAGAGACTGCTTACCTTTATGACAGACCCAGTGCTGAGTAAGATGCATTGAATTTTCATCCCCCTAAAAAGTACTTCCATTCGGTCAATGAGATTAATTATCCTTGGACAGTATGAATGGCAGCAGCAAAAACAACAGCAGTGGCAAAATCAGGTCAGGAGTTTTAGTTATGCTTTATTTGATGCCTGATGGTGGAACCTAAACCACACACTGAAGAACAAACTAGTTGAGAGGAATATGGGTATCTCCATGCATCCTTGTATGGCTACCTGCCTAGCTCTGCCCAAATTGCCCACTTCTATTCTCATGCGGTTCAGCTGAAATGGTTTTGTACAGCAGAACAGCAGCACACAGAGACTCGGGGCAAAGTGTGGCCCCTCTGTGGTAAGTTTTGAAAATACACTTAGTAAAGGGATGTATTCCTGTTTTCAAGTATGGAAGGACCTTTGCAGTTTGGGACATTCATGTGAACTTTCTATTACTTTCACATTAAAAGAACCTTCCCAAATGTCACCTATCTCTGAGTAACAAAGTCCCTTTCCAAGGACTTTCCAAGCTTCTGAGATGCTAATTTTCAGATTAGGACAAGTTATGCCTATGTGTCAAGCCTGAAAATAACTTGTTGCAAAGGCAGGTTATTGTAAAAAGTGTCTTCAGCAGTCCAGGTTTTGTGTTCAAGCCTTCCTTCTCCCTTGAAATGAGTGAGAAGCATTTTGATGCACTGCAACATTTTCTTTAGCTCAGGGTAGAATAAAAAAATCCCAAACTTTAAAGCAAATGTAAAAGAGAAAACAGTTGCAAATGTTTACAGTAATCTATATTTAAGCTATATGAGTGAACACCCAATTGAACAGATTTCTCTGTATATCCAGCTCCCAGATACAATCTCAGGAATCCTGCTGTCCTCCATTCCCACTGTATGTCCTTAATGAGCATCTGTTCCTACTTAAACATACTGGGTTTATAGACTATTTCTCTGTGTGCTCTCTTGGAGTTATATACACATTCACTTCTCCCCAGTTCACACATTTATTTACCTCTTTGACTTATTGGAGAGATGATTAAGACAGCCCTCCCATCCAAAGGAAGATTGTCCTGCTGCTGCCGTAGAGATGGAAACTGGTGGGGCAGAACATTGTCGCTTCCTGCACTTGCGTGACCCACTACAAGCCTTTTGACTTATGAATAATTCCTTTTCCAGCCTGTGTAAAAATGTCAGAGCAGAAATTTCACTGACTCTGTTTACATTTATAAAATTAGATGCATTATTTATGGTAACTTGGAGATTATCAAATATTCTTGATACTAATACGAAAACAAGACAAATGTGTTTATTTCACTGCATGACCTCATAGATAAATATCAAAGTCCTGAATTAACCCTGCTGAGATGGCTGTTGTTTTGGAGTGACTGTTCCTTAAACCTATCTTTGTTAGTTAGTAACTTGTAAACTGGAAAATTTAGTAGTGTCACCAGCTAGTTAGGCAAGATACACCAGAATAACCCAAATACAGCAGTACTAATTTTAAAACTGCAGAAATCCAGACTAGTATTTTGCAAGGTGCAAATCTCCTGTGCAATGGGAAGCACTCTGAAAACTCTGAAAAAAAAGAATATGTATATAAGACTCCATGTAGGTTTTCAGCCATTTGTCCGCACTTCTTGTTTGTAATTTGGATATAGAAACAGTTTGTCAAAGATTTTTAATTTTCATGTGGAAAGTCTACATATGGGAATACAAAAATATCCATGGCTATGACCTGCATCAGCTCTTTATTTGATAGGCTTACTATTAGCTAATCATGTTTGAGTTTCTTTCTAAAAAAGCAGATGAAGCCTGTGCAGTACAGCCTTAGAAAAATATTAACAGAAAACAGGGAAATTTAAGTAAGCAACAAGAACCTTATGAATCTTTACATAAAATGACTGAACACTCTTAAGAAATTATTCACATAAGGTATTAAACAGACCCTTAAAAGTAATCCTGATGATTATTCTTCAATGGACAGGTGATGGTACTTAAGGAATCTTTATTGCTTTGTTTATTTGGATGAAAACATTTGGTTTTGCATGAAAATATTCTAAAGTATGACTATTAAGCAATTTCAGTAAAAGCAACTTTTGTGTTCTACCACAGTAATCATCTAAAGAATAATATAATCTAAGAAAGTTTACAGCAGCACAAAATAACTATGGTATGTATAATGATGATGCAAATTAAGGCTATCCAGCAGAAACCGGTTACTTAGCATAAAATTAAAACCCAACTGCGTTTTCTTTCAGCCTCTCCCTGCAGGACCAGCTATACCTCCTTTAAAGTGAACTTTCAGGATAATAAAGCATGGCATGATGAATATTCTAAAAGGTCAGTACTAATTAACTACATTAATGTATTTTGCATAGAAACAGCTGTTTGAGGACATAGATTTTTTTTCACGTGTGCCAGCAAAAGTTCCTTCAGCAAGATTTCTGTGGTAAAGCACTTGAGGAAAGGCAGAGTAGAGGGTTTATGAACACTACAGCATGTTTGGTGTGAACGTGTCTGTTAGTATGTGTGGACGTGTGCATATTTACTCATACACATAAATATGTTAAGCTTCCTCAGATCATTAGTTTAACAGTGTCAACATCTGCAAAGAAAACAAACCATATCCCCAAATGTACACCAGCAGAATTGAAGAAAATCAACCAATGGCCCAGACGCTGTGAAGTCAGCTACTGCACTGACTGAATTATAACCTGCAAGCTTCATCTGAACACTTTTTATAGTTTTAGCTACAAAGCAGCTGCTACTACTAATGATCCATCACCTGGTCAATTTCTCTCTTAAAAAGGTGGGGCTTTCCACCTTCAAATGATCTGTCTGTGAATGACGATGAAAATTAGCTCCTAGGCATGTGTGAGTGCATTGTGGGCTCTCTTTTACATTAGCAATTCAGTGCACTGCAACAAGGTGTTCTCAAGAGCAAAGCACTTTCTGTTGAGTTTTTGGAAGCTTTTACTACACATTCATTCTAGTTCGTTCTTGTGGCACACAGGATTTGCAAAAAAAATCTGGTTAAGCTTCATCACTTTCTACAATCCAGCACTGTTTCTGTGATTCACACTAGGATCCAAGAGGCACTAGCTGTATCTTGCTTTTCTCTCTTTCTCTATTTCTGTCCTTTTCTACTCCTCATTTTGTCTTAAGGTTGGATGGGTTAGAGTTTGCTAAGTCAATGCTTTGTGAAATGCTTTGTTTTGACTGAATGTTTGCTTTAAATTTTGCCAACTTCCTGACCTTCTGAAGTTTGCCAGTAAAGTTTGTTTTTTAACCTTCTGAGAATGTTGTTGTGTTTCTCCTGTGTGCTCACCTCAGGAAAAAGTAGTACCTTAAGCCCCTTTTAAATAAATACTCTGAGCAAGAACCAGGGCTTTACAAGGCCCTTTAAAGATGCAAGAAGCTGTGAACATTTCTCTTGATATGAGCCTTACACATCTCCATACATGAAGCCGTCACGAAGCTCATTCCAAAACTCAGTACTCCTTGAAAAGGAATTTAAAAATAGTTTGAAAGAGCTTCAAAGATGCTAAGTCTGGGCCCTGCCTTTTTCATGAATTAATAACTTTTCCTTTGCTTTCTCCCAGACACAAAAAGTTTCTCTCACTAATTTCACCCTGCTATTTTTTTGGCTTTCCAAGTGACAAAAGACTGGTTAACAGCACCCAAAGTCTATCCGTACATTAAAACTCAATGAAGATATAGTTTGATTCTTGAAAAAGCAAGCATTTCTAATTTGCCTTACTTCTCTTACTTTAACAAGTGGCTTTGACTATTATCTCTACATACATCCTTGAAAAAAGATTAGCAGTTTGAAAGCTGTCAGGCCCAAAAATGGCCACAAAAATGACCAAGGTCTTGGAGCATCTCTCATGTAAGTAAAGGCTGTGAGAGATGGGACTGTTGAAAAAGAGAAGGCTCAGGAGACTCTCATCAATGTATGGAAATACTTGAAGGGAGCTTGTGAAGAGGACAGAGCCAGGCTCTGCTCAGTGGTGCTCAATGATGGAACAAGAGACAATGGGCAAAACCTGAAACATAGGAGGTTCTCTCTGAACATTAGGAAGGACTTTGTCACTGTGAGGGTGACAAAGCACTGGCACACGTTGCCCAGTGAGTTTGTGGAGTCTGTTTTCAGAGATCCTCAGATTTCAACATGAGCTATGTGCTGTAGCTGACCTTGGTTTGAGAAGTGGAGTTGGTGCAGTTGATCTCCAGAGGTACCTTTGAACCTCAAATATCCTGTGATTTCCTAAAGAACCTTCTAGGATTCATGTGAACTTTGGCCTTTTCTCTTTTCCTCCATTCCTGTTCTCATGCAAAAGGGTGTGAATTTTCCTTCTTCAGCAGAATAAGGCATGTTCTGGCTCAGGAAATGATTTTGATTGGTAATTCCTGTTTTCAGTTGATATAACTCAGGCCTTGCAGTCTCTGCTGTAGGCCAGCCATTCCTGTGGGTTTATCAGGAGTTTATAGTATTTAATGTTTTCCTTAGAGCCATTGGCATCTGCAGTCACACAATTACATAATCCCTGCAGTTTTCTTTGAAGAAAAGATTAATCGACTCAGTTGTACACAAAACTTGATACTGAGCATTTGAATTCCCTAAAAAGGAAACATTTCTCTTAATGGTCTAACTTCTAAAAAAGTTGTTTGAGTTGACTGGTAGTCTGATTCTGGAGACAGAAGCTAAATGCCCAGCTTCACTAACATTAGAACCCTGCAGCTGTTAACTCTTCCACTGAGACATTAAAAAACTTTTCTGCACACAAGGAACACCTAAGTTCCATCTGCAAGTATGTTCATTTAGAGCAGTAGCCTTTAGCCTTTTAGCATGAGTTTTCTCTCCTTAGCTGAAAAATCTTTCCCTTGCTTTGCTGTCCTAAGGACTACTACAGTTATTATTCTAAATATATGGTAGCTCAAGCATTAGAATTAGCTCATCGTTATTTATGTCTGGAGGCTTCTGTTATTTCCTTACTATTTGCAAGGAGCTAGCAAGATTAAGGGGTGTTTTTTAAAAAAAAAAACAAAACAAAACAAAAAAAAACAAAAAAAAAACCCACAAAAAAAAAAGCAGGCAAACAGCCAATATTCATTCTTGCTATACCATGAGCATATATACAAAGGAAGAACAGATTTTGCCTCTGCAACCCATTGTTTTGGAGGAGGAAGGTCTATCTAAAAAAAAAAAACCAAAACAACCAAAAATGTAAGCAAGCAACTGTTATTTAAATTAAATCAATAATTAATTTTCCTAAAATATTGCTTTTTCTCCCCTAATTTTTTTTTTTTACTTCTTCGGTTCACTTCTGGCAATAAATGCAAACAAAACCAAAATGTAGCATCACTGTAGATTGTTCAGAGACTAAATGAGCTTTCTCCTTAGATCATCACAATGGGGAGTTTCATATTTTTCAGACATTTAGTTGGCAAAATAACAGTCAACTTATTTAGCTCATATATAATATTTAGCACTCTGTTTTAGGCTGACTAGTCAATAAAGCCTCCATTTCATAAAAACTGAAGGAACCATTAAAATGATATAAAGAGAAGAGACATGATATTAAAAAAGCCTAAAAATCCTTCTTTTTTTTTTCCCCTTTGAGGGGAGTATATGCCACTGCATTCTTTAAACAGACAGAACATTAATCACTTTCCAGAAAGCTTCTCTTTATTGGATAAAAGTATAAATAATGCCAGTGCCAAATCTTAAGGCAAAAGGAAAGTAAGAGTCACATTCTTCTTCACCCCCAGTACCTTCTTCCTAATGAAAGCTACTGAATTTACCAGCTATATGTCAAAGAACAGAGGCAGAAGAAGAGAAAGAAGATTTACCATTAAAATCTCCAGACAAAAAGGACATTTTCATCATTCATTTGAACAAAGGGTCTTTACTGTTTTCTTAAATTCTGGCTTTTCTAGAGATTATTTTTATTTATATATCACTATAGTGGTCAATATAGTAGAAAAAGGAACAAAAATCAACTGTTCAGTGTCATGAAAATAACTGCTCCATAGTTCTTTTCTGTTCTCAGTAGCGAAAAAAAAAGAAGGAAAGACAGAATAAATGGCAACCCACAATATTGTTGAGTAATTCTGTTCAAGAGATGGGTTGGAAGCTACTGAGTAAAAAACTTACACTTGATTTCAGAGTGTAAATAGCCTCATCTTGCTCATTTTTGTGCGCTGATGGTGTCCTGAATAATTTTCCTCTTGTATATAATTCTGTCTTTTTTGACATCTCTTCATCTATACACAACTGTAAGGGATTTACAGTGATTTCCCCCCCCCCCCCCCCCCCCAAAAATTATAACTCAAAGAACCTTTTGATACCTGTAACTGTCATGAGAACATTTTATAATTACACTTTATTTTATACTGCACAGTATAAATGTGCAGATCTTAGATCTCTTTCTACCCATCCTTAACTCGAAAAACAGTTTGGCCATTTATTTCTGTGGATGAGTGAAGACCACTATAAACTTTTAACTTCCATAGGAGGATCCAGATACTAGCAATGGAGCCTTCACCACTAAATGGCTTTGTGACATTATAACTGAGACTTGCAGAGTGACAATATAATTTCCACTTCTGGATATGAAGTTTAAGCCCTAAGGAAAAGGTGAAGGTGGATTTGATGTTGCTCTTGTTGCTTCAGGTTTCACAGACCACAAAATAGCACTCCAATAACCAATCTTTGCCCAAAGCAGCTCAGTACAGTAGCAGTGGGAACAATCTTAAAGCTGATGGGTAGATCTGAAAAGATCACCTGAAGACTGTGTCATTTATTAATCTATCAAATTCAGAAGTGTTAAATCCAACCACAATTCTAAACATAAAACCAGAAAATCCCAAAGTTTTGTGGTGTTCAGCCTCATTGTTGGGAGGAAAGGGTTTAAACTGGAAGATTTGGTGAGGAGAAGGGAATAGTCTCACTCAAACTAACTTTGCAGCTGGGAATGGTAAAAATTGCTATAAATAAAAATGTCAGCATGGGAAAACCCCGTTTTTTATGCTTAATGTGGTTTATCCTCTGCCTGTTTTGAGAAGCAGAATTCTTGCAGAGAGACACCACATTCTCACAGACATGTGGAAGCCTTTTGTTATCTTGGGGCAGGCGGCAAGGCCTCCCTGTTCCCGCTGCTTGGTGCTAGGATGAACTAAGCCTAACAGAGCCTGTGTCCCCATGTGTCTCTGCTGCCCAGCAAGGTAATGAAATAAATCTACTCCTCACATTTGAGCTCTGGCTTGGTGGTTGCCTTGGCTACCTGTATGCGCTGATTCACACACTCACACACTTCCCTCATATTATGAAGCCAAAATTATAAAAATCTGAAAAGCGCTGTAATTCTGCTGTTCATCTTTTCAGGTGTATTTCTACAGGAAACAAAGTCGAGGTTTTTTTTAATGAATCATGAAAGTGCAAAAAAAATTCTAGAACCCCCTTTTTCTTCCTAACTAATTATGTTTAAGGCTGAGTTCATTCTTACTCATATTTTGTCAAAAGACACTTTATCTAAAACTATCTGTTACTCTTTCCTGCTGGTTTTCAGAATCTGCCCTGGTCAGCATTTTTGATATGTCGGATTGTCTAGGAATATTATTAGAAAACTATAAATTTGCTTGCATTCACATTTTATCTGGGTTGTATTAAAATTTGTCCAACACAAGAAACATGTGGGTTTCTTGGAATGAGTCCAGAGAAGGCCATGAAGATGATCAGCAGGCTGGAGTACCTGTCCTATGAAGACAGGCTGGGAGAGTTGGTGCTGATCATCTAGGGGAAGACAAGCCTCCCCAGAGACCTTTCAGTGTCCTTCCACTTCCTGAAGGGCCTCTACAGGAAAGCTGGAGAGGGTCTCTGTACAAGGACAAGGGAGAATGGCTTTAAGCTGAAGGAGAGTAGGTTTAGATTAGATAGATATTAGGCAGAAATTCTTTACTGTAAGGGTAAAGGAAATTCTTTACTGTAAGGGTGGTGAGGCACTGAAGCAGGTTTCCCAGAGAAGCCATGGATGCCCCATCTCTGGAAGTGGTAAACCCCAGTTTGGATGGGGTCTTGAGCAACCTTGTCTAGTAGAAGATGTCACTTCCCACAGCGGGGAGGCTGGAACTGGATGATCTTCAAGGTCTCTTCCAAACCATTCTGTGATTCTATGAAAAAAGCCTTCCTTTCGGGTGCTGAATACAACAGCTGAACTGATCATGATTTTTGGCCTGACTGTAATCTGAAATCTTGAAAACGTGCTGAATACACTCAGCTAAAAGGCTAAAACTAAACCAAAAATTACTCTAAGATAAACGGAACTCCATACTTCAAGTCACCTAGAGCGATAAGGCTGAGGAAATCCACAGAAACTAAATCCAAGAGAAAATTTTTCTCTTTCGTGTGTTTGGTGCATTCTACAACTCTCCACTGAGTTTTGCTGATAACAATAAATAATGGTTTTTTAACACCTAGTGGTGCTCTATGAATTGCTTCAGAATCTGTAATTTTGTCCTTAAAGGAAGACTTAGCAACTTAATGTACATCCTAGGTACACTGCAGTCACAGATAACTCTGTCTGCCATAATTTTATCCTTTATCTTTAGCAATTACATTTATTTTAGAAAACAAAAGGTATGCCACTTAAGTAACAATTTTGAGAAGTGAAGGGAAATAAGAGTAAGATGGTATCTATCAATAGCTGTCAGAGTTAACAGGCCATATAATCTCTAATTTTGACTGAAGACACAGCAAATCTACAAATTTTCATTTGGTGAGTGTCTGTTAGGACACCCAGCAAAGGAAAAAACAGGAAACACTGTACCAACCTTAAGCAAGCTAGAGGCATTTTGCCACTAGTTATCTCACCTTGAATTTTTATAAAGAAAAACTATTTCTGAGGTATAGTGAGTGAGGTTTGCTGCTTATTATCACTAGGTCATATTTATGTGCCCTCCGGACACAGCATGTTTACCTGTTTCCTATATTTGCAAGTCATCACAGTTGAAATCAAGAATGAGGCTGCACTTGTCCAGCTGCAAGATTCTCCTCCTCTGGCAAAACAAGGATGTCTCAAGAGACAGTAATCATTTATGACACTGTTTACATCTTTCATTTCTAGGGGCTATCTAATCATGCCTTCCAAGTAGAATCTCATGAGTGACAGGTCTGAGAACTTCCCCAGGTGAGTAGACAAATAACCTCAGTAAGAGGCTAGCAAAAAAATGTTAAAAATGCCTCACCCCATTAAAGCATGAAATCCAAATATCTTCTCAGTTCATCTGGAACAATCAGGATAGTGGGAAAGGCCTGACACAGATCATGAAAGATATTTTTGCTGCTGAGATCCAGGAGACTGTAAAGTCTGTCTATATGCTTTCCTTTGGCAACAAAGCATCATTATGACTACACGTGATCTACTCTTGCTACTCTCCCAGGAGAGCTAAATGATGGTTGTCTACAGGCCTCCATAGTGTTTTCTGAAGCTTCAAGAAATAATGTAAAAATATAGCGTGTGGTGAACCTTTCAGATCTTGTGAGTTACGTTTGACAAGATTTCAGGCATCTTAGAACTGTTCTTCAATGAAAAAACATCAGGGAAGAAATAAAAACAAATTTATGCGGACTCACATTTTTTGCCTACTACATGGCACACAGTTTTCCTATCTTTCACCCTTGTCCTGTCATTCTGAATATTTTTATTTCACTATTAATAATATACAGAATCATTCTTTGACATTTCTTCCACACATTACATTCCTGTAATGGTAATATCTTAGTGTATTTAGTATAAAATCTCTATAAAATAAAATGTTTTAAGCATTATGTAAAAGAGTTTTACATCATTATGTAAAGTCTTTGCATATATGAATAGACTTATGTTTAGAAGGATTGCCTGACCTGTTATTTATATTTTACTCACTGAAATAACCAGAAATAATTTTGTTTGTCAATAGAATAGCTTTCTTTCTTTTTTTTTTTTGACTATGTCTATGAATATAATGATATAAACAAAGACAACAATCCGAATGATGATGGGTATCACATTTTGGTCTGTACTGTGTAATTTTGGAGTGCTCAAAGAACTGTTCTGTTTAGCTGATTGACTGCTTCTCTGTAATTAAGGTGTGTCCTAAAATGACCTTAAATGGGCCATAAATTCCTGACTTTCTCCAATATCTATTACAGTTACATTAATTATTATACAGTTCTGTGTTTTGGACCCTTTACATTTGCTATGAAGTTTTCTGCATGTAGATTCACAAATGGTTTCAATTTGAAGACCTTGAACACAGACTTTTTCTGATTGCTTCCTCTTTTTTTTTCATCTACCACTCTTTCACAAACTGTCATGAAGGGGGAAAGTGGGAAGGGCATTTGGAGAAGATTAAAGACATGAGAATATTTTGGTTTGAGAGGAAACTCTAAAATGTTGCTATTCTTATATGCAGCTCTTTTTAGCTGTTCTTCTTGGGATATGTTTCCAAATACTGTTGTGAAGGCAAACTTACATCATTGTAAAAAGGGTATGAACCAATACTGGTGTCCATGAAGCACTTAGATGTTCCACTTATCCATGTTTGATTGACAGGGAAGGCTGAGCATGCCTCCCTGGTTGACCTGTGCACAGCTTTTTTTGTAGAGCTACAGGAGGCTGACATTTGCATATGCAAACCCCTAATGAGTTAGCGGAGGAAACTGGGGTACAGAAGGCTAATTGAGGAACAGCTCCTAGTACACAAAAATTTCCTCCTAGGAGAGTCAATGTTTTCTGTCAAATTTTAACTCAGAATGGATAAGAATTTATACATGGTTCCAGATGGCTGAAAACAGAATTGAAAGGAAGACTAAAAATAAAAATATAAATGTATGGTTTGCAGTCCAAGATGTAGTTTACAACTGCATTCAGCTCAGGCCATGATGACAAAAGATGATGCACAGTGAATTATGAAGACTCCATCTGCTTCTTAGTTAAGTTTTACAACCTGTGCTAAGCCCTCCATTGCTAAGGACAAGATTAAGATGACCCAACAGCTTTAAAATTATTCATGATGTATTGTCTGCTTTAACATTAACCTAAAATCCTACTTCTAATAGAAAAGTTAACATTAGAAATACACCGGAATAGAAAATAAATTTTTAATCTAAAGAGAAAATGAATTTTTAATTTAAAGATGAGGCACGTAGTGCTACCATCTAGCAAGACAGAATTTTTTTTCAAATAAACTTTGGTTATAACAGTCTAGACTGAAATAAAGTCAAGGAAAAAAGTCTCATCTTGTAGATCTGAGACTGAGAATATCTGCTTATGCAACTTTTAAGGGCAGATAATGAAATAAATATCCCCTGGTTGATTTGAAAGAAAAAAAATCGATTTGTTTAATACTATGCAGAGTCAACCCATATGTTTTATTGCCTTTCTGTAGCAACTCTAACGTGTCAGTAGCCTAGAGGAACTAGACTAAATAAGTGTGTGGAAGACATCTCCTTACGCAAATGAGAGAAGAAAAAAAACTAAAGAGCAATAAACATTAATACATTTGATTAACACTTTGTCCCGAAGGCATCAGGGACAAACATGCACGTGATGAAGTTCTAAAGCAGCTCTCTGCACTTAAGATTTCTTATAATATTTATGACATTTCTGTCTTGGGGTGATTTAATGATAGTCTATTCCCTGACGGTCTGCTTTATGTCCAAAAATGGCTGCTGCATTTTTAAGGTGGATGTGGAGGGAGCCTTGGGGCTCTTCAGCAGCCATTTGTCCCTGGAATTTTGGTTTGTTTTTTTTTTTTTTTTCTGGTGTCTGCATGTAAGAGTTCTGGCAGTTCAATAACTAGCATTTATTTACCTTTTTCCCATGCTGTGTGGGTAGTCTATTTGTCAATAAACAATTGGAGTTTTTTTCACTTTCATCCACTAGTATTTCTTCCTTACTGGTGGAAAGGGGTTGTTGGAACCCTTTTCTAGAGGAAATACTCATTCCAGAGTGTTTTTCTCCTAAACTTGTCTCTAAACGGAGACAATTTCTTATAAGGAAGGAAAAATATTTGTATAAAATCTAATAATTTACATTTACACAGTAACTCATATAATTTAAATATCACTTTTATCTCTCTCCGTTACCAATACAAGTTTGAATTTTTTCTGTATGACCTTAGCTGGCCCATTTTTTGGTACTCAGGAGAAATTAATCACTATATAAAGGTCCCTGATTTCCCTGAACAGACAAAAAAAAAAAAAAAAAAAGGCAATTGGATATTCTGGATCAATTTTCAGCATTGTTTGGGGTTCTTTGATATTTCCATTAATGAATCAAAGATTCATTATAAGATTCATAAGAATAAAAATTCCTCCCAAATCATGATACTGAAGCTGAACATCTCTGTCTCTCAGGTGCTGTGGTTTGTAAAAAAATGGAAACAATATTACTGCTTATACATAAAACGAAGCTCATTAGGATGAAATAATCTAAGCTAGTTATAAATGCTGTAGGCCTAAAGCAGGAAACCTGAACAAAGAGACAAGAAATCTCAGTTCTCTTCAAAGCACTTGTGTCTATCCAGTATTTCTGTAATTTAGCTGACTGACAATTTTCTCAGTTTTCCCAAGCATGATGTAACTGTATTCCTTTCCCTTATCTGCTTAAGTTCTTCCATCATGCCTATCACTGTGAGAAAAACTGTGCTGTAAAAAACCAATACAAACAATACAGAGCACCCCAAAATCAACCAGATGTATCTGTGACCAAGGCAGAAAGCCTGACCACAGATCTGCTCCTGGTAAAGGGTAATGCAATGTCTGTCAAAGTAATGCCACCTTGGGTGCAGTTCAGCTCCAGCTTACAAACTCCAGTGCTGCATTATCTACCTAAATACAGGCTTGTGGTCCTGCTTGAAAGGCCCTGGAGTACCTGAGCCAGCCACAGATAAGGCAGAGGGACAATGTGAGCACCAAGACTTCCTGGACTGACAGCTGGAGACCAGCTCTGATATTCCAGGAAACTGAAATGCCATTAGACTGCACGCTTGAGTGGCTGACCTACATATTCAGAGGAGACATCTTACACATATACATTGTGTATGTGTGTAATTTTATACATATTTTGTACATGTTTATGTATACATTTTAAACATATTACAAAAAGTACACATTTTATAGAGATACCTAAGTATTTTTCCTTTCCTTTCCTTCCTTTCCTTTCCTTTCCTTCCTTTCCTTTCCTTTCCTTCCTTTCCTTTCCTTTCCTTCCTTTCCTTTCCTTTCCTTCCTTTCCTTTCCTTTCCTTCCTTTCCTTTCCTTTCCTTCCTTTCCTTTCCTTTCCTTCCTTTCCTTTCCTTTCCTTCCTTTCCTTTCCTTTCCTTCCTTTCCTTTCCTTTCCCTCCCTTCCCTTCCCTTCCATTCCCATTCCCATTCCATTCCATTCCATTTGTCATTTTATCTAAGTTAAATGAGCTTGAATGATAGGTTTGAATGGAATAAGGGAGAGAAAAAAATTAGCAGTTGAAAATACTGTTCAGTATTGTCATAAAAATTTCAATGAATAAAATATTTGCTGCTCTGTTACAGCAAGTATGGTAATTTCATTTACCATATGAACCACTGAGGCATACAAAATATTGAAGGATGATTTTTCAAAGAACTTACTGCATTGGCAGTTCTGTAACAATATTACGAGGCAAGAGGTCTTCAGAAAGCAATATGCTGAGATAGCATTTTTGTGTCAAGGCATTTTAATACAATCATGTTTGTGTAGCTGCTGTGATGTCTTTAGAACCAGATTGTATAGTTTAGAATACTTCTTAATGTCTCTTGATTTCGTGCTTGTATTTCTTCTGATCAATCAATTGTAATCTCAAAACATGTCATCTTCCACTTAATGGATTTTATTTCTTGATTTAGAAAAGTATGGCTAAGTATATGTGGTGGGCAAGAAAAGTGTATATAATATACATTATATATATCTGTGTGTGTGTATATATATACACACACATTTTAAAAGTAGAGGAAATTATGTATAAAAATTGAATTCTGATACCATATTGCTTCTTTTTCTTTCTGATGAACAACATGTACAACACCTTTGAGAAGGTGATCCACCAATCTGCTGTAACATGAAAGGAAACCCAGGCCTTTGAAGCCATTTTCATTCTTTTCAAGGATCTGCTTGTTGTATATCTAGTTATGCTAGATAAAAACCTACAAAAGGAATCTGATAATCAGTGTTTCAGATTTAATAATTTCAAATATGTAGCACATTTCTTTACTGTGTATCTGAACTACAGCTGCTGACACAGCTTCAGTGACAATTTGTCATGAATGTGGTCAAAACTTATTGAAAGTCTTTGCTTTATGCCAAGCTTTTCAATAAACTGCCAAGCTTAGACAATGCTGATAATAGCTAGGGATAGATGATATATTTTACTCTTGTCCTCCAAAATAAAATACAAGCCTGCTTATTTAGCAGCAGAGATAAAGCTGTAGAACATCTGGACTTGGGCACTGACCATTGGGCATGTGCAGAAAGGAAATAGTTACTAGAATCTGGCTCTGCATCAGAATCACAGTAAAGTCCCAAACCCTTGCATGAGGTCATCTGCTGCATCATTTGTCTTACCTAGGTCACTGTACCTGGGTAAAAGTGACAAAACATTTTATTACTTTTCAAAGATCTATGCTTCAGAGAAAAATACACCAACTTTTCCAAAACCTCTACAAGATGGATGGAAGCTACAGAACAAATTTCTTGAATGGTCAAACTCTGATAATTAAAAAAACCTCTACAAATCATCTCAGGTCTTTTGAACTCTTTTGGTTATACATAACAGTAATTATTTTGCACTCTAATTGGATATTCAAAGACACGATTTTCATTAAATAAGTAAACAATATTGAGTTTACAGAACAAACACACTTTTAACTGTTATTAACACATTTAGACTTTCTCTTTGAAAGTCAGTTACTTGTGGAGGTACTTTTGTGACTAAGTCACTCCTTCCATTAGTGAAATTTTTTCCCTTCTCTTGTACAATTTATGATTGCAAAAAATTAGAATAATGCAAAACCATTTTCAGAATATGAGCTTTGAGACTATTTATAAAACATCTTTGTCTTAGAATTACCAAACTTCTTCAATCTAACATACTGTGAGCACAGCAGTATATTCTACAATTATTCTGATTTAATGGCTTTCTAGAAATATTCTTCAAGATTGTGTTTGTCTTTTTCAGCTTACAAGCATCAGCAGAGACTCTTTAATAAGCTCTTATCATAACCCCTTTTCCACTCCATTATGTGCACTAGTGTCCTTTTTTCCAAGAACAATCACTGTTATTCAAACAGATGACCCCTAATTTCATTATCTTGCAATTTATGTATTAAACAGACTATGTAATTTTCTATAATTACAACAAATTTGGTTTTAGTTGCTGAGGTGTGTTCATATGGTTTTGTTATAATTTCATTTTCAGATTAATGGTTTTGCGTTATACAAACCTCTGATGCTTTCCTAATTAAAACCTTTTCAGGTAAAATATGCTTCATTATGCTTATAACAAACACATTAATCCATCAGGATTACCTGATAGTCCAATGTTCCTCGACAACAAACAATTTGTCTAGAGTATTTTTAAAGTGTTAATATGGAACATTACAACTGAAGTTTACAAATTACATTTAAAAGTACAATAGGCAGTAATTGAATCAGTACAATATGAGCTGAAACAATTTTCAGGGGTTATTCTCATAGCTGTTTTGACCAAAAAAAGGTTGTTTGCAGCTGAGCAGTCAACATACACTGATAAGAAGATGCCAGCTGAGATGGCTGAATTGACAACAAGCAGGTTAAGCACAACTGCTACTAATTCTCTGAGAGCAGAGAAGTGAGTAGTACTGCTCTGGTAAAACCTGGCACTACTTTCCAGTTATTTACAACAACAGTCTATGTTTCTGCCTTTTGAGCAGTGTGGAGCCTAGAGAGACAGAAAAGTTTGGGGTGGTTTTGATCCCACGGAGCTCAAAGCATTTCTAATCCACATGACTAGCATCCTTCCTTTTCTGAGGAACCAAACACTCACTGAGTTAATTCCAGGAGTCAGCAAGCAAAATAGAGCAGATTTGAGAGGCCTGGTTCCGTGTCCTTGGTAGACTCCTTGGTAATACCCAAGGACTCCCTCTGAGGTCCCTGCAGGACCAGAGACATTCCCAGGGCTCTCTTCTCCACAAGAAGAGCAGAGGAATCAGCACATGGAGACAGTCTGGTGTGCTGGCTGCTGAAGTATGTTTGTAAACCTACCCAGCAAGCGTGACTTAGAGATTCCAATAGCAGAGAAACAGTTTACAGCTTTCCTTCTGAGGCAGGCAAAAAGCTGCCAAAAATTATAAAAAGGTCTTCACCAAGTGAAGCTTGCAAGGGAAGCAGCACTGAATATAAGAATGTCATGCCACACATCACATATTGAGAAATATAGTTCTTATGGTATCTCTCCTGTAAAATCTACCTATCATTTACAGATATTTGAAAAATTCATGGCTTAATGCCATTAATGGTTTGAGCTTGTGAGGTAATTCATGTTTCCTTGTCGCTGGGAATCCACTTTGGTTATTCCTGACCTCTCTCCTGGCATCAACTGGTACCGTCTGCTGTGAAAACCCATCACAGCACTAGCAACTGCTTGGAATAGGCAAGGATGTGCACAGAACAGCTGCAGTCTCATTTATTCCAGAAAAAAAGCAGAGGATGACAATATGCAAGCAGTAGGCTACTGTTTTCTTCCCATTTAAATATATATTGCTCTCACAGTATGAATAATAACTTATCAATTTCTTTCTACTTTCAGATTTGTTAATAATATGTTTAAAATAGAATAATGGAGATAAATATCTTTAATTTTCTACTTCATTTTGCCTTCAGAATACTCAGGCAACTGCACCTTTCTTCTTTTTGCTACTAATTCTTGACACATTGTAATCTGAATTTAAAACTTGAGCAAGGAAACCATTTAAACATTTAGAAAGGCCACAGAAACTTAGAAAGAAGGAATTTTAAAACTGCACCAACAGACAATCTTCGAGTTGTGAAACTGCACCCAGATTCACCAGCCTAACCCTGGGATTCACCCTACCAACTGCATTTTCAGATTAGAAACAATCTTTCATCTGAAGTCACTGTCTAACCTAAGACTGCACTGAAACCTGTGACAGCATCATGTACTTGCATTGGCTAATTCATTCCTTGTATTCCACAACTGAAATTTGTCCATCTGGCAGTTGTCTTTTGCATATTTTGGGGACCTGCTTTTTCCATCTGTGTTTTTACAGCACCAAATAAAATTGGATTGTGATGCTCAGTTCATGCCATTAAACACTCTGAAAATACAGACACAAATTTAGTATACTAAATAGTCTTAGAGAATGAGGTCAGGTTTCCCAATGGGTTTTAAAAAAGGAAAAAATGGGGGGTTGGGAGTTCTGTGGGTAATAGTTTCCACAAAACATTTTTGAACAAGCATTTGAACAAACACTTGATGAACAAGGAAAGAAACCTCCCTAAGAAATACTTAATGCATTTTGACCTAAAATATCCAATCTGCCAGGATTTAAGAGAGATGAAAACTCCAAAGTAAAGGTAGAAGGGAAAAGACGATCTCACAATTCAAGGCATTGACTCTGTGAGATCTTTTGCATCCCAGCAGACACCTTCCTCCTTCTGAGCCCTCATAAAACAGAGTTTGAACGTCACAGTTTGGGGAGACACCAAGAGAGGATTTAAAGTGGTATGAAAACAAAGGGACATTACACATATACTAATTTCTATGCATTTTTCAGCCAGGTACTTCCCAAACTCATCAACATTGCAGTGCTGGAAAGAAGATGCAGAACCAGGGTCTGAATATGAAGGGTTTTATTGGGCCTTACAAAAGCTTGTAATTTATAATACCAGCCTTCAGGCTACGAAATGTTTACCTAGACTTTCCTCTTCTGATGTCAGAGAAAAACTATCTGGATGGATTTTAAATTGTATTACTCAAAATAAAGTAAAATGGAAACATGAAAACAACCTTAGGTAAATTGCTTCAATGACCAGTTAAACTTGACAGCATAGCAAATACTTTACAGCCAGATTTGGTTCTCTGACCAACTGCCTGAGAGCATCTTTTTCTCTATTTTCTAAATTACAAATGTACATTTTTTACTTTTACAGGGAAAAAAAATTATTAAAAATTGAAAATACAGCTTGTCCTAGATTGGCACTGTTGCTTAAAAAGAGCCTTCCTGGCTTATACTCACATTTGTATTCTTAGAAACCTGTTTCTCCCTCCTTTTTTTTGGTTTTTTTTTTTTTTTTTGCAAATACATATGTATAATTATATAAAAATTACATGACAATCTCTTGTTCTTTATACATCCATGTTTTCCTTTTAAATACACAAATAAATGGCTACTCCAAAAGCACGTTAATTTATTATTTTGGTAAGTCTTCACTGTACTTATATTAACTTATCTGAACCTCTACATTAACTGAAGCAAGCTACAGCTACATCCTCTTAATATTAAAAGCAAAGCAGCAGCTCATCCTATGAGGCAGCAAATTAAAGTTTGTTCCAGCCCTTCTCAGTTCGCATTTTTTAGAGCAGGTACTCTCCCTGACAGTCTCCTCCATGTTTACTGTTGTGCTCTAGAAACTTCACATATGCCTTCATTTACTGTCTCCTCCATCCATGGCTAATTGTATCTATCCATCTTCTTGTCTGTTGCAATCATCCTCTAGTTTCTAGTGAACCAACTTTCTCAGAAACCTTCATTGCATGAAATATGTTTTTAGAATTCTAATCTGAAAGTTTCTTTTCCCCATTTTTGTCTGCTTTTGACACATACATCACTTTCCACATATATCATGCCTTTTTTAACTCCCAAGAGTTCTTTCAGAGTACTTATGATTAAGTACTCTAATACTTAAGAGCCTTAGAAGGCTGATGATTATTTTATTGGTCCTGCAGTGGCAACTATAAAAACATATCTAGATGCCTAACTACTGAAGAAAACTTTGAACAAGATGTTTTTATCCAACCTTTCTGAAGTTAGCTGCGCATGTCCTCTACTGAAAAAAAATACAAAGCAATAATGTCCTCAATCAGACACTTGATTTTCATGTGTGCTGTACATATATATTATTCCCATAGTGTTATGATAAATAATTATTCAGGATATTTCAGAATTCATGAATAGAAGATACTTTGCCT
Organism: Dicaeum eximium; assembly: GCA_013396995.1. Taxonomy (NCBI): domain Eukaryota; kingdom Metazoa; phylum Chordata; class Aves; order Passeriformes; family Dicaeidae; genus Dicaeum; species Dicaeum eximium. The sequence goes on from VWZP01009370.1 coordinate 2,207,518, forward strand.
TATTCTTTTTTCATCTTTTGGGATGGCTTGAAAAAAAATACCTTTAAAGGTCTGTGACTGCAAGCTGTCCTTTGCTGTAAACTTATTTCACTCTTATATTTTAATCAATACTGAACATTACATAAAACTTAAAGAATTATTTAAATCTACAATTGCTACCACAATGAATGTATTTAAAAGTTTGTTAACAAATATTTTGAGTTAAAGGATACCCTGTATTTTTCACATTATAACTGAGGTACTTGATTTAAAGCAAAAGACATATAGAGAGATCTTTTCCTGAAATTTAGTCCCACAAATAAGATTGCTAGTAGCTCCATATTCTGTAAAATTCATGTCCCTTTACGCTCCCTCTTCTTAAAACATATTTTATATCTTCTGGAAAGCAGATTTTCACTTTTGTTGCCCAAGGGCATACTACAGTTGTTACTGACCAATTGTTGTTTTCCCAGCGTCTGCTCCTCATTTAAGTTCCCACAGGGATATCTTCTTTGACTAATTTAAACACTCCTCTGTTCCCAGAGAAAACTGAGAAATACAGTTTCAATATTCTGTAGCCTTTTCAGTACAGCCCTCAGGTTTGCCCTTCTTCCTAAATAATTACTGTGGTATCTTCCTCTGGATCATGTTGATAAGGAGTTCCCTCTTAAATTCAGCAAAAAACAAACACAGGTAACAGAGGTCACTTCCACCTGAAGAACCAAAAGACACAGGAGGAAACCTTGACACAGTTGAGCATAGCAACATAAACCACTCTATTTAGCCTATAAGCTGTTTCCAACAATGTCCAAAATCAAACTGTATGGCTCAGGTAAGCACAGGGAGACACTCATAACACTCAGTCACTCCTTGAGTTTCTGCAGCACACAGGTTTCCCAGTTCTGGGATGACACCTCTGCATTTAGAAACTCTTGATGAAATACATTTCATCAACTTTTTAATGAAATTGCCCCTTGCACTCTTGCACAGTTTTGGTATCCATAATGGCCCATGGCAAAGAGTTTTACAGTTTATAAGGTAATCCACAAAGAGCATCCTCTTTCTTATGCTGATGTTTTCTTTGATTTTTTTTTTTTTAATATTTAACTTCCACTGGAACCCCCATTTGTCAGTGAAGTCTGACAATGGGCTCTTCACAGGACAGATCTCAAGACAGCAAAGGCAGCACTGACCACTCCCCTAAGAAAACAGCACTTTACTGAGCTGCAATTTGGCCTTCACTTCATTTCAGGGGCTTCAAGAACCATCCATGGGGCAGTCACTGGAGAAAGTACACAGCTCCCAGGGCACAGATGCCACTTCTGCAGCAGCAACACAGTGCTTCTGGTCAAACTCAGTGGGCTCACAAAGGCTCCCTGTATCCCTTGGCTAGAGAACAAAGATCTCTTCCTGATGCAGACAGCTGTGGAAATTGGGAGATGGCTATGGGGGAACTCAGAGAAAATAAAAACAGGCTGAAAAGGGTTCTCCCTTTTACTGATCACATTGAGCTGCTGTGCTCTCTGGTATCATTTTACAGCAATCTCTTGGACACATAACCCAAATAATTTCCAGTTTTAATATACAACCAATATAAATAAAATAAATAGAAATATATAATAATAATAAAATTAAATTAAAAATTGCCCTTTTTTTGCTTTCAGTATTTCCATTCACATTAAACCTTGTGGAGTTGCATTATGTAGATGCAAATTTTTACATTAAAAGATTAAATTTCTTTGTCTTATTTTTCAAAACAGTGACCTCTTTTTCATTTTAAACACCTTCTAATACAATCTGCAAACACACATGAAGGTGGTCTTGTGAGATTCAGCAGCTGGGGAGCAGACCCAAATACTTTTTGAAAAGGTCATGCTACTTCCTCTGGCAAATGTACAGCTGATTATTAGTTTATTGCACCAGGCACATAACTTACATGATACAAACTATTCCCAGTGTATTTACAGGGCTTCATCTTAAAATTATACTGAGACCTATTTCTCTCCACCTATCTGAAAAGAAAACAACGTACTCTCAGGTCTCGTAAAAAATACCATGTGAACCGTGATATTTTTCAGTTTTGTTTTTACCTTATTTGTGCCAGGGTCATTAGAGTGAAACACAAAAGGCTTTTGCTTTAGGATACGAAAATGTTTTTGTCAGTGATCATTTGTACTTTTTAGACAAGCCAGTCCATAATCTGTATTCCCTTTGAAGAATTTATCTTCAATGCCTACTCACATTCCCCTCTCATTCAGCACTTTCTTGCCTGTCATGGTTTATAAACCACAGAGATCAAGTGACTCCAAAGGAGACACTGTTTTTACACCACGCAGGGCGTTCCAACTATGCTTGGGATTGTGATGACATTGCAGGTAGCACTTCTAAACCTCTTTGCTTCATAATGCCTATGCTTTGAAAAAAATCAAAATAGTATTTCAACATTATTTAGTGAATTGATTACTATGCAACTGTTTTAATGCGTTGTATTAAAAGATATCTGACTGACTGACACTTAACAAGAATACTATGTATAACACAGCAATGTAACAACAAGTTTTCTCCTGCTACTTTTTCAGTAAACAAATATGCAGGTTCTCTATCCATATGTACTTGACAATACAACACAATTGATCAGCCAGTTCTGTTTATTTTTCAGAGCCAACTGCATTTCATGTACCGTTGCTAATTTTTTAATCAGTCTAAAATAATTTCTTTTTCTTTGGACTAATATATTTCTGGTATGGACCAGTTTCATCTGTGCTGTTAAAAAAAAATAAAAAGCATGTTTTCAAGGGAATTGTTAAAAACACATACTATTTGTTCAGTGTCTGGGGTCACTTAAATAACATGACAAAATATCTTCTCATTATAAATTGTGACACAAACATGCAGACTTCCAAATTCACTTAAAAAGACAGAGAGACACGTTTTTTTAATCTTCATAAAGCAGAAGTGAATCATATGACTGTGTTTAAGCCATTTTTAATTTTTTGAAACATCTGCCATAATGAAATTTATTACCTTTTTGAGGAGGTGGGAATACAAAAAAACAGCTTTACTTCCAAAGAATAAAAGGTTAAATTTTCAATATTGAGATCTCATGATCCAATTAAATTGAAATTTACAAGCAACAAAAGAGACTCAAAAATTCTATTAAATCCACAGTATCAGAAGAAAAAAAATCTAAGAATGCTCTAACAGTAATGTAATAGCAGGACTGATGAAAACTGTTCTATTAGCCCGAGTGTGAAAATCAATCATTGGCATAGTGTATGAAATAAGCTGAATGAACTTCATTTAGTATTCACTTTAATTACAGTTCTACACCAGGTCTTCGGGCTATGAGCTCTCTAATATGTAACTACTTCTTTTACCAATAAAGCTTGCTTTATGAATAGCACAATAGGTAGACCTCCAATAAATGACAGAATGTGGTGGCATTTAAAAAATGCAAAGGCATTTTTTCACTAGCTTCTTACTTCTGTTAAGTGACATGAACTAGCTATCAGAACAATTGTGGATATATTTGTGTATGAAGGCTGTTTCATCCCTACCCACACCACAGTTTTTATTGCATATAAAATATTGTGAGAAAAAAAAGACTTTTCTTCTCTTGCATATTTCTTCATTAGTCTTTTTTTTTTTACTTGGAGGAAATTTATTTCTGGCCTTACTCTTGATTTCAAACGGTGATCACCTGTGGAAGACCTACAGAATGTAACCTATACATTATTTTTAAAGAGACTTGCAGTTGACCACCAGAGAAGCTGTTAAAATTGGCAGATGGTAACAAAAATAGTATTTGAGCAGAGCGTTTCGGTGCTCCCACAATCAATTATGTGGTCAGGAACCTATTGATCTCCCTGAATTGCTCACACCCAAATTAATAAACTTCTGCCACTTCACACTTCAATGGGAGTGCTCTGTGCCCATCACATACTTAAAACTGCAATGGATAGACTCCATATAAATCCTAGAACCAGGTGAACCTCTTTGGTACCTCTGGAAAAACAGCACTGAAGAATAACATGTTGTTTGCATGCAGTAGGAATTACAGAATATTTGTCCTTTTCTCCTTCAGCATAGCAAGCTTTACCTCCTTCTCTACATGCACTGGTGTGCTGTGGAGCTGGCAAAACTGCACAGCCAGACACTGCCAGGCTGAAATCTCTTCAGTATTGCACCAATGTAATAAATTTTGGGTTATCCCTTATTGTCTACCACTCAATTTCTCCCCAAATTTGTGAATTTGACAGTGAGACTTCCGCTATACTTTAAACTCATGGGGAAATTAGCAAGTGGGCTTCAGACACATTGTGAAAGACTCCCTGCCTAGATATAGTTTTGAAATTTTTTGTATTTTTTTGTAGTGAAAAAAAAGAACATTATAGCTAACTGAGCTATAATTGCATCAGAGAGTTATTCTGAACAACTAAAGAGTGCAGTGTGGATATTACTTAAAGATTTGGCTCTGGAAAAAGCTTTAAGAACAAAGGTAAATTAGCCTTTGAGTGGCTTAAAAGAAAAACAAATGTTAGCCATAAAATGATTTTTTCCCATTATTTTATTTCCCTTAGTCTTCACACACTACCAAAGTCCATAATATGACAGCAGAGGACATGATTTTATTTTTTTGTCCCTCATACGGCAGCTGGATGAAAGATCTCTACAAACAACATTTACACACAGAAATAAGGTTTGCCTAGCTAAACTATTCTCACAGTAGAACATAATTTACAAGTTTCTGTAACTCTGCAGCTGTATTTTGTATGTGTTGTACTCTTAGACCTGCTTTGCTCTCGTGCCTTTGCCAACATTGTGTGCTGGGAGATCTCACAGTCAAGCATAATACTTGCATTACCAGTATGATAAACAATAGCTTTTATTTGCAAGCATCAAGTACAACTGGTAAATAAGCTGAACAATGAGTATAGAAACTACTATAGAGAAGAGAGAATGTTCAGCAGTGCAATGTGGGCAGTCAGTTACTTTTACATATGTATTACTTCTGATTAGTGCCTTAAAGACCAAATGTCTGGCCACAGATCTGTTTTTTTTATGTGCATGCCTTTGCCTGAAGACGCTGATAAAGTAGGTTTTAAAAAGACAAAACATGAGATTTTTTTCCCCTGCTTCTGAGAGTTTGGAAAAAACCTCTGCACAAAATTTGTCCCAGGCAGAAATTGCCCTCAGGAGGTAGACCTAATGTCTCATTAGAGATTTCTTTGATTTCTTTTGTGTTTTTAGATTTTTAATACTTGGTTATTTTAAGAGATCTTTGGTGGAATGAATGTAATTGCAATTAAATCCTCACTAGGTGCATTGAGATCTGCTAATTGAACATTCTGGGTAAGAGCTCAATGTATTAAGTGTTGTGATTCTAAAACTAGGAAAAAATAAGCACTGCTTAATTTTCATTGCGGCATGATGATAGCTTTGTATTCAGATTCACGACTAAAATCCTTTTCCACATTCTTCACTTCCAATCAACATCTAGTGTACCTGCTTTCCCCAAAAAGTTTTCTATGAAGATTTTTAATTAAGTAAACTAGTTAGTTAGTTCATTAGTTAGCGGCTAAAAATACTTTGATCTGGAACTTCAAGATGTCTTCAGAAAATGAGGGGGTTTTAATTTCTTTCTTGGGCAAAGCTGCTCACCAGTTTTGACCCATATTCATGATTCCTTCACTGAGCTCAAAATGCCTATTTAAAAAAATTAAAATTAAGCATCCCAAAAAGTTTGGCTTAGTTACAGATATTATGAATTATCTACCTGTGATTAAACAGTCTTACATTTCCATATATTTTTATGATATAGCAAAACCCAGAAGCACCCCAGAACAGATTGATATTAAAAATTATTTATTTCAAATGAACAAAAGATATATCTTTATCACCCATGTTATGAGAATGCTTACTTGTTAGAATACAAAAAAACAAGCTCAAAATTGTCTGATAAATAATAAGGTGTCAATAATAGTTGTCATCATTTGCTAGAATGGACATGTTACTTTCTGTACTTTTGTAAGAGTGTTCAAACAGCAATGTTATTCATAAATTTATCTGTCTTAAATCACTGTATGAATTTTTCTAGAACAGCAAATAAAATTATTCAAGAATCATACTGCACTCATATCTTAAACTTCTAACTCAGAGTAGTAAAGCCATATGATCCTGGACAGAGAGTTCTGGCACCATTATGAAAAAAAAATTCTTATAACATTTCCTTTAAAAATTCTCAGTAAAAAGGAATATTAATCTCTAAAATTTTTGAAAGCTGAGTCTATTTAAATAAATAACTATTTTAAGCTTTTATCTTGAGTTTAAGTTTCTCTTGAGAACACAGATTTCCATAGCACCATTTTGAAATTTTTTTTTTAATGCTGATGACAACTACTTATTTCATAACGCACCATTCTCTAGTGATGAGAAAGAATCTCTGAAGACAGTAGGCATGGCATTAAAATGACCCAACTTATCTTCTTGGCCTCCTGAGATCTGCATGGCAATCCCTACCCAGCCCCTCTGTGCCCATCTTGGCAGAATTGCTGACATCAGAAATGACCAGGAGTGTGAAACACCTCTACTCTGTAAATACTTAAGTATGCACTATTTGTTTCTGCTGACATTTTACTGCCTTCTTGCACAATGTACTACCCTGTGCTTCAATTTTTTACAGTTGCAGCATTCTTATAATAATATAGCCATATATAATAATTATAATAATTATAATAATTATAGGCTCTATAATAATTGAGCCAATAAAAGCAGCAATGCTTTTATTGGCTCAATTATTTGAAGTGATATGAGGTAATTTTTTTTTACAGAAATAAGTTTACACTTTAGCCACAAGTCAATTACAGACATAAGAAAATTCAGGTGTGTATTTTTGAAAATATCAATCCACTCTTGACCAAGTTATTGCCCAGCTAAAAAGAAATTAACAGAAGGATGCCATTCATCACTGCTTAGTGATTAATTAACTAAGCATATCTGACTGCTCATATTGGCTGTATTTTCACGATAGGAGAACAGTTCAATTTAGTTTATTGTCGTTTCCTTCCAGAAAGTTTCTCAGCTGTATGACAAAAATCCTCCTCTAGGCACTTGAAAGAAATAGAGTTTGCAAGCTGTTTATCTGAGATAACTTTCTGCAGCAGTGAGAAGAAACCACTGCTGCTGACCAGTGGCAGGTCTTGCCTGTGTTTCCTGTAGTGCTTGGGTGGACTTGCCAACAGAGACTGGAAGGACTGTAACATATAATTCTGGTCTCAGTGGAAAAGCACAAACCATTCATTTCAGTATCCCAGCAGAGGGGACAAGAGTGATGTAGAATCCGTGCATAATCTCAGAGTCACTAATTTCCCTTATGCATAAACATGAGTACTAAAACAAGACAGGCAGGCTTGAAGGACAGTTTCCTCTAGGAATTTAAACTTTGTGTTAATACCCAATCTCAAACATCTCCACCCTAGATTTTCTGTAATCAGAAACCAGTGCAAAAGCAAAATGTAACTTCTATTCATAGGATCCAATGATAATCCAGTTTGGAAGGGAACATCAAAGATCTCTCCAACCACCTGCCCAAAGCAGTGCTAATCATGAGCTGAACACTCCTGGACCTCCAGGGTAATTATTTTTCCTCAGTATTGAGCAAGTATTCAATTCACTTCCTTGCACATATGTGTCTGGTGCATGTCCCAGGGAACCAAATCTTCATGGCCTCCAGCTGCTGATCCCAGAAAAACTCTTGTCTCCTAAATGTCACCAGCAACTTTCCTAAATGCCCAGGTTGAATCTACAGGACTACAAAGTTCTGCACATGAACTCCAGTGCCTCTGGGCTGCTTGATGTGCAAGATGTGCATAGAAACAGCACACACAGAGCATCATGACCCTGTGTGCTTCTCTATTCTGAAATACTAATAAAAAGTGCAATGATTAAATAACTTGTTGAAATATTCTTTGAGATAAGGAGATAAGGTGAGGTGTGGTTTGTTTTGTTTTGTTTTATTTTCATCAGAAGACTGTTTTCTATTTGGCCAGACAAATCCAGTATCTTCTGTGAAATTCATAATATACCATAATAATCAATATGTCAATACTTAATTATTAGAAGAGGACACTTCTATTAATTATTCTCATCACTTACTCCATTATACTCCTTCTTTTTTCTTCCTTATATATATATATTTAAATATTACATTTATTACTAATTACATATAAGGCATGGTAGTTTCAATATTGCAAGTCAATGCTTCCTTCACTGATCATAATTTCCTTCCTCATACAAAGGAGCAAACAGGCTTACTGAGATTCAACTAAGTAATGCATTTATTAATAGTGAGCTGTTGTCTCAACTCTGCAAATTTGCCTTTATCTGCTTGCAGGATATAATCACCACATTTATATTACAGAATCCCAGAAATATATAATCATTTTAGGTTGGAAAAGGCCTCCAAGATCATGAAGTACAACTGTTAACCCAGCACTTCCAGGAATATTTGTGCAGTGTTTCTAGTTAAGTATTATCTGTACCTTTTAATCTGGCGATGTTAGTTTTATTTGCAACACTGGAAGCAGATTCACAATATAAACTGCAGTAGGGGTAGCAACAGAAGAAAAATCTGTGCCTTTATTGTCAACCTAACTTGTCATTTAACCAAGCCACATGGAAGCCTCTATGTGTTATCATAGGTGCCATTTTTGGATATTTTTGTAATTCTCAGACATCTCTCCAGTGTGTAACTGACTCTGCATATGTTGGAAAGGATTGTGAAGAGTCAAGGAGACACCAGAGGAATTTTACAAACCACTGCATGCCCCAAACAAATAACTATGTCATCACGAAAAGCCTGAACCTGAACAAATATCTGAGAAATCTTAGGATTTTCAAAGCTTTTCTTTAAAATTCTGAGAAGTGTGGTTGAAAAATGACTGGGATTCTTGGTTAGAATAATTACTGCTAGAGAAAAAAGAAATATGTTCCTGTATTTCATAATCATTTAAGAACTTAATTTATATTTTTATAGTTTAAAAGTGAAAGAGAAGATTTTCATTTACCAAAGTATGAAAGAATGACCAACTTATTTTAGTTTTTCTCAATTATCTTTCATAAGTAAATTCAGCACTTTCCAACAAACTCACTTTATTAAAGAAATTTAAAAATGTTTTAACCATATCTGGTTAACTTTACACCATAATTAGTAGCACTATGTAGAAAAGGAAAACAATTATATTTTTCTCTAAGAAAATTTGATTTAAACTATTTGCAATCTATAGCTATTCCCCACTTTTTACATCTTTCTATAATAGTGTTATTCAATATGCAGGAATCACTTATAATGTCTGTTTTCTGAAACCTGTGTTGCACTGCATTTTTTCCTAGAACAATAACAATAAAAAACAATTAGGAAAATTCGACAGCATTTGTACATATCTAGAAGGTAGAAGTATTTAATGTCTCACATCATAAAAATGCTAACATTTTCAATTTAATTTAATTTAAAGTAAATTATAGTTCAGCTCTCTAATGTCATTGTTTTACTTAATGGCCTTAATTCAGGCCTGATGTTCAGATTAGTAGCTTTGATTATTCTGTTTATATCAGCAACTGCTTCAGTTTACATACAAAGGACTCCAGAGCTTGGGGAAATAAAATTCATGATTCACTACACTTATCACATTAAATTATGATAAATAAGGAAATGATGTCATTAGGATCAAAGCAAATGAACACATATTTATATAAATAGCAGATGCAAAATATAAAGACTGCAGTTCAAAAATAATTTTCTTTGGAATAACTTTTTAAAGAAGAAATAACTTAAGAAACTTTCTTGTTTTGTGTTCCATCAAACTGCAAGAACTTGCGTTGTCACAGTTGAAGCATCCTTTTTTTTTAAGTTCCTTTGTTTGACTACAACATCAAAATAAGAAAACAAACCTGAACATGTTCTAGAAAATGCTTTTCTGTTTCCTTTTTGCGTAGTAGACAAATTTTTCTTTTTATGCACCAACACCCACACACTTCATTATGTACCAACACCACACTCTTCATTGCCTTCAGTCTTGATAGCTGCTTTACACCAAAACATCAGGGCTAAGCTTGATAAACATTACTAAAAGGTCACAGAGGTCCCTGATTGCTAGTAGGGAACTGCAATATGCCCGTGGTGGCTCTAAAATGCTACATTAAACACACCTCACCATCCATAGAAGATCTTTTCCAAGATACTGCTTTAGCAACAATTGTTGCTTTAGCAACAATTTTAAGCATATTTAAGAAAATTTTAGCAGACCACCTTGTAGTCCACTGCTGCATAGTAGTTGAAAATCTGCTAGTACATCTGTGAGAAAATAAAGTGTTTCAAAATCAGCTTAGTATTATAATTAATATAATAATTACAAATACTGATAATGCATGGCAAAAAGCACTGGCAGAAGTACAGAGCTGGCAGTCAGTCATTCTGAACATCAAACTTCAACATCCTGAGTACTGCTACTCATTCTCTAATACTATTTTAATCAGCAGTGGCCACTGCTTTAAGAATCAGTGGCTTTTTTTTCTCCTTGGAGTTGTAACCAAAAATCAGTCCATTTCTCATCAATCTTTGGAGGTTACCAGTCTGCCATGTCCCTGTAACAACATCTAATTCCAGTGTCATTAACTGAAAATAGTTAAATTGGCATCACCAACTTGAATAGTCAGTTGGGACAAGTAATTTAAGGACTAGTATGTTCTTTTGAAAACTAAATTTGGTTTTGACAGAAAGCTTATGTTAGTGTAGTGGAATGGGATTATACAATAATTTAGCAAATGGTATTATCACAGATTCACAGAATCAATTAGGTTGGCAAAGAACTTTGCGATTATCGAGTCCAACCTATGACCAAACACCACCTTGTCAACTAGACCGTGGTATTAAGGGCCATGTCCAGTAATTTCTTGAATACCTCCCAGGACAATGACTCCAGTTCCTTAGGCAGCCCATTCCAATGCTCAATCACCCCTTCTGTGAAGAAATTTTTCCTGATGTCCAACATAATCCCCCTCCAGCACAGCTTGAGTCTGTGTCCTCTTGTCCTGTCGCTGATTGCCTGGGTGAAGAGGCTGACCCTCACCTGGCCACATCCAGGTAGTTGTAGAATGTGATAAGGTCTCCCCTGAGCCTCCTTTTCTTCAGGCTAAACAACTCCAGCTCCCTCAGTCACTCCCCATAGGACTTACCCTCCAGACCCTTCACCACCTTTGTTTCCCTTCTCTGGACTCACTCCAGCACCTCAATGTCCTTCCTGATTTGAGGGGCCCAGAGCTGGACATATAATTTGATGCTATGTAGACACCTGCAGCAGAATCTGTGCTGTACAAGTGAAGGGTTTGTTTTCGTGACTGGTATGCATAGCCTAGAAAGCCAAAAATGTACCTGTGTTTTGAAATATCCATCAGAAATATCTGGATAGGATTCAGTGGGATTCAAAGTCATGTCTTTTTGTGAAAATGGGAGGTTAAATTTATACTGGATGGGATATATTAGTAGCTGTCTGAATGGGTGATGCAGTGCCTCTTAAAAGAAGAAAAAGCTGAGGCTACAAATCTGAAACGCCTGGAGTTTGAAGACAGAGAAATAAAAAAAAAAAATCCAGGAAGGTATTTAATATGATTGTCTGTTTTCTTCTGTCTTGTTTGCTTTTATGTGTTGCTGTATGGTAAAATATGTTCCACAAGCCACTTATTTGAACATGGAGCTCCTAACTGTAAAGAAAGTCTAGATGCAAATGTCTATAGAGCACATTTAATGCAGAAAAGCCTTCAAACCTCTCCAAAGCACAAAAGAATTTATAAAGGTACATTTCTCCTTTGTAAGGTGAGTCAAAAGTGATCAGAGTAGTGGCTTCTCCTGGCATTTTCTTTCAAGGGCAAAGAAATAGAACACAAACAGGAAAAGATTACAGACATAGGAGGAAGCGTTGCCTGACAGAGCTAAAGGGCAACAGAAAAAAAAGCTGCAATTCAAGTGAGACATTTCTATTCCTAAAATTCATGTAGAACTCACTGAAGCATGTACAAAATGACAACAGGTTTAATATGTCTGCTACTTGTTAGACTAATAAAGCTGAATTTGAAAAAATCCTGCATGCATACATTTTCTAAAAGGTGTTGCACTATTGATATAGTAGGAGCAGAAGGACAGTAACCTTCATTAAAAGTTGGTTATATGGTCATCTGCATAGCTCTTGGTTGCAGTGCAATGTGTGTTTTCTGCAAAAAAAGACTTCTGAGAGAGCACGACCTTTCTGAAGAATAGACTGGTATCCTGCAGAGCCAGGATCTGTGGTCAAGAATCAATACAGGCTTCTGGAGGTGTCTCGTTTGGTTTAATGGAGAGCAAGCAAAACAGCACAATGAGCGGCATAAATCCATAAACACTATTCAAATGTCATTTAAGGTGCCTTCAAGGTTAACAATCCTTGCTATCAAATAAGCTGTCAGAATGGCAGGAAGCTTTCATTTGCTGAGAGGTCTAAGGTCTAATGCGGTAATTAAACCCAGAATACAAAATAAACTGTTCCCATGCAGTGTACCAGTGAGCTGAAGAATCCTAATGAATAGTCAGCATTGCTGCTGCTAGTGGTCACAAAACCTTTATTTCTGCTCCAGCAGCTTTGCCTTCTTAACCATATGGTGCATTAAGGGCTTTATCATGTTTCTAGGACTCTTCCTTTGCAGTTTTCCAGCAAAAATTCACTGAAAGCAATAAATTTTTTGACTTGTCACAACCTGTACCCGAATGAAGTACGTCCACTTTTCAGCCAGCTCAGAGTGATTTAGAGGCTATAACACTGATGGGAAGAGAAGCAAGTGTTACAGCACAGATCACCCTCATATGTGCTGTATCCTGTGAGCCTGAGTTTGGGAGTGCTGGCACACTGTGACTCTACAGGCCCATACAACCTCAAAAACACATTAAGCACCTTCTCTACTGTGGAAATCACACTGGTCATTTATGAAAAGGCTACAAAATAGCCTAAAAGCTACTACTGCTCTTTCCCAACTAAATTTCTGGGGAAAAAAGAAAAAAAAACAAAAAAAAACAAAACAAAAAAACCCACCCAAACAAACAAAAAAACCCCAACACAACAAAGAAGCATCTGCTATATAGATGGCTGTGTGGGGAATATTATGAATAGGATAGCTCAGTGCATTCCCAAATTTAAAGCTGCTCGTAATAAAGAAAGATCTCTTCTGTAAAGCAAGTCCAAGTCCCCCTGTCTGCCCAACATCTGTCAAGGAAGCAAGGACTCGCTGGTGTCTCCTATGCCCAAACTCCAATCATCACACTCACTGAAGGGCCAGCAACAGAAGGATACGGAATGCTACCAAATGTCTGAGTGTTTTAAGGGCAAAGTACCTGTGAATAAGTCTTTGCTGAGACTTGTTTTACTGCCCATCATCTTTATGTTAATAAATCAGGCTGAATTTCCAGAGTGTCACAAACCCGGCTGCAACCCCTAGGAGGACCAAGAAGTATCAGAAATTATTTTTCAGAGCTGAGGCAGTGCTATTCAGTGACAGAAGGGGACCCAAAAAGGATTTCTGAACCTGAGACTTGGCTTCATAGACCTAAAAATGAACACTGTTTCCAGACACAGCTTAAAAGCTTTTGTGATTGAATAATTGAGTACATTCATATTGCAAACTACAAGAGGGCAAGGAGAAAGCTCAGTCACAGGAACTCTCAACACCCATTTAATTGCTTAATTTTTAGCTCTCTCCTGGCTCTGGTCACACACAGAGGACTTGATACAGCAATTGGGTTTAGTCACAAGCCTGGTGGATATTAGACAACAGTCTAACCAATACCCTGAAATACAGCACCCCAAGAAAAAGAAGAACTTTTGCATTTCTGGTCTTTGGCCTAATAAACTGTGTTTGCCTTAGGTCCTAAGCCAACTACAACATTATTTAGTTCCTCAGGAATTAATTTTTTAAAAAAGAGGGAAAAAAAATTACAATATACTGGACTAAACATGATATCTTTGAAAGAAACAAAGTCTCAAAGTAGGAAAATGTCAAGCTTTTAGAGAAAATGATTTAATAGTCTCTTAACTGTGGAATCCACAGAGCAATAATTCTGACAAAAGATGACTTATCTTTCCGGGACACCTATCAAATTGATTGTGCAGATTAAATACGTGCTCCAAACTGTATGCATACAGGTACTAAAATCACAAAGTACTGTTGAAAATGTCCAAAATCATCCCTTGTGTAACTCTGTTGAAGCCAGGGGAATGACGCCTGGGAGACATTTGTCACGTTTATAGGCAGGTTTCAATCTCAGTGACAGCAGAACAAAGGCCCCTGTCAGCAGGAGCTCTGCCAAAAGTTCTCTTTCAGAGTGAGCAAGTGCAAGGCGTAGGCACAGGTGCTCCATTACTGACTAATTCAGGCCCAAAATGAGATTGAACTGGGGTTAGTAGGAAAGGTTCAACTTACTGCCTCTTCCTTACATATGATACATCCCCGTGGGATGCCAGGTGGGTTTTAAGGTTCCTCTCCTGGTGCACCTTAGAAATATTAGTGCAACCTACACTGCTTCCATCGATTCAACACATGCAAATGTCATGACTCAGATCAGTCAGACATATAGTGGCATGAGGTAAACAAAGAAATAACTGGTCAAGACATTAAACTGTCCAGTTATTTTTCACATGGTTGCCCCCTTTCATCCATCCCAGTTAGGACACATTAAATAGAAAATATAAACAAAACAAAACAAAACAAAAACAAAAACAAAAACAAAAAAAAAAAAAAAAAACAAAAAAAAAAACAAGAAGCTCTGAGTAAAATAAATCACACATTAGCTTTATATCATTTGGGCAACAGGCTTGCAATTTCTATCTAAAGATTTCTGATGATGCCTGGTTTTGAGTGACCATTAGGAAGTTAATGATAACAAACTGCATATACATCCAGAGCTGCTGCCATTGTAAGAGAAGGTACTGCTCCAATGAGAGGAACTGGTAACTTAAAAAGTGAAAGATGGCAGTATGATGACAGCAACTACTGCACATGCTTTTACCTTACTCTGTTCCTCCCTTAATAAGGATTTTGCTGCTGAGCACTGACACAACTGACCGTTCTCCGTTTCCTTCACCTTAAAACCACTGCGCAGACTGAGATTCTTAATGACCCCTGGAGAAAGCAAAACTGCACAGACATATGGATTCATCAAGAGCAATGAAGACCACAGAAAATGGATGCCACAGGTTACTATATTTAATAAGACAAACAATAAGACAAAGCTAATGGCAAAGTAAGTTTGAAAGTTTTTTACATACACCTGGGAAAATACAGCAAGTGACATTTAAATTAACAAATACTTATCTAAGAGAGATGGTTAACAAGAACAGTGGCTTTTTTTTTCCCCTGTCAGTCTTCAACAGTAGAGAGGAGTTGTATGCTCTCTTACAGACATTTTTCAGGAACTGATCCTTAGAAACTGAAATCCCTAGGGAGAATCTTAAGTGCAGCAAATCACTGAGCACAGATCAGATACTTGGATAGCTATAAAAAGATTATTCACTACAGATTTGGTTATGCCATGAAGCCACAAATCATGGAAGGAATATAAGGGCAACATCATTGAAAGGACAAGTGTCCACAGCTCCTGAGACAGGACATTGGAACAAATTACAGCAGTCCTTGTGCTTACAGTTGGAAAAAACCTTAATCCAACCAAACCAAAACCACATTTTTTGACTAACGCAACTATGATAGATTAAGGCCCCTATTTCATTGAAAGTCCTATTTGTCTATCTATTCAGCACAAGGAAAAAATTCTTTTTCCGCTGCAGTGAGTATATACTGTACTGCAGATTAGAGAGTCAACAGTAGAGTGCCTGCTTCTTTTTAGAAAAAGATGAAAACAAAATGTGGCCTAGCATGCAAAAGAGTATTAAAAATCATAATCTTGTGAGAGAGTCACTTATCAAGTAAATAAAAAGAAAAGAAATTAAAATCCTGAGGTATTTAATAAAGACTGTTCGTCTGAAAGAGACAGTTAATGTCAATATGCTAAGTAGATCTATTCATTAGGGTACTGCAAGAGAAAGTTGACTAAATAGTTGAAGCCTGCAGGTAATCATTTCAGTTAATGAAGTATGGAAGATTGTAAATAACTTCACACAGATTTGCACAAGATAGGAGACTCAATGAGAAACACCAGTTTCTGGTAAAATAAATGATCATTAGTATCAGGAACAAAATGCCTAATACCTCTAGCTTGAAAAAGGATATTTATCTAGAAATTACATTAAACTTATCAGTAAACAACATGTGTAAGTTTAAAAAAAAGTGTATTTTGTGGAATTAAGATGTATTGGTATGACTGTTTTACAAAGCTTCAGTGCAATTTCAGATTTCCACAATTTTTCAAAAATGCAAGAGAAGAATTTGAAAGATCCAAATTTCATATTGACTTTTGTTTCAATTTTCAACAGGTTAACAAGTCTTTTGCCTTTCGCTGACATTGTTTGCAATAGGAATTTTTTGCAATGAAATTTGCATATTGTGAGGTCCTTTTCTCTGTAGCTTGTTTTGGTTCTGATACATATAAAGATGCAAAATAACACGAATGGGATTAAAAACAAACCCTGTATATCTTCTGCATTTTATTAGGAAAGTGATTAGGAGAAAAACTTGCATAGAGGAAAACTATTCATGAAGGATGTGAGAGACTGGAAATAAACATCAATATTGTAAATATAACTCCCCAATATCCAGTGAATGCAATAGTACTGAAGCCTCTCCCATTCCCTGCTTTAAAAAAAAATAATAAATTGATAAGAACATCACATATATACTTATATGAGAGTTTAGCTACTTAATTAGAATGTTCATGTTTTACTATCACAACAAATGTAAAAGCCCCATAATGTTAAAACAGTTATTCATATATTGTGAGTTATTTTAATAATATTCAGAGGGATTCAGCTAGGTCACAAGACTCCTGTATCTTTGAGAATTCAAATATACAGATGATCCACCACAGTGAGCCTTAGCACGAGAGTCTCCAGGGCACAAGTTTTAATAATGCCTATTCTAAAAACACTTCTATTTTTCCTCTGCAGTGATAAAGAAAACACAAAATGTAATGTTTACATTTAAGCACTAAATGTCTGTCTGTTAAAAATGCCTCTCTTTGTCAGCTATTACTAAGCAGGCCTAGGGCAGATAATCTCCTCATTTGAGAATATCAAAAATATTCCTCAAGCTAGGTGTGTGTGATGAAGGTTCTGTTAAGACAAAAGACAGAGGAGAAAGCTAAGTAAACCAAGTCACATATTTTCAAGGCTTATCTCCAAGTGTCCTGAACTCCCAATATCACTGATGATCTAGGCAGTCTTCCACATCATGTTATTTTGGTGGGAGATTATGCATTTACGACAGGTCATCCAAGGACTTAGAACCTGTTGCCTGGAAGTCCCAACATGGCCTGTTTCACAAACACACAGCAGTACAGCAGAGTGTGAGCTGTATCAGAAAGCAGGGTCTAGAAATTTGCGAGAACAATTGAACATTCAACAACAGGGAAAAGAAACTAGGGGAGCTAGAGAATTCTCCCCCCACTCACATTTAGACAAAATTTCTCTAACATGGGACTCTAACTTTGGACTGATAAATCTAACAGTATTTCAGACTGAACAGGCTCTCTTTCCATCTTTAGTGTCAAGCAATTGAAGTTCTGTTCTCTGTTCTAACTAAATGGGTGCATGTGGGTTGCATGCCAGGACAAATTGTGCCCTCAGTCTCTCCAAAAGAAAAATCCCAGACAGATTGCTCACATCATGCCTTGCCATCAATATCACCTCCCCTTCTATCTGTACCTTCCCAGAGCCTGCTAGTCCTACTCAAGGCATGACTAAAACCTATTGCTCTCATGCCCATCCATCAAGTGCAGTGAGAGCATGAGCGTAACCTCGCAGTGGGCTTTTACAGGAGCTGCAGAAAATAAACGCTTGGGTGAAGGTTACACATGGCTAGGTGGTGGTAAGTAGGGGTGGTAAGCAGTAGGTGGTTAAGTGCTCTTCCTGCTAAGGGAGCTTCTGCCAGAGAGAGCCCAGCTGGGACACGAGAGCTGGGGCAGCGTCAGTAGGGCTGGCAGGTCTAGAAGAGTAAGATTTCTTCACTCTCCAGCTAAGCAAGTTTTAGCTGAAAAATCTGGATGGCATATGAAATATGGAGGTCTACAACGCCATCCTTGCAAAGTCACTGCCGAGGTCAAAATCATAATTTCACTCATCTTTATGCCATTATTATGCAGGTTCTTTTTCACCCTGGTAAGCTACCATTCTTTCTCTCTATAATCCGGGATGCTTCATGGAGAGCTGTTCCCTCACTATCTCCCTAAAGCATCACTGTATGGATAAAACATTAAGAAAGAAAACAGTGTGATTCAGGAGCGGGGGGGGCTA
The DNA here is from genome assembly GCA_013396995.1 of Dicaeum eximium. Lineage (NCBI taxonomy): Eukaryota > Metazoa > Chordata > Aves > Passeriformes > Dicaeidae > Dicaeum > Dicaeum eximium. The sequence continues at coordinate 2,225,976 of VWZP01009370.1, forward strand.
TGCCACTGATTTGATAGACTCAAAAGGTTAATCTTCAGCTACATCTTGTTCATTAGTCTAAATATACATTTAAAACATCAATGTGCTTTAAAGTACCTTGTCAGTACCCATTAAGAATGTGCATTGCATATTTCAGACATCTTGATAGTAATAGGTGCTGAAAAGCAGGCAGTGTTCATCTTTTTAATGAGTGGTTTTCCCTCTGAGTGCACTATGGGGCTATAATGCACCATAAAGTGACCTTGTATGGTTTGTGGACATGCAAGAGCAACTCATTCTGTGAAAATCAGCAATTAAAAGGTGTGATGTGTAAGCCTGACTTCAAAGCAGCTATTCTTTCAGGTCTTGATTGCAAGCCCTACTTCTTCCCACTGATATAAGGGAGGTGAGGAGGTCTAAGAAGATCTTTCTAATACTGGCCACCTACACTGGAATGTGGACAGTTGAAAAAATGGAGCAACTGTAAGGTTATTACTCCCCCTCTGATACATGATACACTTTTTCACATCATTCTGCTAACAGAGCTACACTGTGCAAGTAAATATCCCGCAGTATGTGGATTAATTGCATCTGCCAGTTAGGGACAAAACTACATCTATTCTGCTAAACATCCCTATGCCCCAGGCCATGCAATGAATAAACTTCTTGGTTGGGCTGGAAGTATGACAGCCTGCAGTCCAGTCCCACTTGCTCATGCCGTCTTTCTGCCTCTTAGAAATAATTGTTTGGGCTTTAAGATGTTTCAGTTTGAATACCTGAAATACTGTTATTGAAGGCTGAAGGCATGAAGACTGTCATGCAATCTGTCAGCACAGACCGGTGTGTACACAGCATGCTGCTAAGGGAACGAAGGATATGGCATCAGAACATATGGTGTGTTTCAAAGTACATGGGCCGTGGGGATGGCGTAGAGGACTGTGTAGGGCAGAAGAAACCAAACCTGGCATGGTCCTGGCTGAGGAATGATTTGTCCTCAGGAAGAAGCATCTCCTGAACTGCACCTGGGTTCACCTTGGAGGGAGGAAACACTTTGATTTGCTTCACCAGAGAGCCTAAGAATCAAGTATCACCACTTCACAAAGAAGCATTTGATTTATTTGACAACGCCAACACAAGGCGTCCTTTTCCACTGAAGCTGCAGGAACCAGTTGTGTAAGTAATGCATCTGTTCTGCCAGCAGCTCTGTAAAACGTGAGGGCAGGAGCAGAAGGTTTCACAACAGAGGTCAGGGACAGCAGCAGGGGAATTGTGCCACTGGAAAATTGTGGTTGCTGGTAGTGATGGCAATGAGCTTCACCAAGAGCTCCAACACTGCTCACACTGTTACTGGGGAAATGCCATCTCCTGCTGCCCTTAATCACACCCTGTGGGAGTGAGTGTAGGTAAAATATGTAAAGGAGCAGCCATTCAGCAATATTCACCTGGGAAATATGAGCATGAATACCAGCAGTCCACTGCTGTTTACTTTAAAACATAAGTACCAGGAAAGCAACTCGGTGCCTCTAGCAGGGGTTATGCACAGTGCACAGTAGCACATGAGCAACTGGATTCTACTTGCAACATATGGAACAAGAGGATTGCCAGGCTTTTAGCATGCTACCTTCTACATGTTGCTATAAAAACACTGTAATGCAAAACAAAACTTTGAACTGAAAAGAGCTTTTGCCTCCCACATGCACACATGCTTACACACACATGAGTAAGTGTAATGTCAGCAGGATCATGGGGCACCATGCAGGGCTGAGACAGCCCCCACAGCCAAGCACTGTCTCACACGATATCATCACACCTCTTGTGTGGAGCCCAGCTGTGATTGGCATGGGCCAGACCACCCTGCATTCCTCCTCTGAGGAGCTGGGAATGCTTCAGGAACATGTGCCTTTACCCTTGCAGATGTAGCCTACAAATGACAACAGCTGAACAAATGAATATGTGGAAGGTAAGCTCAGACTCATGATGACTTGGGAGTGTCAGATAATGCCTGATCATATGTTCAGGGGTTTCTCTTTTCTTCTCCCATTACTGATTTGATCATTTGCCACTGGGTGAGCACATTGCTTGCTGAGGAATTGCTCTTCTTCACCAGAACTGAGCACAAAGGAGAACAGCTTCATCGATACCTTTAGGCAATTCTTTGCTACAAAGAGTTTTGGATAGAATTAAAAAACACCACAATAACCTTTCCACTGATATCTCATGGTTAGCAAATGACTGTTGCTTGTCCTGTGGAAGATCAAGTAATATAAATTTTAAAATAGTTATAATTCTACCTTCGACTATACCTCCTATTGCTGTTCCATACACTGCCCTCAAGGCTATCAGTAACATCACAAGAAACCTCTGCTACTGCCTCTAGAAATTGTTTAAAACCATGAAGATGAAAGAAGAAAGGAAAAGTAGAAGAAAAGCAGAATGGAAATGTATGCCTTAAAAGCCAGTGGTTGAAAGAAATGTTTTAAATAATGTCTAGGTGCTTATAAAAGGAATAAGTGCATATTAATTCTTTCTTCTTCATAAACCAAATAAGAGGAAAAAACAGTGCCAGAATCTTTGTAATTCATTGAATGCAGCTGAACATTTAATAAAATACTTGGGACTGTGTACTTCTGTCTGGACTAGAAGATTTGGTATATCAAGCTCATTAAGAGTTCATGTTATAACTATGGAGCATTGCTAGGCAGGAAATATATCTATGAACAAGAATATTTTGTGTATCTGGAATTTTTTTTTTTTCAGATGAATGTCAGCAGAGACTTACTCAGCTAGAAGTTTTAGAGAATTTAGATTCATTCAGCAATATTTCAACAATGCTGCACTTTTCAGGAAAGAAAGCAGGATTTGAGTTCTGAGAGCAAACATTGTAGTGAATAAACAAACATTCAGTTAAAAATCCCCCTTTTGATAAAGTATTAGGAAGAATGGGTTAGTTGGTATAAATGCACACAATTGTGAATTTATATTTACTTCTGTAAATATTATCGATGTCACAGTAAGAGTCCACATATTTAGAATACTGATTGGTAACCAAAGTAACATCAAGAGAAATACACAACTCAGACCTAGCCCTAGATGACCATTTGAACCCACTGTCTGACTTTGTATCTGAAAACTCTTAGTTTTTTTTTTCAGATACTTTCGTATTCATCTATGGGTTTTCATTTTCTTTCTCTGAGACATTTGCATTTGCATTTCCTGGTAAGGAAATTGCATGCCTATAAAGCAGATCAAAATTCAAGGATTAATTTCACTTTGAATAAATAAAATACATTCCACCAACACTCCTGTAACACAACACATCCAAAGGATATGTGAATTACGTAAGAGTACTGGTGACATGAGCTTTAGAAATTGTGGTTTTACTTAGAGATATCTTTCACATCCAGTATAAACTGTCTCCTAAAAAAGGATCTCCCTCTCTCTCATGTCTACCTTCAAGACACTGAGGTAAACTCTTGTTTCCACTTTTTGAGCAGCACTGATTCTTTCAGGATGAACATCCCCTGCATTTGCAACTGGATGAATGTATTGCTGTCAGTCTCTTTTCTAACTTATAGTATCTTATAGTATCTTATCAATGCTTTTTAGCTCGTACAATGCATTATTCAAAGCAAGGTCCAAGCTCTTCTCTTGTGTTCAAGATGTCTATTACACTACAAGAAACACACGAGCAGTAACTGCTTCCTACAAAGCCAGGGGCTTGCAGTGTCAAACTGGGATGCAACAACTGAGCTGACTAACTGGCTTCTACAAACTTTCATGAGATTTGCTTTGGAGTTAAAACACTGGAAGAAAGAATCTATTTTACCACAACTACCGGTATTTTACAGCAATGAAGGAAAAAATGTCACCAGATTTTTAGCCCCTGAAGAGATGTGGATTTTAGTGTTTTCTGCAAGTGTCCAGAAAGACTCTGTGGGCTGCTAGCATAGTCACTGCACAAAATAAGATTGGTTCTCTTGGGCCACATTTCCATAAATTTTATTCCTGACAAGAGGAGCAAAGGCAACAAAAAACAGTCTAGGGAGATGTACAAGGAAACAATAAACACAGTATTATAAAGCTTGCAAAAGAAGAATTACCCACTTTGAAGCACACAGCCTCTACCATACTGCACCCTCCTTCTATTCACAGGCAAATAAATTCCCCATGACAGCTCCTAATGGTCCCCACAGTTGTTCACTGAACTTGCCCTTAAGTTACAGGGTAATAAAGGGATAACAACACTTGGCTGACTAAATGAGGAGGTGGGTCCTCTCATCAAAGCCCATCTTTCATTACTTGCCCTTTTCTTTCGTTCATCCAGTGAAGTAATATTTCACAACTACAACTAAATCACTAGCAATTAATGGCCTAATATATCTTTATTCCAGTTAAATCCCTCTGTGGAGCATCACTGTGGTAATGCTCCAACACTAGGTTATAGTTTGATTAAAAGTCACCAATGTAGTAATAACAACAACCCTTACTTCAACTAAACATATGGAGGCAGCTGGTATTACTATCCTTATAACATCATGCTGTCAGGCTTCTTTTTCGAGATTATTAAAATTTTTACACAACATATAATTGCATTTCTGCTGAATGCCACTTTTCCTATTCATCTGTTATTAGCTTGTTAAATTTTGGTCCCCCTCATAGGAGGCCACCTACATTCATCCTGAAAATTTGAGAATTACATCTGTGAATACATGTTCTGACCTGCTTTCAGCTTGACATCCCCACAAAGAGGAATATAGTCTAAATTTGTTCAATACAAACAGACAAGAATTTGCCTGGATAACCATATTGCTATAGCAAATTTCTGCCAAAAATAACTAATAACATTAGATTAAATACTATCTTATTCTGTTCCATTTTCATATATGCAAACTTCTTTAAAGGACTTTGAGTATAACTGGGGATCTGATCCTTCTAAATTCTGAAGTCAAAGATGATGTGACCAGTTTTTAAGGGTACTGATGTTCACTGCACTTCAACATCACCTCAAAAAGGCTCTCAATGCACTGAGCACCAGCTGAAAACTCAAGAGATATTGAAGGCAAGCACATAGCCTCTAATCTCACTGGAGACAATTTTCTTACCACAGCTGTCTTAAACCAGTTTTACAATAGCAGCTGACTTACTGTAAACCAAATCCAAGCCAAACTTAAGCTAAAGTCAATAGTCAGGGAAGTAGAATAAATAGAGGGTTAAAATCATTATGGATTCCTCATATGAAGAAAGGAACCTCCTTTCAGTCCTTGACACAGGAAAATAATGAAGATGCCCACTTCCTTCTCTCCAGGCATCCACTAACTGGGATTTTTCTATTTTATAGTTAACAGCTTGACAGGAAATTTAGAGAAGGAAAACCTACATTGCATGATTTCTAAAACAGCAAACAATCTGAGAAATCAACTTTCACTAAGCCTTGCTGATGCTGATTTTGTTCTCATGTTGATGAAGTCAGCATGTTGATGTTGATTTCATTTACCCACACTGATCATTTGTTTCACCACATCCTCTGCATATTAATGGCAATGAGATCAATTATAAGTACATGTTCTATCTAATAACTTTTGTGTTTTCCTCTAATTAGTATGCATATAAAGATATTTTTTAGGCTTTCTGCAAGAAATATTCTATTACCAGTGGTCCCTTTTGCAGGTAAAAACTTAACCTCTTTATAGTTCAGGATGGGAAGATTTTCACATATATATATGCTTCCTTCCACCTTGACACCTCATCTCAGGGATTTACAAAGGTATTTCATTGAACTGACACATAAATCATGTTTTATTTATTCCATTTTGTCAACTATTTGACATATGCTATAAAAGCAATTCTGAGAGCAAGCCCACTCAATTTCCTTTTTCACTTCCTTTGGGCCTTTTTTTGTTTTGTTTGAGGTTTTTGTTGGGTATTTTTGTTTGGTTGGTTGGTTGTTTTTATTGCCCTCCTCTTTGAAATACCAGAGAGTCCTCTTTGCACAAGAGTAACAGGGCATGCTGTACCAAAATTGTAAGGAAATTCAAATTTCACAGGAGTAATCTTTTTCTTTATAGGTAGATGCTGATCAGCTTAGTCATTGGAGGGTGGATAGCTTTTCTCAATGTGTTTTAAAACAGAGTCTATAACACATTTTATAGCCAGTATAATATGATGGGACATTTGTTTCTAATTTACAGCTCTTTTCTGTTGACTTTGTGACTGTTTATCGAACATGAACGTCTTTAAAACTCCTTCCAATTAAAATATCTTTTTCATTCTACTTTCTATCACATGAACTTGCGTGAACAAAGAAAAGAAGATTGCCCTGAATTTTCCCCACTCCAGGAGTAAGAACATTTCTTAATAGTGTTAAGGAGTATAGGCTGGATTATATGTACTGGCTGATCTTGTTTTACTGACTGTAAAACGTATTTACATTTTACTGTTGTAAAATGTAAATATGTTGGTTATTAAGGTATTTTGACAAGCTCTACATACATCACAAAATGTATAAAAAATCCTTCAAACAACCAAAACCAACAGAAAATATGAGTCATTAGGGGGCAACTTTGAGTCAGTTCTGAGGAAATGCCCAGACTGATGTTCTTTGTTGCTAGAAGCAGAGTCCTTCATGTCAGATCTGGAATGGTCTTCGTTGTGATGGATCCTTCCACTGTGGTCTTACAATTAGATGGTCCTAGGACACTTTTTTTTTGAGGAATTCAAGTAAATAAAGGCCCAGCATCCTGTCAAGACTCCTGGGTGGCAATTACATTATATCTCTAATTTTTTCCCTTAAATTGCAGCTGGGGAAAAAGAGTCCATGTTCTTTCTAATGCTGATAGGAAGAAAAACCAAAACCCCACTGTTCTCATGCTGCTAATGGGAAACGATACAGTGCTTCTAATTCAAAAGAAGAGTGTATGAAGGACCTGCAATGGCACTTTGGGCAGTGCAGGACAAGTGTGAGGTGCTGCTTTTAATCAAGAAGCAAAAACCTGGGGTTTTTTTTCCCTTATAACATAGTTATATTACTAATTTGCTTAAGAAAAACAGCATGCATTTATCATAGCAAAGCAGAAGAAGCAGCTAAGATTTTGCAGACTCTTCATAAAAATCACGTACCCATTATAGGTCTGGTAATTCTTGCAGAAGAGATTTAATTTTACTGTATTACTTAAAGTATTTGCCAGCTCTTAGAAGAAGTATATTCCTGGGGTTCAGGTCTTCACTGCTTTTAATGTAGTGAAAATACTGTGGATAGTCACTCTAAGAGAGCTGTCAAAACTAAATTTTAGTAGCAGATGAAAATCTTCCTTTGTTCAGCTCATTTTAGGGCCACTATATCCAGCAGCTACTTTTCTTTACTGTGTGTGTCATTTCAACACTTCTTCCAACCTGGATTTGTGATACAATTCTCCAGGAACTAATGAGAGCTAAGGAGTGAGTGCAATTAAAACATGCCACTTCAAGCAGCTGATGCATTTTTCAGGAAAACCTTGGTCATGTTCCCTTGAGGAATATAAATGAAAAGGAGAATGGAATTGGAAGACAAAGTTGTGCTATGGCTCTGGATTCAGGGTCAAGGGAGATGCCCTGGCCTGAAAGGCACCTTAATACTGCTGAAGAAATTATCCACACTGTCCATATGAATAAAGGACCTGGGCCAGTTTTCACCCTACATAAAATCTAGTACCTTCCAGTATTACAGATGGTATTAGTCCAAATCCCAGAAATACAGAGAGATTGTGTATACCTCCTTTATATACATGCCAGCAACAAAATACCTCTAGGTTTCTTTGCATCCTCCATGGAAGTGTCAGGGTAGCAGGGAGAGCCCTACCTTGCTACAAGAGATAATTCTTAGTAGAATCAGCACAAAATCACTGAAAAGCACAAATACACACAGTCTTTGCCACCTCTACTTAGGTATTCTGTTCTGAATTATTTTTAATGGGTACAACTCCCACCCTTTTGCTTTCCGTGTAGGTCTCTGTATTATTTGAGGGCTATAAGGACATAAAAGTCATCTCTGTAGTTTCAAGTACTTGAGAAGAGAACAAATGCATTTTTAAAGCAGAAAAATCTGAAGCTTGTTATTCTAGAGGTAAATTGTTAACCTTTTCACTAGGTAATGGTCCATGGACTTGAAGAAAAGGATAGGATGTGGATCACGGTTCCTTTTATTTTTCTCTCTTTATTCTTTTGAGATTCAATTCACCTCAAATTAAACTGAAGTTCTTTCTTTGTCATTAAGTTTCCCAAAAATAGATCCTAGGGTTTAAATATCATTTACATCACAGTCAGAATAACAATCACATAAATAAGAATTTATGAATGATTAATCACAACTGCTGTTATATTAGCACAATACTATTTTTATTTTATGGGGCCCACAATGGCATTTTTACTAACCTGCCAAGGGGCAAGTAGCAATTAAATAAGCACACTGATTAAGTGATGAGTCACTGCACAGGCATACAGACATGGATTGATTGATTGATGGATCCTTCCACTGTGATCATGCCGCAGCATACCTGAATGACAAGGAAACTCTTGTGTGACAAACAGTGTCCTCAGCAACAAAAAGATTATAAAAGTATCACAAATATAGAGAAGTATTGTTAATGTTATTTTCGCTGAAAGGGAACTATTTTGCTCTCAACAAAAGGCATGAAATCTAGACCCTGTTTGCAGCTGCCATAATCTGCTGAGCACTTACAATTCAACAGGGAGAAAAGAGCTGTGCTGAAGTGCTCTGGTAATGATCCTTCTGCCTGAAGAGTAACTGAAACTTTCAAAACACTCAAGATGTGCCCATTTTTACGGTCTCGATAGTGAAAGGAAACACTGTGTTTTTCTTCTGAAAATGTCAGATAAGATACGTGTTCTGGTTTTGTACCTATTTTCTTGTTTCCCTACCCAAATGTCTACTAATTCATACAGCTCCATGGAAACAGAACAACTGACTAAAATCAGTTAAAGACTGGGGAGAAGCTACAAAAGGGAATTTGAAGGAGCAGCTTTTGGTTTCATCTTTCTTTCAGGTAGTAGCATGTGAAACTGATACTCAAAATGTATTGAAAAGCAACAAAAGATAAAAGCAGGGATGTCCATTTTTCTGTGATAAATTAGGCTGCCATTTCAAAGGAAGATATTGCAGATGAAAGCAGTTGGAATTTTCAACCAAAATTCGGTTCTCATTTGGCTTGCAGAACCGAAACTTTCCAGAGAGATGAGGTGCTGCTTTTAGCAAAGTTACAATCACCTGTGAAAGGGTGCAACAAACAGACCTGTGGTCAGTAAGCAGCTGGTCACAGAGCTCATATGTGATGTTTGAGACAGGTTGATACTGCTGTTCTCTCTGATTCAGACATATAACTTCATCTTTATACTCTTGTTTTCATTCCAAAGATATTGGTTTTACTCCAGTGTTGTACTGGGGAAAGCTTTGAAATACCAAAAGTGCCTTAGGAGTGCGTCATTTCTTTTTTCCTTGCTTTGCTTTCAAGACTTAAATATTACCTACAGATACAGAAAAATTTATACAGCTTACAATCTGCTTTCTGTTCTCAAATTAACAAGATATGGTATTATGAAAAAGAAATACATACTATGAATGTTCGTCTAAACTATATAAGTTTATATTCTAAATTGTTTATTAAAGATGGAGCATATCTTTATTCTAACATTCTACAGATTATTTAGTATTTGTTTTTTAGTTTATTCTTGTACTCCAACCAACTAAGACAAGTTCTTAATACCAAAAGATGTGCAGAATGCCAGAAAAAGAAAACAAATGTTCTAGCAGAATAGACTAAAGTTCAGGTATGAAGGAGGGGATGAAGATGTATTTATTTAGTCATCAGACCAGATGAGAAGATAAATTAATATAGACAGATCCTAGGTCCACTGTTGCATAGTGTAATGTGAATAATTTAAACATGGCTCTTAAAATCAGATGTCCCTTCAAATTCATGCAAATACACTACTCTAATACCTACATCTATACCTGGAGATCAAGGGAGAGTCATGCAACCTAAAGGAAGTGCTGACAGGGAGGTAGCTGGGGCATTGCCACAGCTGTAAACAAGGAGGAAGGCAGTGTTTTGCTAAGAGCAATTAGATCTTCAGTAGGTCATTGTCTGGAGATGTGTATCTGGTTCCACTTTTTATGGGGATAGCATAGGGCCACATTTCCCACTTCTCTACAGTACTTGATCACAATCCCAGCATTAGTTAGAGATTGGTTGAGGTTGGAAAGGACCTTTGCAGGTCATCTTGCCCAATCCCAAAATAGGTTCTCAGGTAGGTTATGCTTTGGTGAAATGAGCTGGGAATGGAGAGGTGTTCTCAAAGCTCTGTTTCCCTGACAGCTGGGACAGGCCCTGAGCAGTTCCTGGAAAGGAGAATGCTGAAACAGAAGATTCAGGGCAGAAAAAACCCGGGCCGTTTCCCTGCACGAAGGCAGGTGCCAGGCAGAGATGGGCACTCTGCTTCAACAGCTCTTCTGGATGGTGTAAAGGCCTGCCCAGCTCTGAGGTAGGGTGATTAAAAAAATGCAGAGCGAAGTAGAGGCAGCAGGCAACAAAGCAGACAGGTGGAAGAATGGAATCCACGAATAAAAGCACATCTTACATACTGTGCTTCAGGAACAGTACTTTGACACAACCCTATTTATTTCACAAAGGAAGTACAAAGAGATATTCAACCTCATTGTCATTTTCTCCTCTAACACATAGGATCCTCGGGACTCTAATTACTAGCTAGCTTCTCACATCAAGAAAGGGAAATGCTGGTAGGAGACATGGAATTTATTTTTAAGATGATAAAACTGTGAGCAGGCTTTTCTGATGAACCACAAAAGAGCAGATGCCAGCATGTTTAAAAAACTCCAAAACAGACACAGTAATTTTAAATAAGACTAAAAGACAAGAGGTGCACAAGGGGATCAAAGCAGCATCTGGTGATTTCTGAGAAAAAGAGAAGCTGACTTTAAAAACAGCATTAAACCTTTGTTGGATTAGCTGTTATCAAAGGCATCAGTAGAAAAGCATCAGAGGAGCTGATGAAGTGACCAGCAGACTGCCTGTCAAAACTTAAAAAAGTTTTCTGTGAAGTAACCAATGCTAGTCAAACTTTTGTTCTGAATTTGCTAATGGAAGTGACCTATAACTTGAACTTCAAAGCTCAGAAATCATGTTTCATGAATACAGTGTAAGTCAGTCATCTGGATACAAAATTGAGCTTGCCATAGTTCTTTAACAGATTTTATAGTTATAAAAGACATCTATTCATAATATACTGACACTCAAAGGAAGAGACATGTGGCTGTTCCAACTGAAACGTTCGTTTTTTTTTCTTTTCCTTTCTTTTGCCAGAGGACAAGCTTTCTTTGAATTACAGCCAGAACAAATGGTTGTAGGGACCAGGAATGGGGTTCCTAACAGTCACTCCTAATCAGCCAAACATGTTAGACCTGCAGGGCACAAGGCAGTCTCCAGAAATGTGCCAATACTATGCAGATCTGGCACAATCCTTGTAATAGATGCCTCAGTCTAAGCAGTTAATTTGAGTTGGCCAAAGACCAAGCAAGAGAATGAAGCTGCTGTCAGGGAAGAGAAATGAATGTGAAGGCTGTACTGACAAATTCAGCGTGGTATACTCACTACCAAGTCTATGTGCATTCAAAGAATTAAATGAAGAATCACTAGATGACTTGCTACTTTTAGCCTGGTTAGAAATGCCTAGACAAAGCTTATGTACACTATCTATACCAGAAGCAACATATTTAAAAATTATGTGAGGCTATTTACCCATCTCCAAACTGAATGGAAATAGACCCAGTTTGTTTCAAAGTAGTGATTCACTGACTTCACCCATACAAAACGAACGGTGAGGTGGTACAAAATGATTAGATTCAGTGGATCCTTGAAATGAAGAGCTTTACATATTCTAGTCTTACTAGTGTAGATTTGAGTTTGCCATACTTGCACCAATTTCCGCAAAGACTGCATGAGAAACTACTTCTGTTATGAGCAGAGAAAATTCATTCCTTAAGAGAACTCTTGCAGGTGCTTCTGTTTCAGCATTTCTGCTTTCGAGACATTTCTAGAGCTGAGGAAAAAAAGAGCACAAGGAAGCAATGATCAGATTTCACTGTAGATTTTTTGTTTTGTTTGGGGGTTTCTTGTTGTTGTTTTTTTACAGTGTTGCATTAATGTGACTAAGTAGGGTAATGCTAAAGCTTTCTTTACCCACTGTACAGCCACAAATATTACTATAAGTAGAAGAAAAAATAATTCATCATTGGAAGAACACTTTTGCCTCTGAAAACATGGTTACTTGTCTCCACAATCACAGAACAGAATAGTCTTCCAAAACAAATGCAAGTATACTGCAAAATAGGCATCCAAGAAACAAACAGATCAAACCAACCAACCAACCAACCAAAACCTCCTAACTCTGATAGATTTGTTAGTCAATAAAAAAAAAAAAAAAAAAGCTTAGAAAACATAGTGACTTTAATCTACCAGGAATAACTCAATCAAAATTTCCATCAGGGAAAGGCGAGTGTACTAGGGATCTTTAAATGAACTGCTTAATCCACTCTTAGACTCCCTGAAGAGTCTTAAAATTTGTCTTGCATTGCTATAAAAGGTCTCTATATGACTTTCTTATGGAGAGCAGTTTTCTGGTTTTCCAGAAATATTGAGGAAATGCTCAAGACCCTTCTTGGCATAACATGGTGAAGATTCAATTTCGCAAAGGCCTTCTCATTTTAAATGCTATGAATGTATTTTCTCTCTCCTACTTTTACAATGTCATCAAGACTCACCAGCAAGTTCTTGTAGAAACAAGAAAAAAGTGGATTGTTTACAACACAATTGTTGTTATTGTCTGTCTTTTTTTAGGGCTTAATATGAGATAAATTGTAATATTTGGATGTAAAATTTTAATGATTCATGACACATCAGAAGAAAGTTTAAAGCAGAACTAAATATTCAGAAGTCTTATCTAGGAGTGGGTGAGACGAAGCTCTATTTAGGGGTAAGGGTACTGCCACATGCAATGAAAAAAGTGTTTGAAAAAGAAAGTTAAGAACTTGTATTATGATTTAAAAACTGCTGGTGACTTAGTCCCTCCAAAAGCCATACTCAGGCTTTAGGATAAACACATTTTTCTGTTGTGTGAAACGCTAACAGAAAGTTGATTATGATGACACAGACTGTTATCATTAAAGATTTTGCTGCATTCAAGGGTAAGGATTATTAAACACTAATTTATACAACAAGCTTTGAGATACTTTCTTCTAGCCTGTCATCCCTATGCTACCTTATAATCAATACAGATAAATTAGCTCCTCCAGAGGTTTATTAATTTTGTTTTGTCTGAAAAATGTGAGATAACATAACAGTTTAAAACCAGAACTGATGCAAGAAGAGTGATCTAGATCTTTCCACAACATGGCTCACAATAAAATAACTGTGAACAGAATTGCTAAATTTTCAAAATGACTGAGAAAAGTAGGAATTTTACGGAAGCCACAAAAGGCCTTGTGTATTTCAAAATTAGGTCATATCCTGGGTTTCAAGACCCAGTTGAGTTTAATTCTCAGGAGTGCAATGAACCTGGGCATTCAAATTGAAATTCAGATTCAGATTTAACAACATAAATGAGTTAAAACTAGTTGTCTAAGAACAAAGTGACAGATCCACAGTCTGTTGATGATCTTTGGCAGAGATCAGGTCATTCTTTATATGCATATATCAGTTTAAGGTGTTTAATCCAACTCATCTATTTTTCAATTACAACATTCTGCCCAGGTACCTCCTAACAGTCAAACACATACTGGTGTAACTAAGGTCACAAAGAATTTCAGGGAAATCCTCCTAATTGAAAAAAGATTAAAGTTTACAGGAGAATGTATTTGTCTTTTATATAAAGAACATTAAAGAGAAGTTTATTTCTGACTTAGATCCTTACTGGTGTTTAACCACAATGCCATTCTCTGCTGTGATGCTATTACATCTCAATGAGAAGCTTTGGAAGAAACTGATATTTCATTGGAGTTGTACAGCAGTGTATGTGGTACATTGCAAAGTGAAATATGCTCTTTTGCATTTAAATGGGCAAGGAGATGAAAACATTAAATTGTGGTTCATTACAAACAAACATAAGACTGTCCATTTGTTATACTCTCTTCCCCAGACTCAGCTGATGAACAACCAAATCACTAATACAAGCTTGATACCATTTGATAGGCTTGTGCCTTTACCACGCTTACAGAAAGATGCTGATTTGCATCCTGCAGAGTAACTAATATTCTGTAGCTAATTGTGTGCACTGCCATGACAGAACATCTAAAGAAGGACATTACCACATACATCTCAGAGGGAATAGGAAGATACTTCATTTATAGCCACCCATCTGTCTAGTCACAGCAGAATTACATACAAACACAATGCACAGATTACTGTGTCCTTCAGGAACCACTCTCCCATCACAAAAGCCTGGCTCTCTGCACAACCCTATTCACATACAGTTCACTGTGTTGCAAGATTCTATACATTGTATGCTTAATGACGGGCACAGAAATTTGAATTAGAGAACTAGAGGGGAGAAGATGTATGCAAAGGTTAATATCAACATAAAGAGAAACAATTTTGCTTTATTTTTTTTCCCAGTACAGTATTTATCTTGCTGATGTCTCTCAGTGGGACACTGTCCTATGAAAATGAAAAATACTGCAGAGGTCTTGTCAAACTGAAGCTGAGCAAAGATGAATGTTCTGCTGGAGAACAGAAAATAAGTTTCTTTTCAGATTTAGATGACTCAGAGACTTTTAAAAGCAATTAACTGTTGAGAATATTGATAACTTATAATTCATCATAAACATGAAAGTAAAGGGAAGTATTATCAAACTGACTTCTCAGTGGCACACTCAATAAACACATCTTTTTTTGGAAGAGAAAGCACTCTAATGTGTAAGCAAGGGACTCCACAGGGCATCTTTCCACCACGCTGCAAATCACTGAGGTCCTGAAGTCCTAATGCTGACCAAGCTCCCGTGTCTGCACAAGGCAGCTCAGCATGGTGCACGCGTTCTAACAAAAATGTAACATTACACCTAAAATAGAAGATTTCTCAGCAGGAAAACTGTTTGGATGTGGCATCATACAAATTCAGTTGCATTGCTTTTAAATTAGTTAGTTGTATGTTATATCCCATGACTCCAGAGCTGGTGTGAGATGTTGCCAGCTTCAGCATTTCTGCAGTGGCTACCATTATGCAGCATAGCTGTACAGTGCTGTCAATGCAGGATTAGATTAGGCTTGGAAAAATGTCTTTATTGCACTTGAGATAATCTGTATTCTGAGCAACTGCCCTACCATCAATTAAAAAAGCCAAGGTTTCTTCTGTTCTATATGCTGACATATTTACTTTGGTATATTTGCAAGTACAGATGTGTTTGTGGGAGGCATTTTCATGTTTATGTTCCTGGCAATAAGTGTCAGATCAATTCCTATCACCCCATATGGATTTCTGCTTTATGCAGTTTCAATCTACTCAGTGTCTTCTTCTGGCTGTTCAATCCAGACCAGAATTCCTCCATTTCTTCATAAAAAACAACTGTATTTTCATTCAAATATTATTACTCTCATGATGTTATTCAGTGTAAACAGCTTAACCAAAATATATACAGACAGAAAATAAACCCCTCATTTTTGCTCATATTTCCAAAATTTTCATTACTTTTAAGAACTTAGTACACAGATTCATCAGTTATACCTCAGATTTTGTGCCTATAATTGGAACTGGAAACATTTTGTATAAAATGTTGCATAACTGGGCCACCAAAATTTAATATTGCTGCACCACCAGTCATTAGAAGTACCTATAAAAAAATCAACCATGAAAAAAGCCTCACAGACCAGTAAATATATTCTGCCCTAATTCAAAAGATTTTGGCAATTAAAGGAAAAGTTTGTACAGGTTTTAAAAATGTACAGGAGTATGTCCCTAGTAATAGTGAAGCATATGTGAGAGGTCCTTGTTTCAAGTACAGAGTGGTTTACCTTAGATCATGCTACTTCAGGAACAAAACTAATTAGTGACATAGCAGCAAGACTGGGATCGTCTATTTAAAAATAAAAGTAAAAAAATTACAAGGAGACTGCTCAGACAAAACGACACAAAGAAAAACAAAACAAAAAAATGAAAAAGTTATAGAGGCCTTTGGACCAGAAATACAGACACAGCTAATTGCTTAAATATATTACAGACACACTCTCACAGAGACACACTCTTAATCTAAGCAAACGTGTGGTAATTCCTATCAACTTATTTTCATTGGCAGACTTTGTTCTCTTTCTCTGGTATACAGGCCATAGCATTTCTCAGGCATACCAGCCAATTAGGAAGAGGTCAACTTTCCAGGTTATGTTAAACTTAAATTTCGTTCAGATTTAAAAAAAAGCTACTGTGTCAACTAAAATTGTTGACAGGAAGGCATGCACTTAACCAGCATTCCTTACTGACGATAATTCAGCTGTGGCATGTTACAAGCCTGTTTCTGAACCTCAGTGTAGTAAATAGGAGCTCACAGTCCCAGAAGAATAAAAGGCTTGCAAGATATTTTTTGAGATAAGAAATATTCCATACATGGCATCTTGTCACCAGTCTAACAGTTAAAGAACCGTAATTTTAAGCAGCAACCTCGAGCAAATGGCAATTTATAGGTTTTCATAAAATCCCGTATAAAACGCGGGTCAAATTTCAGTAGGAAGGCAATTGCCTGAAATAATGTTGTGGTTTAAGCCCAGCCAACAACTAAATCCCATGCAGCCATCATGTCAGGATGGGAGAGAGAATTGGAAGGGTAAATTTGAGAAAACTCATGGGTTAAAATAAAAGACAGTTTAATAGGTAAAGCAAACGCCAAAGCAAAACCAAAGCTAACCAAGGAATTCATTCACCACTTCCATGGGCAGACAGGTGTTTGGCCATCTCCAGGGAAGCCAGGCTCCATCACTTGTAACAGACTATCAGGAGGAGAAAAGGCCATCACTCCAAATGTCCCCCCTTTCCTCCTTCTTCCCCCAGCTTCATCTGCTGAGCAGGTATCATATGGTAGGGAATATCCCTGTGTCAGCTGGGGTCAGCTGTCTCAGCTGTATCCCCTCCCGTCCCCCAGCCTGCTCACTGGTGGGGGTGGAGTGAGACGCAGAAAAGGCTTTGGCTCTGTGTAAGCGCTTCTCAGCAACACCTAAAATACACCACTGTTATTTTGTTTGTTGTTATACTGTCTTGGTCACAAATCCAAAACACAGACCCGTATCTGTGCTACTGTGAAGAAATTTAATTCTACCTCAGCCAAAACCAGCGTAAAGAATGGGCATTTTATTCCAAAGCTGATTTTCAGGATAAACAAGGACACACGCTCTCAGTGATGTAACAGCCCTAAAAGACTTCACTGCTTTTTCTCTACTCACAGTTTTCTGCACCCACTAGGCTGATAATTGGCAAAACTCATTCAATTTAGCAAAAAGAACTTCCAGCCATTATCTAATTAATCCTCTAAACCTGAAGATAGACCTGCAGTAATGCCAGTGCAACTATTAGGAAAGGTGTTCGTTTACATGGCAGGGAGATTGGAACTTGATGATCTTTAAGGTTCCTTTCAATCCCTGCTATCCTATGACTAAGAGCAATCCAGAGTTTTCCCTTAAACCAGATGGTCTTGAGGAAAGAATGTGATGGGATATTGAGTCTTTTTACAGCCACTAAAAATAGAAACACTGTCACATTAGTGAGCAGAATGGAAAAAACCAAAGTATTTTAGGTTTGCAGAAGGACCGACTGTTTGATTGCAGATATTAGGAAACAGTTTGCAGGAGATCTGAAGGAGCAGAAAGCCCTGACTGTTGCACTTCCATGTCCCTTCCTGCTGAGCAACCTACCCTGCTGTTTTTTGGGGGCACAAGCTATGGAAGTTAAAGTCCAAGTATGAAGTTCAAGTTTGTCCACTGTTGCAACAGTGGTGCAGCTGGATATCACAGCTGTGCCTTCATTCATACCCAGCAACAAATTCTCTGAGAAGCTCAGGAATTCCAAGACCAGTCTTCTACACAGATGAGCTAATGGACAGCCTGGAGAAAAGGGACTGACTTCAAGCTAAGTGACTGACTGATCTTCGAGCCACCTTCTGCCACAATTAATTATCTGACTGAAGTACTGCAGATAGGTGAGCTCTCCATGCAGGAATTTTAAAGGGATGTAGAGATTCCCCCAGGCAGTTCCTTCAGTGCTTCGTTCAATTTGTGAGCTTAAATGTCTTGATTAATGTCCTGAGTATAGCGTCCCACTCAGATCCTACTGGGGAATTAATCCAATCGTCTGTAGATAAGCCACCTGAAAACAGCCTGTAGAAACTTGCTGCAGACACAGAAATGTGTAGGACAGTCTTTTACACATACTTTTGCAATGGTTGGAAGATGTTTTCCATGTCATTTGAGACAGCTCCTGAAAATTCACCATGCATGCACTGGGGTTGCCATGTAGTACCACAAGCCAGCAGAAGAGTGGTTTGGGGAGTCTCGTCAGAGCTGACCATACCAAAGACTCTTGCAACAAGGAAAGTTTCCCATTTCCACCCAGACCAGTTGTTTTGGGTGACTTCATTCCTAACACAAGGATTACAGAATGCCACGGTCCAAAGCTTGGTGGGTGTTTTGGTTTGTTTCTTTGTTTGTCTTTGGTTTGTTTTTTTTACTAATTATTCTGCCCATTATATGTGTCACAATACTTAGCATCAAAGCACAGTCATTCAGAGAAGGTGTGGATCTTGCTAAACTCTCCACAGAGCTGGGGGAAAGTGTTAACATCATTTCTCCCACCGCACACCCAAGAAAGATGTGTTGTGGTAAGGAATCACAGCAAGATGAGAACTGCGGAATGACTAACTCTGTTTCTCACCTTCCCATAGTTTGTGTTCCCACAGAATCCATAAAACTGTAAGATTATATACAGAAAGAGCAGGCAACATTGTATTTAAAATCTGGCTCAAATTTGGAAACTGAGAGCTTAGTAGTATTTGTTCAACAAGATTCAGCACAAAGCTAGGAACTGGGAAATGGCAAATCCTGCATGACATCTGCCAACAAATGTAATCTCCCTAATTCTCCTTTACTCTGTATTGTTAAAAACCCCCAAACCTTAAAATCCAATAAAGTTCTTTTTTTTTTTTTTTTCAGTCCTTCTACTCTCATTGTTAATTTCCATCTACATTTTCACAGGAACCATCAAACAAATGTTTCCAAAATATGAAGTCTGAACAATTGACTTAAGTAATAAAACCCCATCAGTAACATCAAGTTTGGAAGTGTCACAGTTAATAGCACACCATGTCAGTTAATAAACTTCAGTGTATGTAAGGTAATCTTGCCCTATTTAGGTATGTCAAAGAGAAAAGTTAAGGGACTCTTTGATATTTTTAAAATTTTTAATTATCACAAAGACCACAACTGAATCATAGAGATCTGCTGTGTCTTTTTATCAAACCTGTATTTCTAGGAAGAACTATAAGGAGCAGACTCACAGATGTATACACTTCCTAAATGAGCTCGCAGTATTGAGTAAACTTCCAAAGAGCAATACCAGCTAATGCTTGAGAGAACTCTAGAACCCAACAGATCTCTTTAATTCAGCTGCTTAAAATATGCAGCTTTGCCTTTCTGGATTATTAAATTTTACCTACCATATTAGTCTTCTTTATGCTTTTCTGTACCTGGAAATACCAAAGAGTCAAGGATGCTTCAAGTTGGATGAGAGATAAATGGAGGAGAGATATAATAGAGGCCTCTTAAACTCTCAGCATTTTAAAGAAGGTGCATAGAAACTGTTCATTCTTTTTTTCTCATACAAGGAGTGATTCCCTTACTACCAAGACAACCAACCACTAAAAAACATAACCCCAGAAAAAGCAAGGAAGGAAAACAAACATAACTTGTATTACACAGCAAATTAAGGTGAGTAAGTACTTGTAAATTTTTACAATGTTTCAGAATTGACAGGAAAAATTAATGGGAAAAAAAGCTTGGTTTGGAATCATTAAATACAAAACTACCATTATGGCTCAGGAAGCCCTGGAAAAATTTCTGTCCAATGTGACTTCCAGCTTAGACTCTTCATTAGGTTGTCAATACGCTACTCCTAATCCATTTTATTCAAGACATGAATTGGCTGAGTATTAGGTCTAATCTGATATAAACCTGAATATGTTCTTAGGCCACTGTCTTGTGCTTTGAAATCTCCAAGCATTGTAAAACTACATATGTTCTGGGTTTTGTTATTTTTAAATCATTATCTTTGCCTAATACATATAGGAACAAAATAAAAATATGAACTTTTTCTATTCCAGATTTCACATGTGAAAATCTCAGAGAGATAATGGATACATCCTACAGCTAAACAGATACACTGTACTGAAACAAACAAACAAACCAAAACAGTCTGAATCATTAGATGTCCAGCAGCTGTCACATCGTCACCAGCTTCTCTCCTTTATGGTCACTGAACAAGAAGCCGTTTCCTGAAAAATACTTTACTGAAAATTACAGAAATATAGTAACATGAAAACAAAAGAGGGTTTATTTTTAAGAACTTCTCTGCAGCTGAAGTAAGCACTGTTAAATTCCTACATAAGGTACAACAAAGTAGACCCATATCATTAAAAATGAAGATCCTAATTTGATATCAGAAAAGCCTGTATTTTGTATTTCTAGCAGTGGACTCACAAGTCTACTGCTTTTTTCTTCCTACATATGATACACGTACCTTCTAAAAAGGAAGCACTGATATTATATGTTCCATTAAGTATTTTTCTTTTTTTTCCTTGCCCTGTTTTTTCATTTGGATTACTTTCTCATTTCTGCTTCTTGATTACTTCTCTCCCATATTAAAACCAGCTTTTAAATGAACCATCAGCTTACTATGGCAATCCTGCAATATCCCTCTGAGTACAGCACTTGCATTTGTACTTCACAAACATCCTGACACCCTTATAGGGTTCGTAAAAGAATAAACTTTGAATAAGGCTGCATTCAAAGTAGTGATGTTTAGGAAGGAGAAAAGATTTATGAATACTCACTATGAGTGCTTCTTCCAGATGTATTAAAAAAAACCAAACCAAAACAAAACAAAAACCACAATGTGTTCAAGTTAACTGATTAACAACAAACACATGCAATAGATTAATAATAATAATAATAATAATTCTATTTATTTATGGAAGTAGTGTGGCTAGGGAGCAGTGACCTGTAGAGAGGTACACTAAGCACTGCAGATTTGCAAAACTGCACAGGAAGTGTTTGTGGGGAGCCAGGCTGTGAAGGTATGTTTTAGTAAGAAATTAAACTACACATTTACTCCCATTTGTTAACATGCACTAGCCATAGCAGTGCAATTGCATTTCATTGTTGCATTTCATTCAGTGTGCTGAAGGCAAAGAAAGTATGTACAAAGTGTTTCTACACACATTGAATTTAAAAAAAAAAAAAGTGGGAAAACCTTCAATTTGCCATGTCAAAAGAGAGATTGATACAGCCTGGAGATGCTGAGCCTTTGCACAATTTCTCATCTATGAACTTCGGACTAGTTAATCAAAAGCTACACAACTCATTCCTGTGCCTGTAACCATCCCTGTGGCCCCTCCGAGAAGTCGATTTCCATGTACTGGTCTCAACATGATTATTTTATTGACATTGCTCTGCTGAAGGACTTTTGCAAATACCATCCCATTTTCCAGCTCTTTCTAAAAGATCAAAAAGATGCACCGTGCATAGTAGACAGGAATTTGCACTGATGAGTGCCTATTGTCTTGAATACAAATG
The DNA here is from genome assembly GCA_013396995.1 of Dicaeum eximium. NCBI lineage: Eukaryota > Metazoa > Chordata > Aves > Passeriformes > Dicaeidae > Dicaeum > Dicaeum eximium. The sequence goes on from VWZP01009370.1 coordinate 2,247,839, forward strand.
CTGCTCACAGTGTTTGCCCAAAGCTAAATGTGTATGACTGTAATAACTAACTGCAGTTAGACCCTGAAAGCAGACTTGTATTAGAGATAAAAATATGTTTGTGCTGGAGAATAGCTTTTGCTTGAACAACCCTCAGGCTAAGATCTTCAGGGCCTCCTAATTAGGGAGGATGGCACTGAGCTTGAAACCTGTAATTCCAAATAAAGCAGCTGGAAAGGGCACGAAGCTTCTGGTTGGAAGCAGTAACAAGTGTGCTAGGCTATTGCTGCTGGTAATAGATCCTGCAGGTTGAGATCCATTTCTGGCAGAGATCTGCAGGTAGCAAACCACCCTGGGCCATGGGTTCATGCATGTAGTGGGAGGCAAGTTAACAGACTTCGGAACCAGAGCACAACCTGGCCAGGACACTAGCTTATATTTTTTCAGATTTTTTTTTTCAAGTACAGAAATAAGTTTGTTTTCAGCTAAAGCACCTTTCTCAATCACCCTATTGTATAGCCTTTACTGTTTTAGCTTTCCACATGAGACAGGTTGCTGCTCTTTCACCTAAAAGTCATATATTGAGGTCAGCAATAAAGCTGATTTTATCATGCTACTCACTTGAACAATATTCTTAACAGATGTGAAATTAATTAATAGTATTTCTTCAAAATTCTTCTAAGGGATAAATTATTTTCAAGTATCTCTCAAAATCTCTCATATTTTTGATCATAAAAAGGATTGAATAATTTTAAAATTACTCCGAAGTAAAAGCTGTAGGGATTCAACTATCATTTGCTCACTAAATTATGAGTATATTAAAAAAAAAATCAAAGTTACTTAAAAAAACCCAAAAAACTGCATTATGATCTCCAAGCTGCATAACACATATAGTTGAGATCCCAAGAACAAAAGGGTGAAAAAAAATTCCTAGCAAACAAGATACTTGATTATTTCAAGTGACAATGCAAAGCATGTCCTTCATGAATAACTTACTGAAAATACCATCTCCTTCACAAGGTATGCACAAAAGTATTAAACGTGCTCTCATGTAGACATGTATCTTGACAGTGATTTTAAGATTGTGTTATATATGTCGGATCAGAAAGCAGCAATGCTGGAAGCAGCATTTAAGCACATGGCTAACAATGAACCTACAGCAATTCTCACAGCACCACAAACATGAAAATAAATTGTAGGCACCATATTGTTTTGAGGCAATTTTAGAGGCTGGCTTATCCTCATGTCTGATGTAACTATTTTGCATCAGTACTTTTCATTTTGAAATACCTAATTGTATTGAACTATAAAGCAATTCCCAGAAATACAAGTGTTTTAAATATTCAGATTTAATCTGAATATATGCAGATACTGTAAAAATGTATGCAGTATAGTAAAAGTAGACTTTTCTTCCAGCACATTCAGAGTAGAATAAAATAGCTTCTTTTTCTACTCTTATTATTAAACCATTGCAGAACTATTTCACTTTTCATTAGAAATTCTGATTTATTCTACTTAAAAGCATCAGTCCAGAAAAAAAATCTAAAAAAATCATACAAGAGGGCATGCATAAAATATCTTTAAAATGGGTATTCTTTCATGGCACTAGGAAAAAAAAAGTTAAATTATTTACCAACTCCTGAATGTGCAGAAATCAAATAATCATTCAATTATTTTGATGGAAATTACAATGCAACCAAGTTACCTCAGAAGACAATTTCACTGCCTTGTCTCATGATCCGTATCTGGTTTTTTGGTTTTTTTCAGACCATTGGTTTTAATAGCCCTTGATAGTTTTTATGACTGCAAGACAAATTAATTTGGCCTGTCTAGATCCATTTGCAGTGTTTTAAGTGCTTCACCTGTATCTGCCCATATATTTAAGCCACATCCTACAATTTCAAACAGGAACAATGAGGTGGCAGACAGTTTCCTCAAAGCTTATCTTCTGTTTTAAGATGGACATATAAAAATACAAGCAATATCTAGCACTTCCATACCTGGGTGACTCCTTAATAATGTGATTTTACACTTCTCAGAAAACCTGTAGAAGCAACTAAACTTACCACTTAGAAGACTTTTTTGTTATTGAAAAGCTAAGTTTCATTAATGAAAGAAACAGAGAACTGCTTATGATAGCCATGATTACGGTGTAGTAGAGTAGAGAGAGCCTGAGAATTCAGCACCCTTCAGAACCACAGCAGTGTTCCAGGGGGTTAAAAACTTGAACTCAGGCTTGCACGGGGAATGCTTGCAAATGGGATGTGCTGAAATGGCTGAACAGGGACTGTCCTAGCTGTACTCTCCTCTCACAGCTGGAAGTTACACAGGGATTAACCTTCCTACTCCACAGGTCTTCACAGTCCTGTGTGTTTTCTAAGTTAAAAGTAACAGCACTTTACATCAGTAAAGCTGAGTGTTAGGTATGGCAGTAAAGGAAAGAATAAACATTTTTAGTCATCCTGGAAACTATCTGTGAACATGAGCCAGGGGCCTTAATACCCTCCTACAGACCACCATTTTGGCATATAACCTGCAGGTTATAAAATAATGCAAAAAGGGCATAAGCAAACACAAATTCCCCCAGAATTACAGTTTCAGATCATTCCACAAAACTGGAAAGTTGCCTTCCCTGAGGAAACAACTTATATGTGTGGTAAGAATCTTCACCGGCTTTGGCAGGTTCTCTGCTGCCTATAAGGAGTTTCCAAGTGATTAAGGATTTCCTCAAATTGTAGGTTAGCAGTTTTACAGATTCTGTATATAGCGAAATAAAATAATTGCTTTATATAACTCAAAAGCCCTCCAAGCAAACAGGCTATAACTGCCATGGTGTTAATAAAACAGCTAGTTACAAATCAAACATATTCTATAAATAAAATACAACCAAATGTTATCAACTTTCTTCAATTAATTTTAAGTGTTGTCAGGCAGCTAACATAAAAATACCCTGAAACAGGCTGAACACAATGAAAATCATTCAGTATCTCCAAAGAATTACCTTAAGAGATATGGAAATAAATGGGTCCAAATACCATTTTTCTTGTATGTACAAACATTTACTAGAGGCTCTTCAAGTAACTTAAACACGTGGTAGAAACAATCCACCCTTTGTTTGCGACAGCTTCAGGAATTACTTTGCAACGCCGGCTACATTGCAGCACTGATTTTTATTTCTGCTATTGGCAATGTGTTTTTCCAGCTACATAGCTTGTTTTGCATTCAAATGAGTGAAAAATTTGGCTGTTGTATTTTTCATGATCACTTAAAGAAGGTCATGTTATTCATATACTAATCTTTAGTCCCTATATATTTTCTTAGTCCCACTGTATTTGCTTTCTCCTTACTTCTGCTTTTACATCAAGAATAAAGATTCCTACACAGAAATTACAAAAGGATGGCTTTTGTTTCTTTCATTTCAAGCTTTTTGTGTCCTACTATATTTGTGTCTCTCATTCTGATTCCCAGTAACACATTAAAGCTGGCAGTCCTGCCATAGGTGGGAGAGAGGTATTTTTCAAATGCATTTACTGTTCAACATGGTGTTTCCCTGTATCAGCTGACTTAGGCCAAATGCTGCATATGTGGATATAACTCAGCTAAAGTCAGCCCTATGATTTCATGACTGAATTAGTATTTATGAGAGTTCATACCAAACCAAAGCAAACCAAAGCAAACCAAAACAAACCAGACTTCTGACTGAATTAGCCATATTAGTTCTTTGAAGTAGTGGGAACAAAGTCAAAATTGGAAGTGTATGGCTTCAAAAACATTTAATAATCAATGTTGCCAGATTTATCAATAACAAAGTGAATTGGGTAACTTCACTCAAGTACAGGCCTGTCTGCTGTCAATGCCATGGATTAGTGCTCCTTCTGTCACATCTTGCTCAAAAGGGATTGATTGGTTTTATGGACTTAGCTTCTTTAAATTTAGCTCACTACAGCATTCATTGACAAAACGCAGGAGATCCTAAGCAATTCTTAAGATATTGTGTTGGACTGTCAGTATTTCCTGACTTTTGGGAGCATTGGATACATAATTGTTATGATTCAGCAAAGATGGCACAGCAGAGTTCCAAAAGCATGCAACACTCTTCACCTCTCCAAGTCTTTACCATATAATACTTCCAATGAAATACATTGAACTTCCCTGTAAAAAAAATAAAAAAGAATAAAAAAGAGATCAACTCCACCAAAATAAGATGGATGGGAAAATTTGCTGTTACATGATATTCAAGCACCATGTGCTCAGAAAGCAAATTAGATGCTTCACACTGTAGAATGTTAGGCAGTAGAATAGACTGGAAAGCCAGTTGGGTTAAGAAAAAGTAATGAGCTTGCTTTGGAAAAAACACTCAGAAAGTCACTCCTGAGAAATTACTCAGCTTAAGCTTTAACAGATTTTTAAAAAATAAAATAACTAACTAAAATTAAAGCTACTTAAAAAAACACACAAAATCCCTCTTAAAAAAAAAACAAAAAACAAAAACAAAAAAAAAAACCAAGAAAAGGAAGGTTCCTCTGAATTCTATTTCCAGACCAGAGCAGTATGATGTGTTTTACATCATTCAACAGTTTAGGGGTTTTATTCTGAGACTGAGGAATAGCTTTTAAAGTCTGATACTAAAATATTGATTCTTAGACCAAATCCTTGAAATCTGACAGGTATTTAGCTATGTAACCACAGTTATTAAACTCCAAAGCTACAAAGATATAAAAAAAGAACATGCAGTGACACAATCTTTTCCATAAGAACTATCTCTTACTTTCTCATCTTTCACAAAACAAAGCCACAATACCCTTATCTTTTGTCACCCTTTGAAATCCTGTTGTCTCTCCTGCCTTTTCCGAACATGGCAAATAATAGTAAGTGAAAAAGAACAGTATTTTTTACAAGGAAATCGTGCGAAGACAAATGGACTGAGTCAACATCTCTAAAAGAAAGTTCTCTGCTGCAAGGAGCAGTTAGGGAGGACCACAAGTGAAGTGCATGCCAGATTCTACTTGTAGCTATCATTTCCACAGAAAAATGACTGGCTATGTCAGCCTATGCCCATCATCAAATTTACTGAAATGTGAAAGGCAATGCTGCCTAAATCACAGAAGAAATTAAATTAAGAAATATTAATAAAACACCAAAAATGAAACCCTAATACTTATAAACTGCTGGAGGCCTGGCAAGTATGCAAACACCATTGTATGCTCCCTAGAACTTCTACTCTTCCTTCAGCAAATCATAGTGGTGGCTCTCAGATGTACAGTATTATAGTAAAATGTCTCTTCACATTCATCCAGTGCTATCACTCATTTGCTCTTACTGATGATAGAGTTGCTGTTGTTATTGTTCTTATAATCATTATTAGAAATATTATTGTTAATAATAGTAGTAGTAGTAGTAGTAGTAGTAGTAGTAGTAGTAGTAGTAGTAGTAGTAGTAGTAGTAGTAGTGTACTTAAGAGTGGTCTGGATCCTGGAGCTGCAATATTTGTACAAAGGAAACTAAGACTTGCAAAAACTATTTTTCAGTCCTCCTCATAGCAATTGAAGGCAAAAGACCAATATGGTAACTCTTTTAGGTAGAGCCTATCTGTCCAAATGCTCACTCATTTCAGTTTGATAAAAACTGCAATAGAAACAAGTCATAATCAACCACCACATTCGCTGATGCCAGCACCTTAAATATTTTCTTACAGTTATCTCTGAATTCTTATTTTTTCTCTATTACACTTAGTGTCTGTAGCTTCTCTACTTCACCATAACTACTGTCCTTATATTACATGGACACATCTTTCTCATAAAGATTCTTTATGGTTTTTCTTAGCCAAAAGCAAAATCAATGCTTAATTTTCACCCTCCTAATCTTCAAATGCTTCTGGCACAAGTTTTTTCTTGAAATACAGTCATGTTACAGCTTTTGGGATCACTCCTCTTGGCTTTTATTCCTACTTCTCTACTTTTGCTTTAACATAACATCAATACATTCCAAGAAGGTCTTAACTACTGGCTTAAGATAATAATGGCTCAAAAGAGAACTTTTAATTTTACTTTCTGGCCTGAGAGATCTTGACTTTTTTTCTCTGTATCTGTGAATAATTCCATCCTCAGATATAACTTGTCTCAAGTGGTGTGTCTAGTTCCCTACACTCAGGATCTACCTTCACCTTGCAGACTATTTCATCAAACATTTTAAGAGATGCTGCCCTTCTCATCCAAACAGACAACATGAGCATTCCTCAGATTCTGACACTGTGCATTCATTGGTGCAACTTCTTTTTCTTCATCCCTTTTAAGTGCTGCTTCATCTGCTTATTCATCTCTCTAGAATATAACTCTTTTCACCATTAAAAAAAAAAGAAATTAAAATAATTACATGCACTTTACACTAGGGAAGGAAGAGTTTGAACAGCCCATTTTCATGTATCTCAAGCTTCCTTCCACTGAAGTCCTAAAGCACATATATCAATTTGACAGAAGGGCAAGATGTAGCAGAAATGGTTATGAAACAGATTTTTTTTTTTTTTAGCTTTAGTAATCAATCCATAAAATTCTAAAATACTGTGCAGGGGAAGGGTCCCCGTGAAAACTCTCTGACAAGATATACAACATAAAATCTATCACTCCCATTACAGGCAATCAGAATGTTTATAGTCTTCCTTTAAGTACAAATTCATTCCTCTACTTAGAGCATAAATTGAAAAGTACAGATAGAAAGCACTACTGGAATATGATTGACTGACTTCAGTATGCAATTTAAAAACTTGGGCACCGTATGGCATTCATGAGAATTCAAAGTAACTTTAAGAATTTAGTGAACTTTTCCCCCCTCAGATCACCAGAAGTATTCCTTTCTTGCTCTCTTCATGTATAAATATGAAGCAATCATGTTTCAAGTTCTAGGATAGCTTGTTCATTTTCCAGCTTTTCTGGCATAGAAAAAACCAAAAAGTATCTTCCCAAACTTGTAGTCAGACATGATCTTTGACTGCAATCCCCATAGGTAATAACCAAATTGTTCTCATCAAACTCAAGCTAAAATCTCATCTGCTACTTAGGAAACGGTACACAAGAGCATTCTTTGAAAAAAAAATGTAGTTACATTTACAATCTAACTTTCAAACAAGATAAATATCCATGGGATGACCTATTCAACACCTGGCCTACTGTGGACACCTGATGTGATGCACACATCTCAGAGGGGAGAAAGACCTCTAGCACAGGAGCTAGGTGTGGCTCATTGACAGAGCTTCAAACTAGCTTGGAAGAGAGAAAGGGACTAAACCAGGCTTGCCAGCGCTGAGCGATGGGACGATGTGACAAACAAGCACTAAGGGGATCCCTTAATCTGCTTCATGAGCTGGGCCCCAGGGATGCACAGTGCACTACATGGATCCTCAGGTTTTACCTCTCTGGCTGAGAAAAAGGCAAAAAGGCAAGCAGGGACAGCAGACACAAAAGATGCCGCAATCTCTTTTACTTTCCAGCTGAACCTTACTGTATTTAGTGCTGTCATTCAGCCTTACTCTCCCTCATCTGTCTTGTTGAGACAACTGTAGCCCTCTTCTTCACTCTTACTATTTAAGTTAAACTATGGCTTCATTCCATATCTAAACATTTGTGACACCTTAGGATTGAATTAGGGTTATTCACATCAGCAGTATGAAAACTGCAACACTTTGTGTTAACACACACTCGAGTGTTATGAACCTTAGAGCTATCTCTTAGATTTTAGATTCATTACTGGGTTATGGGATTCAGAGTGGTATATTTAGAAAAGATAGGGTGGAGATTGACAAGGATAGAAATTTCTTGTCCTCTCCAAGTGGATAGGTACCACTGTGTCTAGGAACCATCGTGACTCAGTAATGACAACACACATTATTTCCCATGCATATTTGCATCAATTGCATTCTTAGTACATAGACTCACAGATAACATAAGTGGACATAGAAGTCATTAAGTCTGTTGACTGGAGACACTTTTCAGCAGGTCACCCAACAGGAGGGCAGTGCAAAAGCCCACCTCATTCACTCAGAGATGACCATCAAACACAGGAACTGATACCTCACTCATCAAAGTTATTTTTGCTCCCTTAAGGAAATGCCTGTTTCAGTTGGAGGAAAAGTAAATCTAGGTCCTAACAAAAGTAGAAGTTAATAAGGCAGGAGGAACTCAAGGAGAACAAGTAAATCTATCCAGATGCCTACTGACATTCAAGAAAGATTAGCTATAAAGCTAACATTTCTGCTAGGAAGCAGCTGTCTCCTAAAAGGAACCTGAAGTGTAATCCGCTATGTAATGCATACAGACATAGAGGCACCTTTCAGTTTTAATGCTGAAATCAAAACACAAAGCATTTCTTTTCTTTCACTTACCAATCAGTTTTTAGATACATTTACAACATGCAAAATAGACAGCATGGGAAACTATTTTTTTAAACATTTTTTAATTTACACAGATTTGAGCTGGGCGTGCTTGCCAGGACTTTTCATCCAGGACTGCTTAGCAGATTTATAAGTGGGTATTGTGACATGCTAACAAATGCTTTATCTCTTTCACACAATTTCAGAATATCCAAAGTACAATTTAAAAAAAGTCTCTCCTTAGCAAATACCTAGATCAGCTTCAGAGCCTCCAGCAATAGGGTTAAGGAATGAAGATGTGTCTTTCAGTGACTATAAAACAGAGCTTTACACTGGGGAATCCAAAGCAGTTCAAGGAGGTGGTTTTGGATCTCTTCGTTAACAAATGGATTAAGATCTGCTCACTGCATTTCTATAATCATGGTTTTAATAATCACAGAATCATGCAATGGTTTGGGTTGGAAGGGACCTTAAAGATCATCTAGTTCCAACCACTCTGACAGAGGCAAAGTCACCTCCCACCAGAACTGGTCATTCTAAGTCCCATCCAGGTGGACAGCTTGTTTTCTGCTTGAAATAAAATTATATTTTTGTGTCAGTATGTTTAGTGAACTGGGTGTTGTGAATTCATTTCCACAAACCCCTAAAAAAAAAGTAATCTCACTTAAAAAAAAAAAGACTTCTCATATTTTATAAATAAGACACAACTGAATCATTAGTTAACATATTTGTAAGCAACTTTCTATGTGATCACTAAATTTTTATGTAAAACTGTTTACCCGTGCTGTAAGAAGTCTGCAGAAATACATGGTTTTTAGCAGTAGCAGCAAAAGCAAGCTACCAATGACAGTCAATAACACTTCATCAACATTTATAAATTACTAATGTAATATTTCATCAATGCAAAACGATGAAATTGGTAACTAGATGTGCATTTCTGATTTTAGACAGCAATTTCAGAAGCTATGCAGTTGCACAGTTCCACCAAGTATTTCCAGCATGACCATTGCTCATGACTGTATTCTTATTATTAAACTAATACACATACTATCAGAGCTAAACAGAAGACTATAGGAAGGGCAAAAGTCTGCTGGAGATCCACAAGCTACAGATTTTGAGTCAGCCATGACAAACACCTCTTAAATGAAAATGAGCAGAAAAGTAGGAGACATTTTGGAACTTATTATTGCAACCCCATCCCTAAATGCACTGCAACAGGACAGCATGCTTTTTAACAGCACTAAATTCAACCTGTCAGTGCAAGACTGGACCTTTTAACTTCTTCCTGAAACTCTGAAAACCTGGACACTTATCTACAAGTAAAATGGCCTTATGTTTCCACTCAGTATGTCCATACGGAAAGAGAGGATCAGAATTATTTTCTTTTTTTTAACCAGGCAAAGATTGCATGGGGCAGCAAGAATTCAGAGGACAATTGAAAGAGAAATTACATTTATAAAGTTTCAAGAAGTGTCAAGTATTTGAAAACACAAGCTCTTATTATAAAAAGTTACCACATCTTTTCCATGTATCATCACAGACTGTACAGTTTATAGGCCCTAATTCAACTCCCAGCAGTAAAAGCTTCCTTCAAAATTGGATTCAAAGCCTAAAAATTAATGTCAGCATTTTTGAGAGATTCAGCTCTCAAACAGGCAGGTTCTGTGAAACTGGAAGTCAAAACAGGAAACTGAATTTCAGACACAATCCTGAGATACCAATTAATACACATTTTTATAAGCAGGCTCCAAAATAAATCCTCTTCCTTCCTAGCAGACCTCAGCATTACCTTGGTTACACACATTTAAACTGTGTATATATTTTCTTTTAATCACAGTGTTGAATTATTTCTCCAAACAATACTAAACAACTGAAGCAGGAAAATAAATGTATATTGTTCCAGCTGTCTGTTTCCAAACCATAGGATTTTTTGCATATCCCTTTGTTTAGCCAGCTACATTGCTTACAGATGAATGGCTAAAGCAGCAAAAAACAAAGACTGACCACAAAGTACTTGAAACTACAATAGGTGGTTTTTTCCCCCTTTTTTTTATTAATGAATAATTCATTAATTAATAATTCATTAATTCACTTTCCTGCAGTCAAAAGCAATCTAAAAGAGATTTCTTAATAAATTAGCACAGCAGACTTTAATAAAGGGATTCAGTCCAGTTCTCAGAAGAGAGAGCTCCTATGTTTGTCTGTGTTCCCCACACTTTTGAGATTGTTATTTAATCTGGATTCAAACTCCCTAGCACTACTCTTGCTAGGGCCACCCTCTAATTCCCAGCAAATCCTTGCCTTTTGCAGCCAGCAGGCTGATTTTATTTCTTCAGCTGTTAAGAAAGATCATATGAGATCTACTCGAACAAAAAAGAACCTGATGATAATTTTATGAACACAATGCAAATGCTAATACAGAATCCCTGCTGTTCTGGAAGGCTTTAATGTATTGGTGCAGGATGATTAGGGCAGAAATGTTCTAGAGACATTATGCAAACTTAACAAAAAACCCAAGAAAATTCTCCATGTGTAAATATCTTCATTGATATTAACACCCATTTGCTGTTCCTTTACAGCAAATGCAATCTTCAGTGAAAATGCTTCTGTTTAGCATTTAGAATTCTCTACAAAAATTAAAATCTGCTCAAAGTAAGTGTAAATGTTTAGAAGTCCAGAACATATAACAAGCTAGACTCCAAAACTTCTGAGTATGGATAAACATATTTTGGAACTGAAGCACAATTATGTGATTATGAACAAAAGGATTTCTGCTTCCAAACTGTTTTATGGAACATTGCATAGAAATGCCTTCTGCTTTTTTTTTTAAATAGTCATGGGGACCAGATGACAAAAACGTTGGTCTCATCTCCAGTGGAATGCAAACTTTTCAGAATATACTAATCTCGTACGTTCTCTTTGCATGGCATACCCATAGGCACTATTTTTTATCACTTGGTTTGGGCCATTTCTCATTTACACGTTCAGGTAAAAAAGTTATAAACTAGCAAAAATATATTTTATTTCCAAAAAAAAAAATCAGCTTAGCATTTTGGAAAATATTTCAAACCCTGGCTGTAAAGAACTAGAAATTATATTACTTGTGCCCAAATTTTTCTCACAAGCTACACGAAGTATAGCTAGTTAAACCTTCTGATATCTCTATGATATCAAGAGCATAACCACTGGCTTTTGCATAAAATTCTCAGAACTAACACAACTGTGCTAAATCCCACAGCTCAGGGAAACAGGAAACCTTTGGCCCACAAAATAACAAACACGTTATGAAGAAGAACATTGTTATTATGCTGTGACAGCACTCAGCTGAACTTGGTCTCCTGATCCAGAGGGCAGTACATGCAATTATCACTGGCATTTCACAGACGTAGAAAAGGAAATAAATAACAGATCCTTGAAAAATCTTTCTCTTATTTTGAGGTATTTAATTAGAATGCATGAAATATCAGAGTTGTCTCAAACATTATTTCAGGAACTTAGTGATTTGGAAGGGTTTTCAATTAAGTGGGAGTTTCCTGTATGTTTCCCTTTTGATTGCTCCCTCCTCTCATTTTCCCCGAGTCTCAACTAATACAGTGCTTGTATTGAGACTTACTGTAGCATGAGCCTGATTTTGATGCAAAATCCTCCCTCTCCAGGATATAGAGGACGACTGTTTTTCAGGGCACTGTAGAGCAGTGCTCTGTCCTCCTTTTGATTCCGTGATATTTTTCAAGTTAAAAAGAAGACAATCCCCCACTTTGTGAGATTCTGTATTTCTTTATAGTTTCGCTTTTTTTTTTACTCTGAAACCTTATTTCTAGGTCTGCGTATCTTCAGAAAAGTAGCAAGAAATATGGATTCAAAGCAACAGCTGGCATAAGGAAATTATTAATTAATTCTTTTTTCTTCCTTTTTTAGTCACTGTAGTATTCCAACCATTCCTTAGAGCATAAAGAAAAACAATCATATTTAAAAGATAACTTTTACCCACACACTAACTACATGTTGCAGAAAAGCTACAACTTAAGTTTATATTGGAAAGCGGAATGAAAAAAGTAGCACTCAAGGACAGATCCTTAGTTTATTTCAAGGGGGTTTTTTTGTTGCTTCTGGATTTCATGAAAATAGAAGATTCTATCTGAAGAGCCTAATAACTGTTCCAGCTCAAATCCAGAGATATTGTGAAATTACTAATTATTTCATGAAAACCAGTTGAAATTAGAATGTCCAGACAACTGATTGCATCATCCTTCCCCTTCACATCCAATTCCATTTGATTTTACTGAAAAGTAAAAGCCTAACTGTTAGACTTAGAAGCCAAATCACAACTAGTTCTATGACACTCAAAAAAAATAGGTATCATCCACTGGGTCTACCCGAAGAGCACTCAGCAAAAGAGGCAGCAGGATAAGTACAGCACAGCTTTGTGCTATGAGGGTTGAAAGGGGTTACCTTGTGATAAATTATGGTTGCAATAAAATAAAACAGGAAGGAAGGTGCCTACAGCAGCACACACCAGCCCATATTCTTCTTCAGTATTTCTTTTTGCCTCTTATTGTCTCTAACTGCCTGTGAAAGCTTTACAAAAATGGAAAGCAGATGGGCAAAGTCTGCTTGACCATTTCTGGAATTTGGAAGATTTTGCAGCACAAAGAATACATCTGTATTATAACCCCAACTGCTGAAATCATAAAACTGATGTATGTTCCCAAAAAGCCTATGTTTCATTTTCCTCCTGCTAACAAATTTTTTAGGATTCATCTTTCCCTTTCCAGAATACAGAGTAACGCAACGATCCCTTCCTTGAATTTCTTTATGTGACCATTCACCTTACACCAAACCTGTATAAATGTTGTGTACCTTCATTTGTTCTGTTTTATGTATGTGATTATCAGTATGCATCTTGTGCAGCTGCAAGTACATATAGGACTATAAATGCCTGTATAATGTCAGCACGTCTGGCCTTTACGAGATGTTTGTCACTCCATCACATTTGATATATGTGGGCTGTCACTATAATAGCAAAGTCTTGTGTATTGCATAGAACAACTTGTGACTACTGAGCACAGGGCTGGGCTGCACAATGCAGCCCCTAACATTTGTATCTGCTCCGTGTTTTAATGCACCTGAATTTATGATGAATTTAAGCACAAACAGAGGGACTTCCACTTATCACTGGTGTGCTCATACCTGTCTGTTGTTACTGAGAGAAACCTTCTGTGTCCTCCTGAACTAACAGACTGGTTTGTCAAATAAATAATCAACATATGTTTTGACAGAAATCAAACTAATGTTAACACACTACACACCCCAAAAAGATTAATCTTTGCAAGGAAAGAACGTTGACAACATTTGTCAGTTTAAACACTTCCTGGCAATAGCTCAGCTTGTTAACAGGCAATGAAAGACTGCTCTATTAAGCTCAGGGTGATGCTGAAATGGTTTCATATAAGAGGATAGCAATTTTCCTTACCACCAAGTGAGGCTGCCTGTTGAGAAAGGCCATGGCATGATGCAGGTCTTTGCTATTCATAGGTATTGATTGTAATGAGGAAGACATTTTATTGCTATCCAACATCACAGTGAATTACACAAACAGTTATGTTTTTATTAAGAGCTAGGAGTCATATAAAAATGACTTAGACTGCTGCTTAATTTAATGGCATTTCCTTTTAATTTTAACCGAAGCAATGTTCCAAACAAATAATAATATAGATTACATAATCCTTTGGTTTTAATTTAAACCCAGACTTTGAAAGGGAGAAGATTTAATAAATGCTATCCCTTAGAATTTACCAAACTACCACTTTCATGAATAAAGTATTTTTCCTGATCAGAACTAGATTAAGTTTGGTGCTTAAGCAAAATTCTGAGTTCCTGGAAGTCACCCAAGTGTGTGTGAACCTGGCCTCAGTGTATTTTGCAAGACAAACCTATTGAATCATAAAAGTATAAAAAAGAACAACAAAAAAGAGTGTCCACTAACAGAGAGGGAAACAAACCTGGTTAGTGTCCAAAGGTGAAGAGAGGAGTGGCTTTTTGAACTCATTCTGTATTCTGCAGGCTCCAGACATCACACTGCAGAGTTGTATTTTTTATTTGGAAATCAACAGTGCCAGTCTAACATAAACCTCTGCTGGAGGGATGTTTTAAACTCTGCAGTTTAAATATCCTGCTAGACAAAACTTGGTAAATTCAGGACGTGGGATGAGTTTTACTCTATTTCATAGGGGAGTTGTATTTGAGTGCCTAAATAATCCCCTCTGCTAGAGGTGGGGCATCTCTGGTGAAAGGAAACCTCAAGAAAGAGGTTCCTGGTGGAAGACATTGAATATCAGATCTCCTAACTGTTGGCTTGGCTATTATTTGTCCTTTGCATACACATTTCTTGAGAACTTGTCAGAAGTGCTTTAATCCTTTGCATTCAATATAAGTATTGAATTCTATTACAGTGCAGATTTCTGGTTCTAGAAAGGACTCCACCAAGTCCAGAATGAAAGGAAGCCTTTTCTACAGAAAGTTATAACATCCACAGGTACAGAGAATTATGCTAAAACATAAGCCACTCTTGGTCACTAAATAATGATGTCTGGTCATTTTCATGTTTAATATTTTCATGTTTAATATGAAGTTATCTGTTTTAACTAAGTACCTTTGTATGATTTCAAAGGACTGTACCTGTGCTGATGCAGTTTAACTTCAGTGATTCCACTTGATTTAGCAGATCAGACAAGTGTAAGGCTGTTGTAACAAGAATGTGAAAGATGGACCAGCAATCTCCACAAATTAACAAGCTTCAGAGTCAGTCTCAGTCTTTGTATGGCTGGATGTGCATGCTGGTTTCTCCATTCATTAGTGAGCAAAGGGATACTCTGCACTCAAGACTACTTGCATAGTTTTCATTAAGTCATCACTGTGTATAAAGATGGATAGTCTTGAGACTGGTAAATAAGATTTCACCTATATATTCTTGTATATTCTGTTCCTTGTTCCTGTCATCATAGAGGAGAACTTACAGGAAAGAGCTGGAAAATGTAGAGAATCATAGTTTCCATACAGAGCCACAGTCAGGTGTCTCAAATGTGGCTACAATGACCAATATTTACAAAATCTGAGCCATCGAAGTTTGAATTTTAATGACCTGAATGTCCTTCTAGGGACAGTGAAGATGGATATATAAGTCTTTCTCAGGCTGTGATTCTCTCCTCTAATGGTAGAGAGCACACAGCAAAGTACCCTTCTAGAGACAGTGACTCAAACAGGTGCCTTAAATAAAGTTAAGGATGAGAATGTCCTGTGCTGGCAAGAGTTAAGAGTTCATGCTTCTTTATACATGCAGGTTTGGTATTAGAATTATATTTTAAATATTAATTCATCTAGGAAAAGGTGAAACAGTATTTTCCCATGATTAAAGAAGAAGACTAAAAAAATGAAAGATCTTGATTTACTCTTCAATGACTATTTACTACTCAATTTACTAATTCATAAATTATTAAATAGTAATCTACAATTACTATTAAATAGCAATTCTTCTTTACCATTTACTAGAACATATTTTCTTGATTTACTATTCATTATGCTATATACATTTAACCACGTGGTCTCTTAGACCAGATTGTGGATATCAAATCCCAAACCCAAACATTTACTACTTCAGGAGAGCAGAAGCTGTCCCATCCAGCTCCACCCCATTGCTGCCTTGAGCAGAGCTGGGATAAAGGGTGGTTTCTTCAAAAGTCCCTTTTCCTCCTTAGTGCACAGTCTCCTCTGGTGAAAAGACATTTCAAATATCCCTAGTGACACAAAAGAAGTTCCTCCAAGGCAGCCTATACCATAGCCCATAGTACTAGACCCCTCACTGGTATCTCCACCTTCAGCATTATTAGCACTAGAGAATTATCTATACACAGCAGTTTTTCTTCCTGTGGTACTATTTCTATTGTATAAGACATGCTTGCACAATTTCTTTAATTTGAATCTATGGAAACGCACCCTGCATAGCAGAAGGCAGCTCAACCTCTGGTTTTTAATAAATGATAACACTGACAATTAAAATTCCTGGTGACAGGTGAATTACTGTTAAAATCTATGACTGATTTCTAGCAGAAAAATCTGGAACAGCAGGGAGTAGAGCAGCTAGTAGAAAACCTTATTAAAAATCAAGGTAATAAAACCTTCTGCAAATATCAATTTTAATTATTTTTTAAATTACCTTTTCCTCTTCCATCTCTTTCATATGGCCCAATCATGTGAAAAGTTAATCATATTTTATAATAAAAAAACATTTACTGTTCTTTTTTTCATCATCTTTAGCGGAGTTTTTCAACAATATGAGCCATTACACTAAAATGGGAATTTCTTCAGCCATCAGTGCACACAGCTGTTTTATAGTTAAACTGTTTCCATCAGTAAAGGTTTTTTTCTCAAGTACTGCAGGTTCTGGAGCATGATTTTGCTACAGGGATTTTATTTATAAGAAGCTATTTTTAATTTCTAAAATATCTGTACAATGACTGGCTAATATTTTTGCTCTTAATAGGTTTTTTTACCAAGTGAAAACATAAAAGTTTCTAGAACATGTATAAAGAAGTTGTAGAAATTATATTCCCAGCAGAAAGACATGTGAAAAGGAAAATTCTTAGAAGACCAATGTCATTTATTTTCCTCTCTTCCTCTCCCACAGGTTGAAAGGATTTTCTCAAGAAAAGGCTTTCAAGGTCCTTTTTTTGTGAACTGAGATACAGAGCCCTGCCTTTTCATTTTCAGAGGTGAAAGATGTAGCAATTTTTTGCAAGTGATTTGCTTAATGGAAGAAAAAGTGTCCTAAGGGCCACTAAAAAGTGTCACAGAGCAAGGAAACATAAAAACCTCTGGGTGCTTACCATTCTAAGTTTCAGTCATCTCTCTTTCTTTCCAGAAGTCCTTATTACTTAGACTGTAATGATCTTTAAATGGGTGGTAATGAAGAATAATGTACTCTGTGATGACTGGAATTGGTCATCTCTAACTTGTGAGTCATCATGGACAGTGTGTATATTAAACAGTACATCACAGTCAGGGGTTTAATCTCAGTTCCTCTTATTTATTTACCTGGACTATGCCCTGCTCTTCTTGTGCTTTGGGGACACTGACCTGCTTAGGGGCAGATAAAGGAGTAACTCCAGACAATAGCTGTACGCCTGCCCTGGCATTTGCAGGACTTAGTGAAAGCACTAAACAGCCTGGTCTTTATACCATTTTTTTCCACAGCAAAATTTTTTTTTCTAGATGGAGCATGAAGCCAATTGAGTATATCTTCAATACATATTGAATACATATGTGCATGCAACCAGACAGATATAGACTAGTTTCTTCAGAAGAAAGACTACTTAATTTAACAAACAAGGACTTGGCATTGCACAACTAAAGCATTTTAAATCCTTACTCTTGGTTCAGCTGTTTTGACTTTCAGAGTCACATATCTCCTTATCAGTAGCTGAGGATGGTGGGTTGTAGCCCCTTTACTGACACAAGATGAAGGCTGCAGCAGACATCCAGCCACCCAGCACTGGAGCTGTTAGCACTGATGCCTGTACTGAGTGTGTGTATATGTGTGTATATATATATACATATATATATATACACACACACACAAAATGAGCAGTGAAGGCCCATAATATAAGAGGGCATTTGATGGAATGCTAGACCAAGAACGGTTTACCTGGACCACAGCACCCTCCCTCCTCATCTGAAGCAGCTCCCAGGAACTGAAGGACTGACTCGATTGATGCACTGAATGAAGTGTCTTCACAGACCTCAAAAACTAATGAACCTGGGCTCACAATCTTGTGCAACACGCTCACAAAGTTCAGCAAAAAACAACTTGAGGTTGCATGAGGCAGAAAACCTGCCATTTACAGAATGAGTTTATCAGAACTGATTTTTTTTTCTAGTAAAAGCTGTTGTACATATGAGCTCAATTTGATGTTGCATTGTTTAGTGGCAGACAGAGATAATACAAAACATAATGCAATTTACCGCTTCATTTCTTCATAAAGTCTACCCTGAAACATTTATTGCTCCATGTTACAGTAGAGAAGGAGTTTGGCAAAATGAGTAAAGCAGGGAATCTGGAAAACTATAAATAGTGCTCTCTCCTCTCCTAAATAGTATTTCACACTATACCAGATCTGACCTGAATTAATTGTCTAAAATTTCTAAACTCAAGTTAGTCACCCTGGACTAGACTTGTATTTACTGTTTAATCTATTAAAGAAATGGACAGCTCAGTTTGCTCTGCCCATGGACTTTGATAACGGAGAAAAATTTTAAAAAGTACAATCTTAAGCATCTGATTTTGTTTTCAATTACAACATTGCAAGTGCTGAATTTTGTTCAGGTTTCTTCTCAGCTGTCAATCACCTAAGATTTACAATTGCACAATTAAAAGCAAAAGATTTTAAAACAAAGCAGCACTAACGTTTTATGGGTTTAGTCTGCTTTCCAACTGTTTCAATTGCAAAAGCCAGATTCCATTACTTCAGCCCCAAAACACAGAGCACCACAGATACTCTTGCTCACATACAAACTGTAGACTTCCTTTCAAATACTGGAGAGAAAAAAAAAACTATAATCTTTCTGTTTTCTGGGAAAAACAGCTGATAACCTCTTCTTTTAGCTTCTCTAGTACCCTCCAAAAATCCCCTTAATGACTTGCCAAGCACGAATTTTGGGGTTGACTATTTTTATATTTCCCCCTGCCCCCCACCCCCGTTTTCAACCTCAGCTGTGGAAAAGACATTTCTCTTTCAATACCTCTGTTAGTAATGGTGGCTATTTTAGCTGTTGCAGTTAATATGCATTTTGGGATACCAGCTGGTGCCTCCATAGAGTACTGCACTGTGACATGGGGTAGATGCAAGTCAGATTAAGGTTAGTAATCCTTGTTCTGTATTCTGTCGCACAGAGTAGATCTACCTTTAGCTAGTCTATAAAAATGGGTAGAATTCAGAAAAATGCATACATTTCCCAAGCCTCTAGAAATCATAAAAGACAGAAGATGAATGATGACCTTAGAGTAGAAAGTGTCACTTCACGGGAAGACCTCAAATTCACAGGAAACTTCACAGGAAAACCTCACTGAAGATTTTCCAAAACAGAAATTGAAAGAACGAATTCACAAAAACTTAAATTTGCACAATCTAAGAGATGGTGTTTTCAGTAAGATGTGAGAATGAGATAATCAAAAGAAGGGGGTGTATATATAAAACCAATCTGCAACCCTAAAGATAACCACTTGCAGCTACTACCACCACAGTTCCTTTTGATTTCAGATGATCTAAATCTACTGCCCATTGACAGGTGCTCAGTATGAAAGAAGCTGATCCAGAATCAAAAGGCCAATTTTCACAGTTCAAATATCCATACTGACCCTATGTGGCTTAGTTTGAAGACAAAGTAATTCAAAGGAAAGCAACACTCAAAAGCCCATGATTGATAACTTCTGCAAAATGTAGGCAATTTAACTGTAAATGCCTCACTCCTGCTGGTCAAACTTACCATCTCTTTATGCACAGGCACTCTCTGACTTAAATAGATCTACATTAATTGATCCAGCAACTTCAATTAAGTTCCAAAGCAAACCACAAAGGACATTACACACAGATTTCAGTTTGTCCAGTAAGGATGTAGAACCATACCCAGATCTAAATCACATGCTCATACCCCTGTAGCTCTAGAGCAAACTTACAACCAAGTCATCTTTACTGTGATGTCCCCATGCTCAAAATTCACATAGGGACATTTCAATATAATGGTCAATTAACACTGAAATCCTTAAGTACTTCATCCATATTAATCCCAACTGAGTACTTCATGATTAATTTTATTAAAACAAATTCCAAAGGAATTGTCAATGATTAAGTTCTTATTGTAGAGTAACACCATTATTTTTATGTGCTTGTGTGGGGTGCCTGGTCCCTACACTGCGCCTTGGAAAGACTTTTTTACAGACAGCAGCCAGCCTGACTTAAATGAGGTGTGATACTTTGGTGTCTAAAATTAGGTGACGTAAATCCAGGCCCCAGAGTCTAACCTGAATGTCACTAATATGACAAAATTCTTTGTGAATGTACCAGTGAGCTTTTCATTTCCCTTCCTGGTTCTCCACATATCCTGCTCAAAGATTTTAAAAATGTTCAACTGTCTGCATGCACATACATCCTGGAACAGGGAAGTAAGAGGGAAGTGTCTTGACTCACCTTTTTTCCTCTCCCCTGGCTTCAAATATGGAGCAATTAGGACTGAATCCTTTGTCTCCTCTTAAAGAATATGGTGGAATTTAACTAACAAATATGAACCGGAGATAATGCCTCTTTTCTAAATGTAGCATTTATTTTGAACAGAGATTGCAGAACTCTTAGGTTGACAATTTTCTCCAGTTTATTCATGTTAGAGTAAGGTTACCTAAGCCTCAATAAAATTTAAGAGCACCAACAAATTGCATCACTTTATTTCATGCACCTTTTTCAGTCTAGGTAAGCTTAAGATGCAATTTTTACTTTCCTTTTTGTATTTTATATGAGATATCTCTTGGAAATACACTTTGCTCAAGCTGGCTATAGTATGAAAATAAGACAAAAAATGCAATGATATATGTGTAGAAGTGGAAAGATGTAAACAATAGAGTCTAAAATAACCATACATACAGAAATATCATTTTAACAGAATTAATACTAACTCAATTAGTAAACAACTGTAATGGTGTAGAGATTATTACAGTCATTTACTAATGGTGAAAATTCATGCCCAAAAATTTGGGTTTGCATATACCAGAGAGAATTTCTAGGGCATCTATTAATATTTGATAAAAAATCTGGGCCCTTAACATTCCTCAGGAACATATTTTAGAAAATTATTGACTGAAAACATTGTGAAAGCTAAACTTTTTTTAGTTATTAAAAATATTATGATGCTGTAGTCTGAACTCAACTACTGTATACCAGGCAAAATTGTTCAAAAGGAGCACGGGAAAGATTATAAAAATCTAGAAATCAAAATGTTATGAGGGTAGGATGAAAATGTACTCGATTCTGTTTTGGAAAAAGGCAAAGCATGTTTTCCTAAAATTCAAAAGCTTGAATTCTACCTCTCTTACAGCAACAACTTGTAATAAGATCAAAAATAAGGACATTGTAAGATCTATATGTAATTTCCTCCTATTTACCTTCATAATTAATTATGTACTGTAAAAGTATTCATTTACATTATTTGAAACTTTTCTTTAAAAAATGAAATGAAGAGTTATCACTGTAATCATGGAGATAATTATTGACTGATGTTAATGACTGTAAAAGAGAAACCCAAGTCATCTAAAGTTCAATTCTAAACACGTTGTATTTACATTTCTATCAGGATTTTTTTCACTTAAAATAAGAACTTGCCTTTGTCATCACAGAACTGTGGTGTTTAGTGGTTTGGTGTTTTTTTAAATTTATAAATTTTTGAATTTTCATCCAAGTTGCTGATTCAGCTTATCCTTCTCTCCCACTGATTTTGGCAAGAATTTAATTAGACTAGTCTTTATTTCACTGTCCATACCATTACTAAAAACGTGCAATAGTACAAGATTGAGGGCATATTCCTACAGGACACATGTCAGCTTGACAGGGAACAATACACTCTGCACAGCTTCCTTACTAATTATATGATCACATAATAGAATGTAAATTTTTTTATGCTTTCTTATGAAAATCTCATGTGAAATAAGTTCAGAAGATTTACTTGTCAAGACAGATGTCATTTCCTGGTTCATCACTTCCCAAGAACTGTTACTCTGACACAAAAGGATATTGGTAAATTGGTATTACACAATTTCTCCTTGATGAATTAATTTTGGCTATAACTCACCTCCTCACTATTCTGCAGGTGCTTACAGTTAATTTGATTTATTTGTTCCAGTTGTTTGGGGCTTTTTTATGACATTTAAATTATGCTGATGGGTCTGTAATTCCACAGCTCTTCCTTCCTTTCCTTTATAAAGGCAGGCACTGAGTCAGCTCTTTTTGAATTTTCTGAAACTTTCTTCATTCTTCACAACAGAGAACTGCTAATGGATCTTGAGAAGGCTTCATCTTGTTACTTAAATATTGTACAATAAACTTAATTAAACCTGGATTATTTTCAAATATATAATAATTGTTCTATATATTCTTCAGAAAGCTCTTTCAGCATTCCAATCTCACATCTCAGCCCTTTCACAGGCCTAGTAGTTGCATTAATGCACAGTAGCTCCAATTAAAGAAAAGTGAGAAAGATATTAAACATTTTTTCATGTTTAACACCATTTTTCAATTTATTTCCTTCACTGTTCGATAGTATATCAACCTTTTTATTTATCTTGCTCTGATTATTAATGTGTTTATAAAATTACTTAGTTGCCTTTTATGTCCTTTTTCTTATGCATAATTCTGTGTCTTGGCCTTTGCAGTTTTGTCACTCTTCCTATTAGTGCTATTTCATCTACACTAATTTGGTAATTTGACCTAGTTTCCACTTTCTGAGTTTTTTGTTTTTTTCTTTTTTTTTTTTCCTGGGCCTTAGGCCACTGCAGGCAAGGCTTACTTATGGGAGCTACTTCCTAGGCTTCACAAGTATTGAGATGGTTTGTGCTTCTCCCTTAAATATAATTTCTGGGGGAAACTGCCAGTGCTTGTAAATGTTTTTCTCTTAGATTTATTTGCAATGAGATCTGACTCATCAGCCCTACTAGTTTGTTCTCTTATAATTTATTGGTTTTATTATGATCTGCACTTTCTGTTTCTTGATGTAATAAATCACGTTATGTCCTCCCTAAGCAGGTTAAGGAAAGTGAGAGCAAACCCCCTTCATATTTTCATTTCTACATATTCTAGAGGCTTCCTGCTAGCTGCCTTCAGAGAACCACAGAGAGATGGAGGCTGGGAGGGACCTCTGGAGGGGATTAGTCCCAAGCTTCTGCTCAAAACAGCACTTAATGGAAAAACTGGATGAGATTGCTCAGTGCAAGTCAGCAGACTTGAAATTCTCCAGGGAATAGACTGAAGTTGATTTCACTACCTCCCTGTTCAGTTTTTTTTTCCTTACTGTAATCCACTTTTTCCTCTAAATTATTGTTATTCCTTATACTCGGATGAAATCTTTTGCATTGCAGTTTTTGACAGCTGCTTTTCATCCTTCCATTATGCACTGCCGAAAAGCCTGTTTTCTCTGGAATGTTCTACAGGTAGCGGCAAACTGCAGCTGCATCCCAGAACCACAGATCACTGAATGGTTTGTGTTGGAGGGCACCTTAAAGATCACCTGGTTCCAGCTCCCTGCCATGGGCAGGGACACCTGAGCAACCTGGGCTCCTGAAAGCCTGCTGAACAGGTAAACTAACATTTCCTCTTGTGCACAAACACTCAATGTTGTACATTTCGGAGTCAAGTTTAAAAGGGAAACTGCAAACCCATCTACTCACAACACTGCACTTTAAAACACTTCAACATTTTCCTCCAGGCAATTGCGATACCTGCCAGGGGCTAAAATGTTCAGGATCTATAATTAAAATATTCCTGTTATGGCAAAGAGAAACTTAACTTTCTACCAAAACCATGAGTAAAGTAAGTAAGAAAGAAAGAAAACTTTAGTACTGAAGTATCTTTGTTAAAACACAACCTCTGCAGCATAATCCCTCATGAAGAATGTAAAACTGAGGCACCCATATCTAAAATGCATAACTATCTTTGCAATAAAAAAGATACTTTATTTTATTTGCAATAAAAATATTTTTCTTTTCTTTGTAAAACTGAATATTTACTGCTGCACCAGAACCAATGTAAGGGTCTGTAAGGTCATGATATAACTGGGGTTTTTTTCAGGAAGCATCATATGAAGTTAATTTTTTCCTCACACATGTACAACTCTAAGTATTTTGAAAGGATTTTGCCAACCACTGGAAATGAGTAAATAACAGAAAACAAATGACAGGGTGAGA
The DNA here is from genome assembly GCA_013396995.1 of Dicaeum eximium. Classification (NCBI taxonomy): domain Eukaryota; kingdom Metazoa; phylum Chordata; class Aves; order Passeriformes; family Dicaeidae; genus Dicaeum; species Dicaeum eximium. The sequence goes on from VWZP01009370.1 coordinate 2,272,174, forward strand.
CAGGACCCAGCAACTTGAAGACAGCCTGTGATGTTGTTTAACTCTCTGAATATGGTGCATCCCAGAGGGCTCTCTACCCTACCACCACCACCACCAGCTGCCAGAGCGTGCAATCCAGTGTCTCCACAGACAAAATGATTTTTTGAAACCTCTGAACACAGCAACATTAATCCACTTCATCAGTCGCAACTCACACTTTTCCACTACAGCTCACAGAATACAAATCAGGACTGGAGCCCACCAAGGCAGCCAGAAAGTGTCCTTTGAACTATATTTGGTCTCTCTCTTTTTTTTTCCATGAATGCTTTGCCAGTACATTGTAGAAAGGTCCTCAGAATTTGCTAAATGGCAACAGTATGTTTTGGGTTGTGTCTGCTGTAAAGGTGCTTTAAAATGTCTGTAAACATTAATTTCTCAGGAGAAACAATAAAGACACTCCAAATAATATTCAGACATAGTTTAAAACATACCAAGAAGCATGGTATGAATTTACCTTCAGATGTTGTTCTGCTGTTTTTTTTCTTAGTTTACATCGAGTTTTAACTCTTGAAAGCAAAAGTGATTTGGGAAGGTAAAAATTTCTTAACATGGATGGTAACTCCTAATGAGTGACAAAGCTTTCTCAGGTTCAATAATAGGAGCTCATTCAAATATTTAAAAGAATCCAACTTCTAAGTCTCAGCAGTATCTACCCAATCTATAGCTAGCTCATTTAATCCCAAGCATACTTTAACAACACTGATCAGTCAGAAGGAAGCAATTTTACCAGAAGCAAACCAATGATTTCCATTGAAAAGAATTGAGAAGAAAATGAAAGTGTAGTAGGAAAAGTAGTTTTTTTCTTTTTTGATCTTTGTTTTTTCAAGCTTTATTCAGCTGCATAAGGCCAATGCAATAATAAAGGCTAATTTCCTGTGGCAATCATCATCAAAGGAATTTAAAATTAATGCATGTATTCTGGAGCTGTACTGATAAAAAAGGTTCAAACAATCCCTATTATTTCAAATAACATTGAAGAAATAAGTGGTTTTCAACTTATTTCTGGCTATTCATTTTGGATTAACATAAAATAAGCTACTTCAAGTTTTACTATCCTTGTGCAATGTATTTATATTAATATGATCTATATTATGATCACTATCTTCGGTGAAAGGTTTAATATCAACATACATGTAATTACTGGAAATGTTTCAATTTATATTAAGAAATTAAACTGTAAGATCAGCAACAACTGCCTCAACTAAATCAAAAGGTTCTTCCCACAAGCCACATATAAATTTTCTCATTTATTGAAGTTACATCTCTTTCACAGCAAAAACTGAGCCACTCAGCTTCACTTCTAAAATTATCCTTATCAACTTTGCTGACTGTCTTTACAACAGGGATTATACATAGTGTGAAAAGATCTCTTCTGAAAGCACTTAATCCTTTGCAAAGGTAAAGAAAAATTAAAGTTAGAAAAAAATTTATCTTGTATTAATTATTTCAATATTTTACTTCTGTGTGATAACTCTGTACATAAGACATTGCAGTCTAACAATAATTCAGTTAAGTTACATGTTTTGTGCACAATGATTTCCCTATACAGATGAGGAGATAAAATACAAAGTGTATTTCTAATATCTAGGCCAAATAATATTTCTTTTTAAATAATGTGACTCTAAGAAATTAATGGAATAATGGAAAATCTTTACCACTTGATCTTAACAAAACATGTAAGAAAAGAAATCTGGAGTAAAGGCTTCTTTATCCACTTTTGAGGAAAATAACAAAACCTGCCAAATCTCTCAAATTATACATATGTATATTTTGACACCGTGAGAAAACAAAGTCTGTTCACAGCAAATATTATTTGTTATTAAATAGGGTCAGGTATTCCAACATGTTAAGTCTCCAGACACAAGATAAGGCTCACAGATATGACACAGACCTACCAGGAGCAGCCTACCCTGCTTGGCCACAAGATCTAGCATTTGGAAGCCAGGCAGAAAACACAGGACCTCTCAAACAGATCTAATGTCTACTATAGTACAAGTGAGTGTAGCCCCAGCCCACAATGTGCTTCAAAACACATTGAAACACAACACAAGGAATGTTGCTGGTGTTTCTTTATTGAGCTGTGGACAATGGGCAACCATAACTACCCAAGTCTGCCCTGGAGCCAGCTTCATTCAGCACTGGTGCAGCTGAGACTTGGCTTACGGTGCTCACATGACTCTGGGGAAGCTTCTACAAATTGTGCAGACAACCAGAATGCCAGGTGAACCTGGTGAGCCTAGTAAGTCAGTGTGATACTAAAGAAAAGGCATGTTAAGGGCAGGGTGTCAAGTATAATACCAAATGACCAAATGACAACAGCCTGGACACTCAGCAGAATGATAGGAAGGGTCTAGGCATTTAAAATTACTCCCTAAATGTATGAGCCATCACTACCTGTACATGTCACTGCTGCAGAACAAGAGCAGGGTCACTTTGGCTTTGTTAACTAACAATTATTTCATAGGACACATGGGAAATACTTACTTTCCTCTACTTATCACTGGTAGACCTTTTCCAGAGAACTGTCAGTGTTTTGGAGCAAGTTAGTCTAGACAAATTGGAGGGCCCAAATGAAAACAAGAAGACACTAAAAGACCAAAACATGCAATTTTAATGAAGGAAAGCCAAATTAAGCCCACAAGCTTAAGAGGAAGTGGCAACAGGAAGGAGTAAGGGGAGAGGTGTTTGAGTAGAGTAGTCAGAAGCTGGAGTAGAAAACCCAATGATCATTTGTTCCTCGTGACCATGGCAGATAACAAGAGATTATCTTAATTTGCAGCAAAGAAGATTTATGATTGATCTCAGGAAAAGATTTCTCACTTTAGGAACATAATATACACCAGCATCTGTCACATATGGATGTACTTGATCCTGCTTTCAGTAGAGATGATGAATCAGATTATTTCTTCAAGACAGTTCTTTAAGCTTTAGATTTCTATGATTTAATGATCTCAGCTGCCAGAGAAACTTATGAGTTGCAATATGACTATTTTGCTTACAAACAATAGCTTCTACAGCAAATTAGCCAAAACCCCAAATTATCGGATACCAGTAAGAAATACTAATAACACAACATTCCTGAATTATGAATGCAAAGGTTACTGTTCTTTATCCCATTTCTAATCCTATGAGCCATTCCACCTCATGCCTGTCTGGATGCATCAAAGCAGGATTTCTGTTGACAAATATTTTAAGTACTGTCATCACAAACGTTCAACTCATGACTTAAAAAGTAACATCACTGTGAAGTTTATTATGGAAGTTTTATGAACCATTATTCCTGTGTGGATAGGGATAAACTATTATCTCCTTCATTGGAGCTGAACATAATTCCAATGTGCTTTCTTTCATTTGTTTATTACTCCAGTAAGTTTTGTCCAAGGTGGGATTTCCCCGTAAGTATCTTAAATATTAGAACAGTATCAAATAAAACTTATACATTTTCCTATTCCTCTGAGAGAAAGATGATGGGGGATTTGGAGTACTACAGTTTTGTGAATTTAGTGGGAGCAGTGGCAGAGGTTAGTGCCTTGAGAACTCCTAACAGAGGAGAGTTTTTCAGGAGTTACTTGCATAAATTCAGTGTATTTTTGACTGGAATGGGGGTTTTTTTGACAAAAGAGAGTGAAGTAGATTCAGAAAAAAAACCATAAAAAGCTTTTGAAGACCAAGACTTACACAGTATAGGCTAAATCAATATTAGGAAAATGGATCAGTTTTCATATGCGCCACTGAACTAGAGACCTTCATTGTACCAGAGGCTGGATGCATACATGCCAGCAGGTTCTCCTCTCTGTCCCAGGACATTTCCTAGTCCCTTTGCAGATTGGTGCCAACTAAGTAGACTCTTTTTCTCTTGCTTCAGGGTTGAGTATGTTTTAACTCTTCTTCTCATGTGTGATCTCAGAAGAGAGAAAATAATATTGCAAAAAGCCATGCTAAAATCTCTTCTCTTTCTCCCTGGGAATAAGTACTGTTTCTGTGTTGTCTGGCCTCTCTTTTTCTCCTGTCAGTGTTCCTGTGCTTCTCAGGTGTTGCTGCTGGCCCCCACACCAGCTCTACCACTGCCCCTGCTCTGCTGAGGAGCTGACAGTCATTGGTATAGATGACGCTCTTCTGCCAGCGGATCAGCGCATTTCCTCTGCAATAAGCTAAATTTAATTCTGAAATTCATACCCATATGGAAAGGACAGTACGTAATAGCCATTTTACTGCCCACTCCCAGCAGCTAATTGCACAAATATACATGCAAAGCATATATACACACCAGTAAAATCTGTTAAAGGATGTATGGTTTATTGCTATTTCCCAAAACATTTGGAGAATTAGAGTAATAAGTATAAAATAATGATATATTTTCACTTATCAGGCAAAATGAAGGTCTGCTTTCTACCATATTTGTCATCTTCTTTCAGGAGGAAAGCCTATTCATTTCAGTAAAATGGCCTGAGAATTAAGGCAGCGTTCATCCGAAGCAGCGGAAGTATTCAGCTGTTAATAAAACCAACAAGCTTTTATCAATGAGATCAGACGCTCCTTTCAATCCTTAACCCAATTTATCATCAGGGCATATATGAACAAGAGCCATGTTTGAACCTTCACACAAATCAAGTGAAGAAGTGCACAGTTACATGCAAACGATTATTAGGAAGCACATCAGATTTTATAAAAAATGTTTAGCCTTTGATTGATGTTGGGAGAGGGGGTGAGAATGATCCCTATGCAGGTACATTTTTTATTCAGTAGCCCAGACTGCACAAAGAAAATTTTATTTGTATCCTGATCATTAATGACATAAACAAGAAATAAAATTACCAGTAAACATATATTTAATACCCTATAAATTTTTTCTCCATCAGAGAGCACCAGTCTTAATTTCAGTTCCCAAAGAGTTTTTCTCTGGTCTTTTACTTCAACTTAAAACTTCTCTGAGATGCATTATAAATGTTTCCTATGTTAACTGGATCTTAGACATAAATCTGTCAAAGACCTACAGCGTCATAATTTATGTCGTTTATGCATGTCATTTATATATGTTATAGTAATTTATGTAAAATTGCCAGTTTACAGTACATAATTGTTAATGAAAATAATAGTGGCTTAGAAGATGATACATCAGATGGTACAGAGAGAAGATGAACCATCAGCAGTAAGAGCAACATGCAAATAGATGGACAGATAGAGAGAGACAGATGCATGAGCACACCTCAAATGAGGAAATCTCTTAGGAGCTGTAGGCAGACATGAGCTAAAGGTACCAGTGTCAAGGAAGATGCAATGACCAGTTCAAGCCAGGTGCCACATGAGTCACACAGGGTGCAGTGCCAGAGGTAGAATGGTTTTACCACCAGAGTGCTGCAACTTCAACAATGTGCCTGGGGAGACCAGCAATGGAGAACTAAAGCTCATCAGCTGAGGCACAAAACTGACCCAATGAAGGCTTCAGATTGATAGTGCCATCGCCACATGCTGCTGCACAATCTTGTACAATGCTACCAACTTGTGCTGGGCCAGGTTTATGTGGAAAATCACCATGCTGGGATTCTGTGACTGTGAAAAGATCCTTGATGCTGCCTCAGAGAGCAGTCTCAGTCTTTTCAACCAGTGGTAGTTGAAAATTAGTCAATAGGAGTGTTTATGATAAGGATCAATACTACATGTCTACAGAGATCAAGTGAGCAATCTGTGATTCTGCTAAAAATTAGTCTTTTGAGGTCCCTTCCAACCTGTGCTGTTGTATTATTCTGCGATTTTAAGGAGACAAAATCAAACACAAACCTTTAATACCAAGTTTGATTTAGACACCTAAGCTCCTTCCCAACCCAGAAGCTTCTCATATGGCAACCAGAAGGCCAAGGAATGTCCAAATGAAGTAGAGAAGTAAATAAGACTCCACATTCATCTATTCCTTTTTCCAAAAGCTGACACATCCCAGTCTGATGAGAAAAGCAATGCCTCCATCAGCCCTACAACCATTTTGCTTGGTTTGGAAATAGCTCCTGGAAGATGAAAAGCACAGTGTGATTTGGAGAGGAAAGCAGGCCATGCTAGAGAAGTAATGCTGCTACTTTCTATTCTTCATTACACAGAAAGGCCTCCTGCCACTGAATAAACCTTAATTAAATCATGCAGCTAGTTCTGATAGTCAAGAGGCAGCAAGACAAATCCAAGGTGCTGACACTGTTTATCCTGGGCAGCCAGGAAGACCAGGGACAAGTTATGCGTTTGTTTTTTGGGTTTTTTTTTTCCCCTGCAGAAGAGGTTCTGATGATTCTTGATAGATAAGAAATATTTTATAAAGAACTCTTAATCACTGATAATGAGGCTTTACCATAGCTTCATACTTAGCCAGAAGATGTTTTGAAAATTGCTGCTCTTGGAATTTGTCAACTTGGAAAACAAAATTAAACTCAACAACTTGTTGAAGAAATTTCAAACTGTTGTACATGCCTACTAAACTAAACTTACTTTTAAAACATGATCTTTCTGGTATCTACATGAATGGCTTTGCTAATAAGCTTAAGAGCTTTCCTAAAACATGTTTTTGCTTCACAGTCCCTGTTTGAAGAGTATGATTACTACCTTCTCTAATATGAGATAGTATCACAGATTTTAATTTGTTGCATTTGATTCAAACATTCTAATTAAAAATATTCCATATAAAAACCTCTTCTTTATCTCAACAAAGTATGGAAGAAGAAAACTGATTTAAAATAAAAACTAAAATTTAAAAATTCAAAGCTAAACATGTCATTTTTTCCACATAGATTTGACATATGGCCATAAGTTTTTAGAAGATGCAAGTAACATAAACTTTACTAATTTGTTTACATTCATACTGCATTTAACTTGACATATACATTCTTGAAAATCAGGAGCTTCTAATCTTTTATGTGTTCTGGAAAAGAGTGTGGATCTTGATTTAGTTCTCTATCAATACTCTGTCACTTACTACCTAGTGCTTCTGTGTCACTAAAACACTTCCATTTCATTTAATAATAACTTCCTTTTGCATTCCAATCATATTTAAAGTATTCTACAAAGTAGGCTTAGGTTGGAATTAAAATATTACAACTTTATGTTATTCTGTCATTAAATGCAGAATCTGCTCAACTCAATCAATCCTACCATAAACAAGCTGAAAACTAATTTTCAGAAGCACTCATCTTTAAATAGAACTTTTAGTAAGAAGAAAAATATCTCCTAAATTACACAAAAATATAGTTTACGTATATCTATTTGCCTCTATTTATGCAAAATATAATTTAGCATTAATGAAGTGTCATGAAGTTCAGAATGTGATTTTATCTGTCCCAACATTTATGCCATACACATCTACCTTTAAGGAATTCATTGCAGGCACTTTTTCCACTCACAGAAGTGAAGAAGGCATCCCATCCTAATGCTGACCAGATCAGCAGAGATCAACTGGAGCAACCTGGAATTCTGCTAAAAATGAGAGGTGTTTATTTCTTGCCATTACATGTTATTTACAGTTCATCTCTGATGCAGCCATCTAAGTAAGGTGAGAAGAGTTCTTTTTGGGTTCCTGCTATTTTGCCACCATTACTGCTTAGCCAACAGAAGCTGAACTTGTGGCAAAAGTAGTGTTCATTTGAAGAGCACTGTATAAATTAATACACTGTGAATATTTTGTGAAGATACAATTTAAAATTTTACTTGCTTATCAAATTATAAGAAGAAAAATCAAGTAACTTACTGTTAGTTCCTAGTAGACTTTCATCCCTGCAAAAAATGTTTATATTTTCTGAGAATTCTAGACCTTTTGTTGCAAGCTTTACAATGTAGAACATAAAACAGGTTATCAAAGGTATTCACTGAACAGCAGTTAATGGAACTAGCATTTTCAGGGGGGAAAATGGAAAATGGGTAAACCAAAAAGTGCATCACCAATTCAGAAAAATCAAATTCAACAAAGTAGTTCTTTGCTGACAAGGAGTAATAGGAATTACCCCCAAGGGACACAACCAGAAACCAGATGCTAAGCAAGAGTTTCACAGATCTTTTCTTTCTAAAAGGTGTGTAAACAGGGAAAAGCACCATCTGCATTTTTACTGTCCTGCAAACCTCCTTGCACCATAGGGCCTCACAGTGCAGTGCCCTTGAAAAGTCCAAGGATTCTCTGAAGAGCTATTTCTTAAAAAGCAAAAAGCCTAAGCCATAACAATAATTAACTTCAAAATATTGTCTTTGGAGAGCTTCCTGTGAAACATATACAGTACACTGGAGGAAGCATAGTGAATAAATGGAATGAATTGGTAGTTAACAAGTACACTTTTTCCTCATCTGTGCTTATAAAACATAATTAAACCCATCTTATCTTACGAAACATCATCATTGATAATGCTTCCAATTTTACTTCTGGCAGAAGTTGTCGTGCTCTAGGCTTTTAGTATACAACAATGACCACATCACTAGATTTTATTACCCTACTTAAAACCCCTGTAACAAAAGCTAAAGACAATCCTTACAAGAAGATTCAGCATTATCATTAAGAGCAAAATTATGTTCAAGAAGTGAGAAGGGATTTTAAACATATAACCTTGTAAAGCTACTGATGGAAAAATCCTGCTGGTGTGAAAAGTAAATGATCAAAGTTCTCTGTATTATCCCTCGAGAGAATGGAGAAAATGCCAGCTATCCTTTGAGACCATAGGTTGTATCCTGGTATGAATAACTATATTACTGATGCTGAAATACCCTAGTTTAAGATGTAATTGACAATAGGTACTTTAAGGCACAACCAGCAAATACGCTATAGCTGTATTCACATGGTTGGTTTGGGTTTTTTTCCCCTCCAGATTAAAATTGAAGGGTTTTATCCCTTTCCCCTCATGTACATAAACTATTGTTCTCAGCAAGCCAACTTAGTGCAATAAAGATCATTAGACATGAAAACTATTCGAATACTCAGGATTGCATATATATTCAAGAACCTGAAATTTAAAGTTTTAAACAGATGATTTAAAAATTCCAGATTTGTCTTATGATTTTTTTTCTCAAAAGATACTTTGTATGTAAATACAAAATCCTTCCACAAACAAACTGCACAAATATGGAAACACGCTTTAAAGAAACACACCTAAATTATACACAAGCACTTTTAAAAGAGATAATAATAATTTTCCACTGCCATACTGAAAAAGCAACGTCATACTCCTTTATCAATGTGAACCTGACTTAGGACTCCCCACAAAGCTGCAAGGCACGGCTCAAAATCCAATATGGTTATTGTCATGATGAAGAATCTATGGCCCATCAAAACTGGCCCTTGCTTTCTGGTAATTCTGGCTGAGAATAACTACAAATATTAAGAAATAGACAAGAGACTGTTAATGGATAAAAGTTTAGAAATCCTATTTGTCTGTAATTTTTTTTTTTAATTTCAGCATCCATTTCAGCATCTCTTGTGAGATTCATTTGTTCCTCTGTGATTAGAGGAAAGAAACCCAAATTTCCCTTTTTCTTCTAATTGCTAGCGAGCACCTGCTTCATGGGATATGGTTATGGACAACACAACACAGGAGAGTAAGTCTGGACACGTGGGATGTACCTGTCATGATGATTTCCCTTTCTCTTCCATTCTTGCACATAGTATGTCACCCCTCATCTCACTAAGTTATTTCCTTGTCTCTTTTCTTTAGTTCATCACACACTACGTACTCACACCCTTCCTCACCTCAAAAGAGGAAGGTCAAAAACTAAGTAGAGATAAAAGAGTAAGCAAAAGAAGGGTTAATTCTGGCCATCAGAACAATTTTCAAAGAACTACAAGGAACAGAGGGAAGAACAGACATTTCCTGCATCAGCACAAAAAGGAATACACTATTTCTGACTGTACTGAGTGTAGGTGCCAAGGCTTGTGAGAGGCTGCAGGGGATGGACTCTGTGGCAAGAGAACAGTGTGGGTATCTGACTTCTGGCTAAAGTTAACCCACCAGCTCATGCATAGTCAGGGTCACCTGGTAATGTCACATCTGAACTAAAATATCCTGAAGCCTCTAGAAAAATCAAAGAAAGAATATTTAACAATGTTAACCTCAATTCTGCCCTCTTTAATAACGGGGTCAGAACATTTCCACTGGAGATGCTGGAGAATGGTTTAGAAAAAACATGAGAAAAGGAATCACTATGTGAGAAATCAAGAGGAGTGCATTAGGCATAAGTTAAAAGAAAGCCACTCCCTTAAGTATGGTTTCCACTCTAAATCTAACACTCAAACAGCCCTTGCAAACTTCATTACTTCTCCTTTGCTCAAGAATATTTTCCTAAAGTGCTTCTATGTTATTGCAGAGATCTCAATCATTCCAATTACTACTTTGTTTTCCATCCCAATTTATACGACACCCTAGTTTTATCAGTGCTATGGAATCTTAGTACTGAAAGTGAGACTTATGTACTTCTTCACTGATATACATTTAGGTGTCTAAATATGAACAAATTCATAAATAGTTAATTCAAGCATCTAAAATAATTTGAGAAGCTGTGTGGCACCCTTAACACAGGCCCGCAGATGATGAAACACAGGCTCTGCAAAGACCTGTAAGTTTCATTAGTATTTATTAGATTCCCATCATTGGGATAAACTGGGCTACCTCAACCACGACTCACAATAAAAATTCTGCACCAGATGTTCTTGAAGACACAGGGGAAAGCATGGGGCCACTACTCCAATCTCCACCTGGGCCTTGCCACATTGACTAGCCCTACATTCCTGCCTCAGATAAGGCAGGACAGCTCAAATAGTATTCAACACCTAGACTGAGGTAACTGAGTCCAATTTTACCTTTCCTCGTGGAGTTCACTTGCAGCCTGTCATATTTAGGTGACAATAACTTGAAGCCTCAGGCTTCCACATTCATTCACAACACTGACAAGCTCCTTCGACCAATCCCCCACTCTTCAGTACCTTTGAACTCAATGCTGTGAATGGAAGCTGGATAACAAACAAGGCATATGCTGAACTGAAAAACCTGACGTACAACACAAGTAATTCTACTACTGTTTAGGTTTGCCATTGTACAACTACTGCTTTTTCCAGTAACTACCTGTCTATTCAGGAGGGTAGCCTTAGATTATTTTGGGGCATACCTGCAAGTGCTTTTCATAAGCTGAAGTCAACATTACTTTAATTCATCATTTTCTGGTGTTGTAAAATATACTACTATATTGTATGAGAGTTTAAAGTAATTGAACACAAGAGCTGAAAGTGCCCTTGGCAACCTGAACTCTGGAGCAGACTCTTGGACTGCTAATGTAGACGCTAAGAATCGCAAATCAACACCACCACTGTAAAAGTGCAATTTTGCCAAAAGGTAGAGGCATGCAGAACAAACTCTCTTCCTGCTTCTATGCTTTTTTTTTTCCCACTGCTGTCTGTGCACAGTCCTAAATAGCATCTCAGTTCACAACATACAGCTCACCAGCTCAAAACCCAGAACTCGTTCACACAAAGAGAAATAGGACCTCAAAAACTATTCATTACCTTAACGTCTTAAGACACTCACAGCTGGTTTTACAAATCAGCCAGCTGTCTGGAATCACCTACATATTTATATAAATTCTGCTCATTCTCTTGCTCATTATCTGGTGGTTTAGTTTTTTTCAGTCAACAGGTTTTTGGTCAACAGTTAGAGCTGGCTTTGCAGATAATAAAATGGTACACAGATGCAGAACTATCTAACAAGCAAGCAGGAAACTGAAGTTTCAGGAAAAAGGCTGTGGCAAGTGGAAGTGCAGACAGAAGGGATAAAGTACAGTGAGAACTGGGAGAAAGATAAGACATGGCAGGAAAGGAGACCAATGGAAATAAAACAAAACTGTGAGAGAATTCTGTGACGGCAGAAACGACAAAGTTTGTCAGAAAGTGTGTATTTCACCAGAATAGATGCAGCTATCCTACTCGTAGCATCTGGATAACTGGCAGCAGCTAGAGCAGCAGCTAAAAATTTGTTGAGAACCCAGTAAAACAAGCTCATCCGAGATTCTTGAAGACAACAGCACACAAAAAAGTTATGTTACAGTACTGGGTGTATGAATAACAAATCAGTGCCAGGAATCTTGACAAGAAACTCAGCAAATGCAAAGCAATCTGTTGATCATATCACTGTCTATGAATTACATTTATAACTCTACTTGTAATAGAAACATTCTGAGAGACGTAAACTACAGAACCAAAGAGAGCAGGGATGAAAGAGAGAGAGATGAATCCTTCCTACAGGAAAATGTAGGTCCTTTATTGGCCTATGCATTAATTATTTCTCTTCTTGATACATTTCAAGGTGCACCACACTGCTATGAATTTACTGATTTTAACGGGCACTGGCACTTTGTAATAGAAGCAATGACCCCAACACACATCAGGAGAGTTAGTCATACAGTCGTAGAATCATTTAGGTCGGAAAATACCTTTAAGACCACTGAATGCAAATGTTAACCCAGTACTGCCAAGTCTCTCACTAAACTATCCCTAAGCGCCACATGTACATGTTTTTTAATACCTCCAGGGAGATATTTAAAATTCACACGTTACAACAATCAAAGGTATATTTTTCAGGGGTCAGTATATTTCAGTTAAATGTTACCTTTTAATTAATTAACTAAGAATGATAGCAAGCTAATATTCTGAGGTTTACTACTTTTTAAAACTTTAACAGGTTGTTAGAAACATAAAGACAAATTATTTAGTGGTGCTGTTACTGTTCATAGATTTAATTTAGATCCTGAAATACAGAATTCAGGCTGACAATATTATTTTTCTGTCATTTACATTCTCTTAGTGTATCTCCACAAGAAAAACTGAACTTTTATAATATTTCTACAAGTGATTTATCTATTTTTTTTCTGAAAATGAAAGAAACTGAAGGAAAATATTGACCTGCTTTTAAACAAGAGAGGTGAATTAATCACCAATAATGCTGAAAAGGCAGAGGTTCTCAACACTTTCTTCACTTCTCTCTTTACCTGTATATTGGACCCCAGACCTTGGGACCAAAAATCCAGGATGACACAAACACAGACCCCCGGTCATGAAGGAGGAGTTTGTTTGTGAATTGCTGTGGAAGTTTGTCCCCTACAAATTGATGGGCCCTGACAACACTGCCCAACAGTTTTACACTTAGAACAATCAGACATTGGAATACTTTCCCCAGGGAAACAGGGGATTGCCCAACATTGGGCACTTCCAAGATTCAGCTGAACGGGGTGCTGGGCCATCTGCTCTATGTTGTGCTTTTCCAAGAAAGGTTGGATCAGATGACTTGTGAAGTTCCTTCCAACCTGTATTCCATTATTCTACAATTCTAGGACAATGTAAAAATTTTTTAAAAACCCAAACCTAGGGGAAAAAATATTGCACCTAAATAAAACTTATTTAATATATTTCTTAATTCATAAAATTGTTTCTTTCAACAAAGAAAAAGTACTAAAACCTTAACACTTTTACTTCTTTTTATTTTTCTAAATAAAGTGAAAGGCAAGAAGACCACCACTCAAAAAAATATAATTCAGAGCAAACATTCTGAAAGACTAAGAGAATTCAGGATGTCAGGAGTCAAGCTCCAGTCTGCAAAGCACTTAAATGTCTGCCTAATTTTAACCCCTTGCTTTGGCTCCACCTGCTCCAAATAAAGACATGCTTATATGCATTGTTGCAAAGAACTGATACAAAGCACACAGTTAAAAATTAATATGTTAATCATAGATTATAAAGCCACAAAGATCTCAGTGATCCTCTAATCTGACCTTCTGCATAATAAAGGACAGAGGATTATCCTGACTTTTTTCTAGTTCTTCATTCATGTGCTTCCAAATGCTTTTTTCAGGGCTTAGAAATCCTTTTCTTCTTCAAGTGGAAATTGTTTAAAAGATACTTAAGCTGAGTTTTGTTCCCTTCTAAGTACACAGCAGCCACTTGTAAAGAAAAAGCATTAAAAATTAAAATAGTATCATTAGTATACATCAGACCAAACTAACCATGGCTCTTTCTGTCTTACTTTGATATTTAAAGTGCCTTTCCATATTAGATGCGCTCTCTCTCTCTCTACATATATAAATATATCAAGGTTTAGATACTTATCAACATCTATAGATTTTCCAAACATTCATATTTCAATTTTCAGATAGAAGCAGAGGGACTTGGAATTATTCTGGTAATACTGGCTTCAAAATAATTTTATGCAAAGGATATGTAGGGCTTTTCTGGCTACAAAAGATGCTCTTTCTTTATCAAGAAGGCCAAACTATGTTGATGTACAATACAAATATTAAGGTATTGTCAGTCCTGATGAACCCCCTGCACCTGTTTAGCATATAGCCATCCTGAATGAAAGTCTTCTCCAAAGAACTGCTTATCTTCATTGTGGCTGTAGGGAAGACAGCCCAGCACCGTTGGAATAAGGAGCTCCAGTCCTCTCATTGTACCAGCAGCAATTTTTGCTTTGATAATAAACAAATACTGAATTATACCAAACATACTTATAAATTAAGCATGTGCATAATTTACTCTTGTTGGACAGCAGTAGAGGGGTAGAAATAAATTACAAGAAATTCCTTTAGCTTTGCTTAAAAACTGTATGCATACTGAGATAGATACTCTACTAGTCATAATGTCTAGAAATTTGTAACCCAACCCTAGGAGTTACTCAGCTGACCAAAAGCAATTGCTTTAGCTGCCTTCTCTGGAGTTGTTTTATAAGGTTAAGGTTGCTAAGGTTTTATAGCAACCCAAACCACCCCAATGCAGCTGACACAGGTAGGACATGTAACCTGCTAAACTAGCATCTGTAAACTATCAGGGCATCTCAAATGGAACCACTGCAGCCAGCTGAATCACATTCAGTGTGTTAACTTTACTGTGGCCCAATTAATGCTCCTAGCCATGCTGACTGGTTTGCCTGAAAGTAAACTTTCTATACAAGAAGCCTGGACCTCTGGTTCACACTCAGATTTCTGCTCTGAAGCTGAATAAAGTCTTTATTGAATTTTCAGTTGTGTGCTAGGAGGCAGAGCAGAAAACTGAACTGCTGCTGGCAAGGGAAAATGCCACATGCACCAGTGTATGATGCAGATTGTACAAGGGTACTACAGAGGCCTGGTACACACACCAAAGTATTGGGGATTTGTAGTCAATAGTACTCTTTAAAACAATCTGAGAGCCCTCTACTTGTACTCACTACACCTATATTCCAGATGCTAGCAGGTTCTTTTCCAGCTCAATCAGACCCTGCAGGGAAGTACAGGAAAGCTGTTGACTTGTTAGGAAAGCTGGGTGTCTTCACACACTGAGCCCTCTAGTGGGCTTCACTATCTCCTATAAGCCAAAGCCATACCAAATTCAGGGACCAGCCATCATCCTGGTCCTTCATTTTGGTGCACCATTTTGCTAAGCATGATGGCTTGAAATCCCGTGCACAAGTCAAATATCCATTTCAACAAGTGTGTTTTCATTGCAGTTGGGAAAAAAAGGAAAACCTGCAACAACTCTAAACAAGTCAAGAAAATCAGTGTTTATTTTATTTTTATACAACCAGACCAAACAAGAGGGATTTGAGAGGTTAAATTCCTTCTGTATAGTTCATAGGAACTGAAATTATGCATTTTAACTTCCTTCCAGTTACTGGAAGTAACTGTTGTGCTCTCAGCCTTACATCAAACCAACAGAGTTGCTGGCAGATCAGAGTTTACTGCCTTGGAGCATTAACTGCAACCAACAACTACTGTTATTGTACTACACAATGGAAGCAACTGAACTGCTGAACTGGACCTGCAGTTATAAGCTTTTTTAATTGGTCTTGCTAGGGGGCATTTTTTGTGCCTTTTTTTTTTTTAAGCCGTAAGACACAAATCATGAAGCAGTGAAAGCTAACAGGAGATACCAGCAGTGTATTCATTTACCTTGCTACCACTTCAGGTAATACAATCCTTTCCCTCCTCCAAGGTTTCCTCTTAATCATGTTATAAAATCAGTTTTGTGTTGTTCGGGTCAAATTGAGTCTGAGGTAAAAATAAGTAGAAGGGTCAGCAAAGGATGGGTCAGTACAATGGGTCAATACTTTCAGAGTAATTGGTTCTTAAAGAATGTAATCTAAATTCCTGGAAAATCAGTGGAATCTCCAAAAAATCTGGGTTTGATATAACTGAACAGAAAGTATCACAAAAAAATTTAAATATAAGGCATCAGTCTTGAAACTAGATTTGCTGCATTTCACTTGTTCACCTTGCAGAGATAACATCATTTAAACCAATAATGCCTACATAATATCAGGTTTGAAATATTTTTAAAATTTTTTTTCAGGGTTGTGATTTATGCTTTGAAAAATAATACTTGCACACATTTACCAAAGAAGATTGGAAATAATTCCATTTTTTTTTGCTTAAATTGCGCACAGCAGAGGATTCTGTTTAATTACATGTTTTAAGTACCTAGTCAGTTTGAGTAAATCCAATAAATCAAACATAAATGAAAATACATCAATATACTAATACAATTTCTATAAATAGCAGTATTTATGAAAAATAATAAAAAAAAAATCCCAGCAAAATCTAGACCAGCATGCAACTAGGGTACATTTTAGGAAGTATGCTATACCTACGTAAAAACACTCACAGTAATTTGTTGAAACTAAATTCATGATGGTATACCATAAAATAACCAATTTAAAATTTAAAATTTTACCTCAGCTTCTCCCTCTTATACTATCAGAAGTGAATGTATTTATTTATTTATTACTATAAAAGGACACATATAAAACAAAGGAGCATTTAAGAAAACACCTTTGGTGCCAACAGATCAACAGTCCTTTCCTTAACAGATAAAAACATGGTCTTTCTTCCACTATGCCTTATATGCAATAGAAGTTTTAGTGAAATTTCATGATTAGGACATTCTGATTTATAAACTTGTTTATATTACTTCATCCCAAAAAACTACAATCTAAGAAAATACAAAAAATGTAAAAAGAATAGATCAGAAAGAAGAAATCATGACGTGATCAATGCTGCAATGAAAGATTTTACAAATCTTGTAATGAACTTGAAGACAATAATTTGAAGTGGAAAGGATGCTCTAAAGAAGAGAAATCTTTTTTCTGATAGATACTGCTCTGGAGGAACAAACACATGAGGAAAGAGAACTACTTTAAAATAAAGGTTAATACAGCTAACTAGGGTGAGTACTGGAAATACAAGAACAATCATTCGGGTTTGCCAAGATTAATCCCAGATCAGGTATGATATATGGCCTGTCCTAATTTTGCTTGTACCTGCTGAGAAGGGGCACAGCTAGAACTGTGTGGGTGTGGCTATATTGCTGTTCTACACCACCCACTCATCCCTGGGGCTTATACCTTCGGGGGGAAGAAAAGGTGAGCACACCCTGGAACCGGCGCTATTTTATTCCATTTTCTTCCGAGGGGAAGTTGTCAGGTCCCAGCCAGGACCTGCTCCTTTACTTCTTCCAGAAAACTTTTAATTAGAGTGCAGTGATGTAACGTCCTTCCACAAAAGTAATGCTGAATGATCCCTACTATTTTATATTTCTCCACATCTCTTGGTTCCATACCACACCTACCAGTAATTTGCCTGCTCATCCACTTGGAGCAAAGTGCAAACAAGCACTCTGCACTTTCACCAATGTCAGTGTCCAGTGCCTTCCCTTATAGGGCTGTTTCTATACTTTTCTGTATCAATACAGTATTCATCTTAGGTTTTTAATCTGTTTCCAACAGGTCTCTTGAGAATACTCTCAGTCACCTGGACAGACGCTTTGGATTACTCAAAACATGCTTTTTCAGCTTTTTTAAACAAACAAATTTGTGGTTCTATCTGCGTGGCTTCTATCTGCGTGGCTATATTTACACTTTTCTCTCTAAAAAAAACCAAAACCATATAGATCTTAAATATTCTTCTTCCTAAAAAGACATGCAACATATTTTTATGGAGGCTCCTGCTTCCCACCCTGGGGCTCAAATGGATTAAAAATATTTTAAAAAGCAGAGGCAAATGTATGAAGTTATTTTCCTGTGCATAATTATGAGTGATGACTGAGTAGCTGATTAATCCAAGTACAAGTACTCTCATATTTCCATGAAACAGCAATACAGAATAATATATGTTATGGACATGATCTAAAATGAAAACTATAAAAATAAAAAACTTAACTAGTACATAGAACATACCAGTTCTTATTTCTAAGCATAAAAAGAATTAGGACTTAAAAAAGAAATTTTAAAAAAACATACCCTGGTACAGGCACAGCTTTTTAATTGCACATAGCAAAGGTCAGGTACAACAGAAAAATTCTAAACTTGTGCAAAACTTAAAAAAATAATTTCTCATACAGAAACTGCAGAACAGCTTTTGATCACCTCCTATGAATACCAATTATCCTCCAACCAAAACAATACTCCCCACCACTATGAAAGACAAGCTGATGACCCACGACTGGGAACACAGCATTTGTACACAGTGTGCACTGCTCTCCTTACAACTGGGACAGAAATGCTCACATTACCTTTATTCCAGGTGACCCTGTAGCAATAGTAATGAAGAAATTATAAGCATGAGATCAGCACTGGCAGGAAAGCCCAGAAGGTAGAGACCCCACTGGCCTCACAGAGCTTACACTAAATCTCATGCCAACACGTTTAACATATAATAAAATGACTAAGGTTTGATGACTTTTCACTGTTGATTTGTGGGGGGTCTTGTGCAAGGCCAGGAGTTGGACTTTGATGGTCCTTGTGGGTCTCTTCCAACTCAGGATATTCTATGAGTGAACAGCACAAGACACCACATAAAAATGCCTGGCAGCAGATGCTGGCATCTGCAAAGTGATGGAAAGTCAGAAAAAAGTACTTTACTCAGGTGTCACACTTAAAAGCTAAAATTGACACCATCTACTCCAAAGGGGTTTAAGCAAACACCTGAATAATGAAAAAATTACCATATTTTAGGGCCATCAGAGCATCTCCAGCACTTTAGCCTTCTTCTGTCCCAGTTTCTACTAATGTTGTTCACCTAACAGGCACCTCTTGACAGAAATCACTAGGGCCCCATAATAAGCATTGTCTGCCTAATTAAACAGGTTGAGTGCCCCTGGTTTGAGGTTGTGTATTTTACTTCACAAATGCTGATGACTGTGGTTACAGAGACATCATGATTTACCATGGCTCTCTTGACAGGCAAGAGTCATGAAGCTTTGGTGTCTTGATCCCCTGCCATCATCTGGGCACAAAAGATTCAAGAATCACAGCTATGGATTTTTTTAACTATGTGCTTGTCTTCAAGTATTTGCAAACTAGTGGAAAATTAGAATAGTATAGATAAGAGACCATTTTAATGTGGGAATGTCAGCATTTGCTTGGTTAAAGGGAAACTCCAGCACATCATTATTTCTTGTTACTGCAAGCCAGATAGGACTTACTTTTGGTTGCTATGTAAGAAATGTTTATTCTTGTAAGTGCTGATTTCTAAAGTTACCTTATCATGAGCTTCTCTGAGGCTAACTGATATTTAAGATGTACTCATTTGTATGTGTACAACTTTTAGATAACCTAGCATAACATTGCCCAAAAGAATTATATTCTCCATTCAAATCCTGAAGTACTTACAGTTCTTATCTGCAATATTATATTTCTACAGGAAATTCTTCCTATATCTAATGAACGCTTCAATATTGAAATAAAAATTCTTGCTTCTGATATAGCAAATTCTAAACCAGCAATACTTTAAAATGTCATCATCAAGTACAAAGAAGACTGTTCTATGTATAGAACCTGCAAGGTCATTTCAAATCATAACTGGTTATCAATTTAGTATCAGCATTTAACTATCAAGTGCTGATTTTAATTGGGAAGTTGGTTAATCATCTGGCAGTGTTTAAAAAAGCTGCCAGGCTCATAAAGACAAGAAGGAGCTCTCCAAGACTTAAAAAAAAAATAACATTAACAGTAACTTATTTGATATTTGCCGATGTTAGAACTTTATTTTACACAGTCTAAAAATAATTTAAGTTTAAAAGAGTATATTTTAGGTTGGTAATAATATATAAAGCATTAGGCAAAACTCATAAATGTTTCTGCAACGTGAGGCATCAGTAAGGCTGAAAATTTTGAAAACTGTGAAAACCATCACAGAGTTCTAGATGCAGATTCTTTGTATTAAATTCAGTTATTCGGAATAATAGCAGTATTCTATCTTCCCATGTATCCCTTTGCAGGCTGTCACTTTAGGTTAAATCCACCACTTTATCCCAAGACTAATCTTGGAGAGAAACTCTATATACAGAAAAATTTATTTTATTAGAAGAGTGGTGTGCTATTTCAAAATCTGACAGTAATCATGTTTTCAGCAGACTGACACTTAATTCCAGCATTGCTGGTGCCGCATGGCCTTGTGAAGAGGGAATAGAGATGCAAGAATAAAGGCAATGATGCTCTGGCTCTTGCATAACTTTTTTGCTTGGCAGAATACTTTACACAGGTGTATTTATTGCCTTGCACAAGCAAACTCTGCTTGTGACCAAGAGAAGCAAGAAAAAGTCTTTGTGTTCTAGTGATCACAGACCATCATATATAACTGATCCAGCTCAGCCATCTAAAAGATGTCCAGCCTCAGCCAGTCATGAAGGATTTCTCTGCATTTAGTGAGAGTATCTTTAGCTCATGATTCATACTGAGCAAAAACGGAAATCTGAGGTGGGATGAATCACGCATACTAGATGTCCGTCTTTTTCTCTCCAACTACTGTTTTAGAGAGGATACTCACCTTTTAGGTGACTCATTATGAAATCCAGCCCAGAAGATTAGGAGATGGCAACATGATCATGAAACTAAAAAAAAAAAAAAAAAAAAAAAA
>VWZP01009370.1:2293102-2527004 GCA_013396995.1 Dicaeum eximium
AAAAAAAAAAAGGCAGCAAAACAAAAGCTAGGAGTACCTTAGGAGTACCTGGACCAGAAATCAAATTGAAGAGTCTGTTCTCTTTCATAATGCATCCTGTTTGGAATACTTTTGCCTGATAGCTACATGGGTTGAATAGATGTCTTCATTTCAGCCAAGGATAGGGTGAGGGGGCATGATGGGGTGGAGCCTGGAGTCCTGTGGGCACAGCCAGGATATTGGGTTATCTGACAGCAGCTTGTGCCATGGGCAGGAGAAAGGGACTCTCCCACTTCCAAGAAGAAGCTGCATGGCTTACAGCTGATCATGTAGGGCCTGTCCACCACTGTTTTCCATTGTCCTGGGCTTGGTGAACATTTTCTACATGTAAATCACCCTCTCCTTCTCCTTTTATACTTTTTGTTATAATATTGTTGCTTTGCTGTTCCTTACGTCATTGCTGCTTCCAGTAAATTTCTCTTATCTCAACCCATAATCTCTCCCATAGGAAGGTGGAGGAGGAGCAGCTTGTGTCTTGGAGTGTCATTCCTAAACCATGACAATGGGGTAAGCATGAGGGATAAAAAAAGTAAGTGGAAAAATGTGCTCATTATTTTGAAAATATGACAGTATATTTACAAAAGGGACCACAAAATCTTCCTACTGTGGTAGTAACTGGACATGATTATTCAGGAGGTAAAACCTAGTAATAGTGTTTTAACAAATGTCTAAAATTCTCTTTGTCCCTCATATCCATTCCCTATATTTCTCTGAATAGCAACAAACTATTAACAAAAATGCTTTGAAGGACTATGTGTCCATTTAAAAGTGGGTTTGCATGAGAAAAATAGTGTCTTCTCACTAAAGAATTACCAGTTTATTATACTTTTTCATATGAAGTATCACTTTGGTGGGGATAGGTAAAATTATTGTATTGTTTAGTACTAGTTTTCCAATAAGGCTGTTAAAACTTTCTGAACTCCTCTTGGAGTTTGAAGACGGAGTGGTAGAGATTAATGCCAGCTAAAAAATACTGGTTTCTAAAGGATTCAGGGAATTATTAACAACTAAATTAAAATTCTGAAAGGAAACATCCGAGAAAAGCATTTCCATGTTTATTAAAAAACATCTACCCTGTATTATGCTGAATACATTAAAAAATTATATCCCAGATCAGTGCTGGAGGACATGTGACTATCAAATACAAACTGTGCAGTACTAGAGCCACTTGTCTCACTTATTCTGTCTCTCTCCAGCGATTCTTAGAAACCAAAAAAGATTTTACTAATACCAATTTATATGTGCATATCCACATGTTAAAAGCAAGTTCAAAGGAGCTGGAAAGTGGACTAATCATTAACAGAAGCCTTATAATAATCTTGTTACAGCTGGTAGATATTGTTACTAAGAGTGATTTGGCATGCAGTAATTTTACAAATGTCTTTAACATGTACGACACAAAAGGGTTTTTTATTGGTGTACTACTCTGACACTTTTATAAGTGTATAAACAGAAAATGAAATAACAGCAGTCCTCATAAAGGAAGAACATTTTTTGTTTTACTTCTCCCTGTTAAATCTTGGTAAATCTATGATAAATATGACACAAAAAACAACTAACTGCCATGGTAAACCTTTTTAAAATTCAAAAACTTTAAATTTACAGTAATCCTAATCTGATCAGCTAATCACAATGTGAAGCTATTCTAATGTGTACTCAATTATAATCAGCACTATGATAATGGCACTGTCATTAATCTTCTGTGCTATTTCTCATTATTTCTAGAGACACTGCTAAAAACAAATTCATGGAGCTATTTAATGGAGATGGGAAGTTTCAGCCTTTGTATTGCTAAAGATTTTCCATGGCATTCCATATTTTCAGGAATTTCAAATTTTGGCAATAAATTTTCAACAACAGCAACAAAAAAAATCTTTAAACTAATATCTGGTTGAGGTCCATTTTTAAGTATGCAACAATTTTTCAGATATTCCATTCCAGATTGAAATCAGATCAGGAAAGGCAGAAGAGATTGCTATGCAACAGCTTCACGTATTTCTTCTCCAGTCTCATCAGATAACTTGTCACTTCACACTCTGGAGCAGCAGCAAACTGAAATGTGTCAACAAAGTTGCTTTTTGTGGTCCCTAGGAAAATACTGCCTCTGAACAAAACACAAACTCTTCTGGAAGATTTCTCTCTCAGCACACACTGTGGAAATGGATTTGACAACTAGATGCTCCAAGAAGTCCCTCAGTGCCTGAACATGCCCTCGTTCAAAGCCACTGTGTTTAATCAGGACATTAGTAGGACCGGTAACAATAGAGCAAGGAGCAAAGGTTTTAAAGTAAAAGAGAGTTGCTTCAGACTAGATAGAAGAAAAAAAAATTGATAAAGAAATGGTGAAGACTCAAACGTTATCCAGAGAAGTGGTGGATCCCCCATACCTGGAGACATTCAGGCTATCTACATCCATACCCAACACATCCACCTTCATCCATAATCATCCTGGACCTCTCCTCAGGTCTGCAGAAAGCTTGGCTCAAAATGGTCATAATTTTCCCTCTCCTCTTTCAAGCATGGAGAGCCAAGGATAAAGATGCAAATGAACTTACAATATTAGCGAGTTCTCAAAAAGAAAAATTGGCGATGGGGAAAGAACATCATCACAAAAATGCATGGCTTTTTCTAGTCTGTTCTGCCACAATGGCACTGGCTGCTTCCTTTTCTTTTGCCCTGTATCCAGGCTCTCCTGAGAGGGGATGACTTCAGCTTGGCCTCTGTGGCAGGTCAGGCTGGTAACCTGGACACAGAAGGCACTGGAAGAGGCTGAAATAAACAGAATCGTCCTGTAATAATGGCTGGTATGCTGCCTAAGGACAGAAATCTTCCAGGGCCTTGTTGTCCCACAAAAATCAGTGAGGCATGTATAACACGAACAGCAGTGACAGCCTGACCCTACACTGCAAGACAGTCTTTCAGAAGACTTCTTTGAAGATTTGAATACAGTCAACTTGGCCTTGATTCAACGGGATTTTTTTTAAATGCAAAAAGCAGGCTTCAGGATTGGAACATAATGCAATTGTTTTGAAACCCAGTGCTGAAGCAGTTAATATATTCTGCATTGCAGTCTACCATCCAAAGAAAATAGGTGAAGGAAACAGTTGTTGACCTTCATTTATCAACATGAATTTCAATGGTTTTTAATTTGTTCTCCACACTACAACTGGCATTTGAGAGGAAAACAACATGTGTCAAGAATATCTACCTGAAACACATTTGAAAAAAAAAATTTATAAAGATGAGCTACTGAGAAAAAGGAAAATGTCAGGTCGAACTGATAGAAAAAAGTTTGTACAAGGAGACTGAGATCACCTTAGAAGACAGGGAAAAACAGTGACAGGAAGGGAAGAGAATAAGGAATAAAATACTGTGGTTAAGAACATATGAAATAATTTTATAGACAAATAGGGGCAGATGTGACACTGACAGTGTTACTAGGAGAAATTTCAAGCCGGTGGGTTTGGTGGTTGGTTTTGCTTTGGTTTGGGTTTTTAAAAAATTATTCTTATTATAACTATTAAGACTTCTTACTTTTAAGGTAAGACACCATCCGCTAAATAAAACTAATTTCTGATCTTGTTCTTCCTGGGCTTTGGAACATTTGAATGAACCCATTAGTATGTTGGGACTAGCAGACCAGACTTCCTGGGTAGCTGTTATATTGCATTGATAAATGCAGGTTTTAGCTGACACAATACAGCTGAACTGCAATTCTTTTAGCTGTGATTAATTTCACAGACTGTTTTACACCCCATACATTCAAGAAGCAAGATACCAAACCAAGAGAAGGGTTGTTTCAAGACAAGCTCTTAGGACAGTAACAAATATCTGCAGTTCTACTGCAATATACTAAAGTATTGCAATATACTAAAGTACTGCAATATACTAAAGTAAAATATACTCTATGTATTTCCGTTCAGTAGCAATAACTGGCATACCAGCCCATTAGAAACTGCACACCAAGGGAATGCAAACCCGTAAGAGCTGAGTGATATACCTGAAAAATTACATACATATTGATTTGGCAGATGAACACACTTGTCTCTTAATGCATACAAATAAGTAAGGACCTGTAATCTTACAGTAAAGTTTGAAAAATAATTAAAAATGGCACACAGATAAGTAAATGAATAAAAATATGCATGTGATACTTCTGCACAGCTCTAGTTTTCATGGCTTTGTTTCCCTGGTACTGGAAGCCTCCTGCCCTCAGTTGTCCTCCTAGGAGCACTTCCTACCTCTTTAATCACATCTTAAATTAGACTGCAATCTAAACAGCACTGCTTGCTGATCAGCATCTCCCAGGTCTCCAAACAGTGGACCCCTGGCCATACAGGGTGTAACCAGTGGGCACCAACAAACTCCATAAACACATGCTTCAGTGCACTTACCTTCCTTGGGTGATGATGGCAAATCATTTCTGGCTGCAAGCCAGCATGGCATTGCAGCCTCATGTTACTGCACTTCAAGTCCTTGATCAACCACAGATTTACTAGGATGGTTAAAAAATTCTAAACATTACTACTTCTGTAGCCTTTAAAAATTATGTACTTCTTTCAGATGTTTTGCTTATCTGTATTTTTCCTACTGCACAGTGTCTATACTGTAAGACATGGAAAAAGCTTACATATCACACAGCCCATTAGAGGCTTAAATGAAGCAGTTTTAGATGTATGATTTTGACCTCATTACCGTCCTCAATCAATGAAATAAAAATGGCGGCTGTCATAACATAATCTCTTGGATGCATTACTGTGGGAATCAGCAATCAGAGTCTGCTCCTCAGATGGTAAAACTGCTACTGAATATATTTGCTAGTACTAAGCTTGATTAAATAATAGTAGAGAAAAAGGCTTTTTAGAACTCAATAAGCCAATCAAACTATATCTGAGCAAACTGGAAAGAAAGATACATCCTACCTGCATCTTGCCATAGCCTTGGTCCACTTGCAAAATGCTGTAGAGAAAAAACCCCTTACCTGACACAGTTCCTATGCCACTGCCTAAACACATCTTAATGTGCTTGTATGTGACATGCTGCAAATGTTGCAACAAAACTCACCACGTGTCTGAAGTCCAGCTCTGAAGGTGAAACATATGCTTTAGGATCAGCCACAAAATTTTAAAATACTCCTTATCTTCAGGAAGAGGTTATCTCTCTTCTTCACTTTTCCCCACACACACAGTCACACGCACACTTAGCAAAGGATGAGCCACGCTCTGGAGATGCCCCTTTCTCTCCACTGCCTACAGAAGGACCTGAGGTAAACGCAACTCACTTGAGGCTGGATGCTTAACCCTTAAACAACCAACTGCACTCAGCCCATCCAATGCCAATTAGGTGGATTATCTATGGCTGCATTCAATTTAAGAGAGTTTTCACTTACATGTACTAGGTCATTTTCAGAACTTTATCTTTCCGAATATATTACTACATAAACAATCATTATTTGAATTTGTAAGCTGGTCTATATACAGCTTGCCAGTTGCATGTTCTGGAAATAAAATGTATGTTATTTTTGTGAGACCTGAGTGAGCAATACCTACCCTAAAGACTCAATAATTCACTACCAGACCAGAAAAAAAGATATTTTATCCAGAAAAAAATACAGAAGCTGGCACTTAGACAAGTTTCCAACAAGTGTTCCAAGCCAAAAGTCTTCAAATTTTGCAGTGTTCAAGTTAAGCTATTCTAATTTATTGATTCTTTTGTATTTGGCAAGTAGACTTTGACTACTTTTTAATTCAGTTTCATTTTTACCATTAGAACACTAGTAATTTTTTTCCTGACAATATGATGTGAGATGTCCAAAGTCATGTTACTAAACAATTCAACACTGGTTTGTATCTAATAGTATTTTGAGGTGAAATTGTTCTTAAAAGTTTCTGTTTCCCGAATCATGCATCTCCGTAGGATACTGGGTTTTGATAGGTGTTTTATGATTAGGCAAATATTCCTTCTTTCACTTTGACATAAGTGTCATAATAAATTCTACAACCAAAGCTTCTTCTGCAGTATAAAACTGGAAGGTTGTACCTTCGATTTCTTTCATCATGTACTTCCAATTAGTTCAATAACGTTCCCTGCACACCTGTAGAGAAACAGAGCTTTGAAAAGAGGCAGAGTGCAGGCAGGAAAAAAGACTTATCTGTATCTTCAGCAGCAGGTAGGGAAGAAAAAATGTTTTACCTTTCTGTAGTTCTCTTCCTTCCTTCATCTACTTTCCCTCCTCATAAATGCATGCAACAAGATGTCTGCCTTCATCCATGGGAGACAGCATGGAAAGATTTGGGCAGAAAAGGCTCTCCACAGCTGGATTACTCCTACCTACCTCTGGTCAGATGAAAAGCTTCTTTCTAAAAGGTGGTGATGTGTGATTAGGCGTACAATAAAACTAATTTACCTTAAAGTAATTTCTCCTGAGTATCCCCAACTATCTTATGATCTACAGCATTCAAATTGGGAGGGAATTTTTTAGCAAAAGATAAAGCTGACTTTTTTCAGGCTGTTTTTAGCCTGGTTTCCTATGGAAACAAGACTGAGCAACAATATAACACAGTCTGTATGTCCTCTCCTTGTAATTTCTGAACTAAGTAGCCTGATTTCAACTAAATGTGACTGAGGAGATAGAAATCTCAAAGATATTACACTCTTATAAATTCTGAAAGCGGCAGCTGCTGGAGAGAAGAGAGCCCAGGATCCTTGTATTAACATGCAGGGTGCTAACAACCTTATCAGCCCATTTCTGCTGTCAAGTGTGGCAGCCAGCATGCCACCACCAGAATATATGCATATTCAAAGATAAAAGCAGATCTCTATAATTCAATTATTAACCAAGGAACATAAATCCACCAGAAACTGGTCCTCTCCAATTTTGGGTTGTTTTAGGCTTTTTCTCTTTTAACTAGACAGCCAAGATACCAGGCTGATGAGGGGGAAAAAATTAAACAAAAAGGAGGAATAGTTTAAATGAAAACTAAAGCCTATAAAATCCATACTGTAGCAAAAGAAAAGAGTAAATAGGTGGAAGAGAATTTATCAGTTACATCCATATATAAGGATGGACAGCTTTTAAGGTTATGTCCTACATTGAAATACGTTTACAATTTTACCAGGTTCAGAAGTCCTACACATACACACACACACACAAACACAGATACAGGAAGGAGATTATGAGCATCACATTTAGCTGCAACTAACTAACACACTGAATGACTCAGCTTTTTCATGCAGATAAAAATGACATAAGGCTGAAAATCATTTTCATTTCCTATATTCCACAGCCAAGGAAACGCATAATGGTTAAAGAACTGGGACTCCCCCACCAAAACCATTTTTACAGCTCTTAAGTGATTAGTTTGAGATGGTCTAGCATAATTATCTATGCCATAATTTCTCCTTGCCTGTGTCAAAAATACTTCAGCAAACACCACCAAATATTCACTGAGTCACTGTCAAAATCCATACATTGACTAGAGAAAGTGGTATAAAAAGTTATATGTTACACAAAGTAGCATAATTGTTCATTATATATCCAATGTTCTGTCAGTGTTTACTACAAATAAGACTGTTCTGTTCCAATATTTCACAAGAAAAATACAAATTCTGAGCTTTCTGCCAAAAATTTTCAAAACCTAGAAAGTATTTCTCAGCTAGAAGCTCCTGAAATATAGTTAATGTTTGATCACTACCTTAAGAATAATCAAGAGGTAAAAAAATAAAAAGTTGAAAAAATCACCTTAGTTTTCTCTCATTTTTGCAGCAACTTTTTTTTGGTCAGATCACTTTTCCCTTGCACCCCCCTCTGCTCATGCTGAGAATCAGGTGCGCTCTGCCAGCAGGACTTGTTAATTCAATGAGCTGCTGCTGTCCAATTAAGCTTGCTGCCAGATCACAGACAGCCAGACACTAAGGTACCTAATTCTCCTTCCTGGTTCAGCAGTAAATGCAACACCATTAGTGTAGTCCAGGTATTAATTCACTCATTTGTAGGCACGCTTTAAGGTTAATTCATGTCACTCCAAATGGAAAAAAACTGATAGAAGTTAAGAAGGATATCAAGCACTTAAATAAGCCTCAGTAAAAAAAGAGTTGCCCTTAGACAAGAAAGTGATCCAAAAGATGTGAACCCAGGTGAAAGTTTACTCAAGCAATCTACTTTTACTATTTGAAAGTTCCTGGATGCCTAAAATGTCCCTTTAATACATCCACAGATATTTTCCAGGTTTGGGAATGCTGAGAAGCCAGCATTTAGCTAAAATGAAACAGAAAAATCAAGTTCATAATCTCCTGCCTACCTTCCATGAAAAGCTGAATTCATTAGATATTTTTATGACACACTGGGTCATGATCAAGCACATCCGAAGTACAGTTTTAACCAACACTTTAAAAATGTAACACAAAGTACTGGCTCCCCTTTTTTTTTCAGTAGCTGAATGTAGCTGAGCCTATTTTCAATTTGTAGTCTGCAGGCATTACACAAGAACAGACTGTCTTGGTGTAACCCATAAAGAATAACTAAGAGCATCCCAATCATCAATAAGGCTTAAGTTTGCTATGGATGGATATACATCTCAATCAGAATAGCATTAAAAAAAACAAACCTGAATATTTATTCAGTGGATATGCTCTGATTCAAGGATATACTAAGGATATTTTCAGGCATAACAGTTCAGCTCCTTTCTTTGGCTACTGCAATTCAAGCCCACATCTCCTACTACTCTGCAGGTTATGCAAAGCATCAGGCTATGTGACCTGAGAGAGAAATCAGGTATGGGATGCACAGCTCCTCACACTCTACACTGTATTATGATAGAAGTAGATACTCAATCCAGGCTGATGGAGGAGCCAATTCACCTCAGAGAAATGTGCTGAAGTAGCCCAAAAGTAGCCAGCAATTTGCAAAGGAGACCCATATATATCTTAAGTGCTATTTCTCTCTAGATCTCTACAGAGATATAAAAGCAAGATGAGGATGAAGAAACTCCTTCTTTTAAAAATGTGCTCGGGATCACTCTTTTCCTTCAGGCAGCACTGGTAAAAATCCATCTGATGTTTTCAGGTCCCCTACATACACTTGTCTAATGGATTTGCTGCTTCTTTGAGGTGGGAGAGCCGAAGCTTTATCTGCAACATCTAATTTCCCTGGAAAGTGTCCTCACAAATGGGTTGTACATTATTCTGGCTGGGAAAGAGCCTCCTCCAGCCTTTCCTTAGTCAAGAGGAGAAAGAAAAAAGAGCATGATTCTGTAGCTTCAAGGGTAGAGCAGCTGTGTGAGAGAAAAGTATGCTCTAGATCCTTTTGCAGCAAGAGTTTATGAAATGTATTCAGTAATTGGTTAGCATGTTTTTACAGACACTGAGGCCTGTAGGATACTGTGATTAACCAGCTGCATACTTGATTTCACCTTACTTAGAAAGGAAGGATAGGTGAGAGATGGGTGCTGATGTGCAGTCCACAGCCAGCATGATTCCCCCATGAAACTCCAGATAACAGGTTTACTGAGATCCATGGAATCTCCTCCACACTTTGTGGATCCCATTGGAGCCCAGTTATAGTGTTCTCCTGTCTAGAAAGAGCAAATAATCTATGTCAACTAGCAGAAAGAGCAAGAACAATATTAACTAGAAAGCTTGTATGTTTATAAAATACTTAAATACTTATTAATATAGTATTTTAACCCAATATATAATGCAGGAAATAGAATACTTCAGGTAGTGTGAGAAGGAATTAAAAGACAAGTAGAAAGCACAGTGTAGATATTAAAAATGCCACCACTACAAAATCTATGCAACAGGTGCTGAGTGCTCCTTTCATTGTGTGATGCATTTATTATCTAGAACTTGATGAAACCTAGTGTCACTGACCAAGGCTCCAGGTTTTATCAGGCTGGGAGAAACAGCAACACATTCATGCAGCTTTTATGATGCGTATAGAAAATGAGAGACAACAGTTGGATCCAGCAGTCAGGAAAATGGAATTTAGGCACTGACTCAAGAGTTACTGCACTCTAGTAACTATGCTTCTCTTGACAGTATTTTAATCAAGTGCTCTTGAACTTGGGCAATACATCTGCTATATTTCCCAAGCTATCATACACAAAGATTCTCAAGCTGCTATCATTTATAAATGGACCTCACACTGCCCTTGCAGATATTATTAAATCCAACCAAAAGTGGCCATTCCACTGTGCACTCCACTGCCTCTCTAGCAATGACCACATTTCAAGTTAGAAAAAGGATACTGAGAAATTTAAAAAGAAGAAAAAGAAATCACGAATGAGCAAACAGAAACAAACAAAAACAACTAAACCAGAAAAAAAAATATCATAAATACAGCCCAGGGCTCCCCAAGAGATTCCCTCAGGAAGAAGGAATGACAGTTTGCAATATTTTGAGGAGGCAGAGTGGGCTTTGTGTGATGATGCTAATAATAAATACAAATTTAGAAAAGACCACAATTTCAACTTTTGCCTAGGGCTCTTTTGAATAATATGGCAGTGGTTTTATTCTATATGGCTAGTGATCTAGTACCATTTAATTAAAGCAACTACATTAGAAATTAATTTTCATGAAGGAATATCACGCTTTGCTTGTTAGACAGAAGCCGACAACTGAAAACTGAGTTGATTCCACATGAGTTCAATTGCTAATTTCTAATTTTATGACAGTGCTTGGATGCTGTGGCAACTTCTATTTCTGCACTGCTTGCAGAATGCAGAAATGCCTCACAAGAGAGTAAGGGCATATCAATGGTGGTCACACAGGCTTTCTTGACCAAAAGACAGCCCAATCACATTCTTCCATGGCTGGTGGAAAGCTCACAGGTTTAGGGCAGATTTTCAAAAGAGAATTACTTTTCTTCCCACAAGTTTTATGGAGGTCCCAAATAAGAGCTTTTGAAAGCTCCATCCTGAAAGCACAGCTTTTAGGTCACCAGTAATGGTTCATCAACCATTTCTTTCAAAGCCTCTCAGCACCTGGAAACTTTTTCAAGAAACTACTTTATATAAAAACATTGCTTTTTTTGGGAGCTATACATGTATATGAAGGGACAGAGCTTTTTTCCCATTTAAAAGCAGTGCAGTCTACTCACAGCGAGCAATCGCAGAAAACGCTATTGAAATTACATATATTCTCTAGTGGTTTTGAAAGGGATCTAAAGGTAGACCTAGGGTATGTTTTATGCCCTGTCTTGTTGCAAAAACTGCCATTAGATCATCACTTCAATTTTGTGAGAAATCTGTGTTCCTAAATGGCTTTTGTTGGTGGAGAAGGAAGTTTGCTTTGTTTTGCCTTGCTTTAATATTTCTTGTGCGTTGACATTGCCATTTAAAGACCCGCTGGCTGAAATCGAAGCCTTTACAACAGCCATGCAATTCTCCTCCATCTACTGCAATCAGCTGAACTGTACCAGCATCTGCCCAGCCTGAATAAATACAAAGGGGATGCAAGGTGGGTTTCCCAAGCGGCTCATTATGGCATGCACTGACTTGAGGGACTCAGTGATAAGGGTCTTCCTCGTGTACTCTTGTGATTGTGGACATGCTGGTTTTGAAGAGTTGCCAGACAAAAATGGATCAACTTTTGTGACCTAATTTACTGAACCACTCCCAAGAAATATACAGAAGCAAAACAGTGGCTGAAGGTGAAGGTTCTCAATTGCTAAAATGGTCCATCAACATTCAGAAATATAATATGGAAAGATACAACACCTGCATCACTGATCGTTAATGAAGATTTTTTTTTTTCTACATTTATGTACATTTCACTAATTTTTACACCTACAGACTTCCTTGGTTTTGCTGTTACATTTTTTTTCCCAGTCTGAGATTTTGCACTTGCTTTAACATTTTGTTTTCTAAGGTGCATAAAAGCTAAAGATATATAAAGACCTAAAGAAACTTCACACCCACATATTATGCCAATGCTTAAAACCTCTGTTGAGTCATTATATTTTTAATACAAAAGAAAAGGCAGAAAATTCACTTTTCTGTAAATGAAAGTCATATTATTAAGTCCATTGACCCCAGGAAAATCCTTATAAATTGTCTTAGCAATGGTTCTGTTATGCATTAAGCACACGTGTCTCCATCAGGCACTGCTTTGTTCACAACTCTGAAGTAAGCAGCCACTGAAGCATTACTCCAAGAACCTTAGGAAGAAAGTAAAGAAATCCTTTCACTTCTTCAGTGAGTAAATAGACAGAACATTCTAGCTCAGGATAGCAGAGGAGGAAAGCAGTAGCTTTTACTTGGAGAAAATTTCTTCCATGTAATCAAACTATCAAGGGTCTGCAGGTAAGCTTCAATTCATAGAGGGAGAGTCTGTACTGAGAAAAGGCAAGAGCAATGAAATCTTCAGAGAGGCTGTAACAGGCAAGGAAGTTTTCTCTTATTAAGCACAGTCTTAATTCTGTATATAATTAATGTATCATTCTGTATTTAGGTCCCATTTCTTCAAATTTGTATTTTAAAGACATTTTATTTAGTCGTTAAAGTGGAAACGCTGGCTGGGTGACCTGACAAACAAGAAGAAATTCCTGATGAAAAAACATGGTACACATATACTGAAACACTTAAAAGAGTCCAGCCCCACAATGGACTATTTCAAGGGCATCCAGGGAATAAAAAATACATTTTTTTTAGAACGGGATATTTTAAGAATCAGCACAACAAAAAACAGGAAAGAAAGAAGCCTTTTCCAACAGCTTCCTGTCAATAGGGAGGAGAATCTCTCCAGCACATTGCACAGAAATAGAGAATATACTTAAAATCTGAGCTAGTGTATGACAGAAGATTTAAGACAAGCTAACAAAATTCTGACATATGTACAACTTCCACTGGCCTCCCTACCCCCCACCAAGATTTCAAATCCTGTCCAGCCTTTTAGCAAGAAACTGGTCTAACTAGATTTAATTTTTCTGATCTTCATCCCATTACCTGACCTCAAACATTTCACTTAATTTTTAACCTCACACTCTTCTGCAGTCACCAGCTGTAGCATCCATCCTGGTGCTCCAGTGTATGAAACACTATTACACTGAGAACACACCACCACAACACACCACTGAGCTCACTCTGCCACCACAGTCCCTATCACAGGCATGCATTTTCCTGCTCCCAAGTTCACTGCAGCTAAAAACCATTCATTCTCAAAGAATTTATGTACTTGAAAATTGGTAATTTCATTACTAAAGAAGATCCATCCTTCACAGTTAGCTTGCTTTCAGTAATGGTCAGTGAAGGACTGCACCTGCGTCCCTTAAAGAAGTTTGGGAAAGAGCCAGCTTTGATCCCACAGCAAACCCTTTGCTGGTTTCAGGAATCAGCAAGAAACTCTGACTGCCTGCTAAGAAAACTGCAAGGGACCAGCATCAGAGAAAGAGGCAGACAAGACTTCTCTGTAAAAAAGTTTTGTTAGGAGAAAGAAGGAAAGGATGAGGAGCTTCTCAGATATATTTCCCACCTTAAAAAGGGGGCTTTTAGCCATTCTCCTCTCAGCTCTGCCATTCTCAAACTTCCTTTTTCACTGAAAACTTTTCCACTGAAAACTTACTTTCTCAGCCTGATGACTGAGGTCCTTCCTAATGTGTCTGATCTGTGGCCAGAGGCATCCCAGAAAACACTATCTTTTGATAATGAATATATCACAGAAACATAGGAATGGTTTGGGTTGGAAGGAACCTTTAAGACCCTCCTGCCACATCCTGGACTGAGACATCTTCCACAAGACCAGATTGTTCAAAGCTCCATCCAGCGTGGTCTTGAACACTCCTAGGGATGGTGTTGCTGAAAAAGTTGTATTTCTTTTAAGAAAGAGTTCATGCACCATTGGGGGAAAATGCTGGGACCTAACCAACAAGAAGGTTTAGTCCATGAAACCCATAGCAGCTAGCAATGCAACCTCAAAGTGATGTCCATGTGTTACACATGAAAGTTTAGGACTTGACATGCTCCAGTGATCTGAAAGCTGGGGGAGGAGGTTAACAGTTTAGGAAGAAGGATGCAACTCTGATAATGGACACAAAGAATGGAGAATTTATGGGCAACAAGGAAATTTGGCACAACTCCCAAAAGAAGGAAGAAACTCATCTGAAATCAGCTCCAAGTGGGTAAAAAGTAGGGGGGATCTGCAACCATCAACCCACAGACCACTGACCCAGGAGCGCACCAACCCAAAAGAAGAGAGAAACTGAGAATACAAACTAATTAGCAAGAGAAGTAAGAGAATCATTACTAATAGAAGATAGAACACTAAATACCAAGAGAACTTGTAACTCATATGCAGTGAATACTCATTCTAGTGAACATTAATTCCTTTGTTTGCTAGAATGTATAAGTAATTTAAACTTTTGACAACTGGTGTACATATTGGGTGGAGCGATCCCCGTGTACCTCAGTGCTGAATAAAGTAATGTCAGCTTTCTCATCTAACAGTCTGGTTGGAGAGTCTATTTTCCAGTTTTTGGTGACACCAGGACATCCACAGTTTCTCTGGGCAACCGCTTCCAGTGTCTCACTACCTTCAGAGAAATTAATTTCTTCCTGATATATGATCTAAGTATAACCATTTTCAGATTAAAGAGACTCCCTTGCCCTATCACTACAGATTGTGTGTAGATTCTATCATTCTACACACACTTAGATATATAGGTATATGTAGATACATATATCTATATATACATATATATGTATGTATGTATGTATTCATACACAAACCTATAGACACCTATTCCTAAGTTTCAGTGACCAGTTCAAAGCATTTTAACCACAGAGTTATGTGGTCCTGCTGGCTAGGACTAGGGCTAGGATATTTTGGTTCAGGACAAGTGTTTATACAAGGGCTGCCTAGGGGGTCCCAAGACCCAACACAGTGGGGGTGAGTGTGAATATTCCATCCACTAGGGATATCTGGTCCCACTCCATGACCCTTTTTACCCTCACAATTATGGGGAAAATGAGGGTAACTGTTCCACAGTGCCTGAAGAATGATTTTAGAATTATTTTTGATTACGAACAAGGAAGGCATGATGAACTGTTTTCATGAGCTGGTATTAAAGAGGTTGCTGAGGATTAAGCTGAGAAAAGTCTCTTTGGAAATGAACTGGATGCTGATAAAGGTTACTAGAGGGCAGAAAAGAAGCCCAAGAAAGGAGAGACTGCAAGTGACGTGTTAATACTGACCGGAAAAAGAACAAAACAAGGGGAGGTATTTCCTCCCGAGAGGGAAGGAACATTTAGCTGACTGTCAAAGGGGGAGAGGGGGAGCACTATCACAGTGTTGAGGAAGGAGGATAAATTTCAGTGCTGGTGCTAGGGGAAAAGATTTAGGGCCACTAAATCACCCATCAGGGTTCTCCATATATTTGGGATTTAGTATTTATAGCAAAATAGAATAAAATAATTTACAAAATAAAATAGAGGACTATGTAATGAAGCAAAGCACCAATTATACAGTGCTTAAATAGCATCTTGGTCCGAGACTATTTTAAACTGCCTTAACTAGACTCCTTCATGACAAACCTTTCTGGGTTAGGCTAGGACGCATCCCTGACTGTTGAACTAGGATACAGGCAAGGCACAGCAATTGCTTTTCAGTAATCACTGGTAGGCATGGTAGCTTTTTATATGGTTTGTGCTGCAGTACTCCTGAGAAAGGCTCACCTAGAGCCCAGATCAGCATGATAGTTGTTGTAGTACTTACAGTGCTGGGTCTCCCTTTTACCATTTTACTATGCCTTATGACATACATAAGTATTTAAAAACCCCTGATACGTGATGACCAGGTAAAAAGATGACATCTGTCAAATCTGTCAGAAATACTTTGGGAAATACCCTTTAAAAATACTGGTTCTTATGGCACATAATGATAGTGTCTCTGATTCAGATAATATTGTGGTTAAAAGACTAGGAGGTAGAGGATTGAATTTTGCATCTTTTATGTCCTCATCTTGTGGAACTCGTAACTTTTTATCAGCACTTCAGACGTGGCCACATAAAAACACACAGAAAGCAGATTACCATTAATGCTGGCTAACAAAATCCCCAGCTTAACACACTGCTTTACTGAGTAAGGATGGAAGGTGGAAGTCCAGGGGAAAAACTACCATACATGCAAACCATGTAATAAAAACTTCAACAAAGCAAACACACCACAGTTGGATATTGTCATAAAATTCACCCAGAAACAGAGAAAGCAGATATACAAGTTTCACACATTTGAAAGTTGTGTATGTCTTCTAGTGCCATCATTTCAGACACTTGAAAAGAATTAGGGTGATTTAGGGCTATTCAATGGGCCTCACACACCTGCGGGTTTTTTTTAATAAACGGGTGAAAGTATGGAAACCTTAAACCAGAAAAAAAACATTGACGTTTCCTTTTCTTAGAAATTCACAAGCCTCTTAAGACTGATACAGATTGGTCCCTACAAGAAGAGGGCAAAATCAAAAAAATTATACTATGTCTCACTCTCTCAAGTTTTGAGCTGTATCAGCACTTTCACAGCTAAATTAGTTCAATGTCACTAAACAACAAAAGAACTGAGGAAAAATGAAAATATTTCTAATACTTCAGAGCATAAATCTCTGTATTTCTACACAGCAGTTCTAGAATATTCTATCTGAGGAGTTTTGTTGCTGAAGAAGGGAAATCTCCAAGTAACCACAGTTACACACTTCTACCTTCCATCACACTATGGTCCATAAATCAACTGCGGAGCAATTTTTCAGAGTTATGAGCCTGGAAAGATTTATCTTGCTTGGAAAGCAAGTTCCTACTCTAGTATGAAGATTCGAAACAAACTTTCTATATACAATTTCTATTTTCCTCTACCTGGTATGGCCAACAGCAGAACAGTAAATTGCTGTACTGGTAGCCATGGATTCACTCCCATTGATCTCCAAATAGAAGTCATGACTCCTCTGCCTCGGATTGATAGTGCTGTTAAAAAGGCTCTGATGCTTACCTGAAAGGAAGAAAGCTATGTGGAAATATTTACTTTGGAAATGAATGTCAAATTAGTTATAGCAAGTATTCATCTGAATTCATAATGTGATCCCGTATTTTTTTGGTAAATGCTTCTAGCTTCTAAAAAGATGTTTGTTTGAAGACTGTGGTCATACTTCTCTAGAAAAAATTACCTCCTTACAGTAGTTTCTCTGGAAAGCTCACTCTGCTCTTCATGGGACTATTAGAATAATGTTACAAGTTTTTAACTTCTCTGGTTTGAAATAAAAGAAGCAACCTTAAGACTAAAATTAATATTGGGAATTCTAAGAAAAAAAGCTTTTCTTTGAATATGCTTGGAAGACAGGGTGGCAATTTCACTTCCTACTCCTGTGCTAACTCATGTATCTACAACAAGTCCTTCCCACTGGTCTTCTAAAAACTATTTAGAAGTATCTAAACTATTTAAACTATTTCTGTTTATTTATCAGGGTGATTAGTGCACGGTTCTGGCATTTCTAAAAAGAGTTGCACTGCTTATGTCTAATCACGATTAGGATGAGTTCAGCCTCCTGCTTGACATAACTTTCCTCTGAATGAAGAATGAGACCTCTGGTAATGCTCAGTTAGTCCATAAAACAGTGGCTTCCTAAATCTTCAGACATCTCTGATTCTCTCTTCTACAACTTGGACTGCACTCAAAATTAGTCTAGAACATGGTGAAAGCACATAATACAACTGGTTTTGTCAGTAAAATCAAGTTCTGTCCGAGGAAGGCTGCAGATGTAGGAGAAGTGGCTTTTTAATCTCCCTCAGAATTTAATGAACACTAAAAGAGGAATCCCAACCTCTGTACAAGATATACCAACAGAAGTTTCCCTAACTAACCAAATGAACAGGAGATTGTTGAATGCATGACAGTAAGTCTGGTCTCACAAGTTACTACTTTTATGGAAGAGTAAATTAAGTTTGTATATGATGCAACTGATTTGCAAAAAGCAGTTGAATTTCCAAAAGCCTTCTTTCAGATAGGGTATTTAAAAGAGCATTAGACATGACTATCACATGAGGAGGGGCAGGAGTGTCTTCTGGCCTGGTGACTGGAGACAGAAGCATGTTAGTGTTAGTGTTAGTGTTGTAGGCACACAGCTTGTGGTAATTGGGAGTGGGGCTGTGGTGGAGCCTCCTCCCTGATGGGCTACAGCTGTGTGGGACAGCTGCCTGGTATTGAAGGTAATGAGCCAAGTACTGACAAGGCACACAGGTGAAATACATATGAGATGAAATATATAAGAAGCTTTCAGCCCTCTGAAGGAGCAGATGTAAACCATCTAGTTCTGATTTAGTTTTGCCTTTTCAGGATGTCTCTGCCTATATTCAGTTGTATGTGATTATAGGGATTAAGAATGGAAGCTAAAGGGAAAAACATATTAGGGTGGTTTTTTATTTTGTTTTGCTCTGTTTGTTTGTTTGCATTTTTGCCTCTAGTATGCTCCTTGAAATCTACTGGGGCAGCAGCTACTGCAATTATGTCAGAAGATAGGGGAGGGAGAAGAGAGAACATGAAATTTTTTCACCACTCAGGGAAGGCACAAATGGAATTAGATGTGGGCAGCACACACATTTTAGAATTATAATTTGAAATTAAGCCTTCAATGCAAAAACTCCGCTTCTGAGAAATCCATCTGAGCTATCAGTTTCTGTGGAGACAGGTAAAATTATGAAGGAGGAGCATCTGTTGCCAATGAGTGACACCTGTTACTGACAGTACATTGTTGGCTGGTGCAAGGTCATGGCAGTACAGGTAAAAGCTGTATTACATGCTGCAAACTTCACTATAATGGAAAATGTTCCCAAGAACTGAAAACAAAAACTTAACAAGACTGAAAAAATAATAGGAAGAAAACTTCTTAAGCAGATATGGGAAATGGGAAAAGTGTTAATCAGTAATAAGGAGAGTTTTGTACTAAGTCAAAGGTATTAGGTGAGGAGAGATCACAATATGGTATGTCTCCTAAACCTTGCCAACTGCCCATCTCATGTAATTCAATGATAGCTGTAACATCACTAAACAGCAAGGAGAAGGAGATAAGCCAGGCTTCTCTCTCTCTTGGAATTTTCAAGGAAGTTCTGAACTTTGCAGTACAACATTCCAAAACAACCCTCAGAAGGAAACAGAAATAATAATAAACTACTCAACAGTAGACCAAGAGTCTAGTCTACTAAATCGTTCCAAGAGAAACATTTAAAATAAATGAACGCTTTAGCTTTCAACTTTGAAGAACTGTTCTCATTTTCATGGAGTGTTTAAAATAAGTCTGTGTCCCATATGAACCTGGCACTTGAATACACTTAGAGCAGTACTTCAGCAGCTGCCACTTGATCTGAACAAACTGTGGTTTTCCCTTCTCTAGAAGAGCTCAGACATAAACCAAACATTCATTTTTCAACCATGCCTTGCCTATTCTTTCTGCTGACAAGTCCACTCCACATGCAAACTCTGTGTTCACATTAGCTGTCTCTTGGGCCCTCAGTGACAAACACTCTTGCAGCAGAATAGGCTTCATGAAGAGGAGAACCTGAGTCAAATCCCAAACCATGCTTCTCATGCATTTATGGATCTGAATCCAAGTCAGATGCCCAAGAGAATCAAACTCTACACCAGGTGCTTGGGTTTTTTTCTTCTGCATGTCCTTCTAGAGTTCCTGCTAACCTTGCTAGGGCAAGAGTGCTGTAGTGTATCCAGTGGTGCTGTTTTGGGTATCATTTGAAGCACATTCTCCAAACCTGTCAACAGTCAAAGTCACAGAACACTTAAGTAGGCATCTGATCTCATGTTTTTCAATGAATGCCACCATATTTCCTGTCCATTTCAATACAGTTCCATTAAGCTGCTACTGCATGAATACCAGGAAAATTCATCACAGTACAAAAGTTCCATAAAGGACTTTTTTCAAAAGGAACCAAGATGTGTTTTGGGCAGAACAAAGACCACGGGGAAACAGATGCAGACAGAATTTTATACAGAAAGCTGACATGGCCATAAGAAAGTCTAAATTCAGGCACCTACACTGTAACTTTTATATGCATCTAAGGAGTCTTGTTTAAAGATCATGAACAAAGTCAGGAAAGAAACATTTATACAGTAAAATCATACCTACTGTCCTGCATGTATCTGCATCACAATGGTGGATGGTATAGGTTTAGAGTGAGCAAGATTGGGTAGTATTCAGTCTGTAGGACAGAAGCTTTTTTTTTTTTTTTNTTTTTTTTTTTTTTTTTTTTTTTGCCAAACTTGTTAAGTGCTTAGTGAATGGAGATGAGAGTTGCAGCCAGAGAAAGGAGAATCTCTTGAGTATCATGGCAAGAACATTTCCATGGAGAACTGCTAGGTAGCATTCTTCCTCCTATAGGTTCCTGTATCTCAGCCAGCTTTTCACAAATGATTCTCCATTTACATTAATTGCCAAAAACAGACACAATAGAGCCTGTTATGCAGAAGATCTGCTTGGAGACTGCAGCTAAAGCCTGTTAGTGATACTCTGAAAATGCAAAGTGCTAAGTACTTTTACAACACAAGTTGAGCATCTGCATCTTTAAAACTGCATTTCTTTCTCACTTGTAAAAGGAAAAAAATAGCTCAGGACAAATTATGAAAAAAAAAATGATTTAGTTAAATTTCTAGATATGATACTTTTAAGAAAAGAGACTATGAGAATATTTATAGCTTAACTTCAGAACAGAATTTGAATAAGATCTAGTATAAAACAGAAAATAATTAAGTGTCCAAATACAGTAAGTGATCCTGTATGAGGATTTGTGCATGAGTATACTTCTAGGACTATCTTCACTCATAGGTAGCCAAAGCTCCTGCAATAATCGTCATTATCTAGATTTTTAATGTTTGATGTTACAATGCTAATTTTCTAATAGTATGCTAGCATATTGTCTTTTTGTTTTTCCCTTGATCTTAGAAATGAACCAGTATTTTTTTGGTGTTTTAAGTAGAAATATATGCTAAAAATGCTGAGAGAATCAGAAAGTTATAGAAAAGTACATGACAAAAGTCTGCACCATTTCATACTTGATTTATTATGGTCTTGACATAAGAAATACATACTCACAAAGTATTCTCCTAATGAACTGAGACATCTCTGTTTTCTGGGAGGGAGAAGCAGTATCTAAATTGACAACGAAACAAGGTTTACCAAACAGCTTTTGAGAGAACATGCTAGAAAACGGGAGTTAATGCTAGTAACAATCTAGCTGGTTTACTTAGTAGTCCCAGTACAAGATCAAAGTATTTATTTTGCACTAGCCTAATGATTACAAACAGCTGAATATAAGTGAGGAGAAGGGTGTGTTCCAAAATAAAAAAAAAAGGAGGGTTTTGCCTATTTTCTGTTGTTTAATTTTTTTGTAATATTACCATGTGTCTCTAAAACAACAGTCGAGAGGTAGACTAGCACAGATGGGGTGCAATGCCCACCACATCCTGCCCAAGGGAGAATAACTCACCGGAGGGGACTGAAGGAAGAGGTGCTGCACAGCTGCTGCCTGCACTGCCTTGCTCTATTTTATGATATAAACACTATGAACAGTATTTATACCACCTACTTTTAGACAGCTAGTATGAGCTTTCAGCGCCTCAAATTTAGGCATCTTCCTGCAGCAGAGTGATTCTGACTGCCTCTGCTGAGGACCCAGACCCCCCTGTAGCTAAAAGAGAGAAAGCTTTGAAGAAATTCGTGCTTGCACCTACAGAAGCAAGCAGAGCAGTTCAACAGAAGCAACTCCTTAGGGAAATGCATGGCTGATGAGAAACTGCCATCCACACTGTACTTATTAAAGGGTTTGGATTTATTTTGATCTGGGACTAGGAATTTGATTATCTGGAAATGGTTGGAGCACGTTGTCTGGTTACCCCCAACAAAGTCCATCTTGTGTTCTCCAAGACCACTTTATAATGTGAATCCAAGCACAGCAAGTAGAGACAATGAGGAGCTTTACTTCAAA
Organism: Dicaeum eximium; assembly: GCA_013396995.1. Taxonomy (NCBI): domain Eukaryota; kingdom Metazoa; phylum Chordata; class Aves; order Passeriformes; family Dicaeidae; genus Dicaeum; species Dicaeum eximium. The sequence continues at coordinate 2,315,110 of VWZP01009370.1, forward strand.
AGCATGTTCCTAATTCATACCAAAATGCTAATGCAGGTGTGTTCCCTGAATGCTTCCAGGGAATTATGTAGAACATCTTAATTAGAAGTCTTCCCTTCTCCATTTACTACAAGTAACTACAACAGGGAAAAAAAAACCAAAACACATATTATCTATTTTCTTGTCATGTACTATAACAAGAAAAAAAGAAAACATAAAGACCGTAGAAACCTATATATTTCCAAGGGAAACTGCAGGGTATCCATACACCAGAATACCAGGTTCATAAACCTGATTAAGCAGATGCCTAAATCCAGCTGGATTCAGAATGCCAAACACTTCCTTTTCGGGTGATGAACACACAGAAAAATAGCACTCCTCTCCCATGGCTGGCAAGTTGAAGTTTCTGCCCCAAAAGAGCCAATGCAACTACTTGGGGCAGGTGAGCTGGTTTTTATGGGTTTTTCACAGAGCTCTTGGGGCTCCTAAGAAGACACTGCCCCAAACTGCTCTCTAAGATTTTAGTATCTAAATCCTTCATAAAATCCTTCTAGGACCTTTTGGACATCTGCATATTCATAATTTCTGTATAAGTGTACTACTGGATTTGCATGCAATAAAATACTTGAAATATAGCCATCACCACTGAGTAGAACAGCACCTTTCACTTCACTTGCATTTTCTGTTTGCAAGAATCATACATCACTTCATATGCTGAGACCCTCTGATGTCATATATGTAATAAAGAAACATTGCTTCACAAATGAAATTACCAGCTTCGCTTTAATCACCTCTATATAGATAGATAGACAGAGGGATATATAATATATATATATGTTAATATATATATGTTTATATATATATGAATAAATATATATGTTTTTCTACAAATATATATTTGTGTATATAAATATATATTTATATACATTTTTTATATTTGTATATGTGTAAATATATTTATATATATAAATATGCATCTCACAAATAATATACAAACTTCTATCTTTCATAAATCAATTCCAAGTTTTTCAAGTATTTGGGTATCTTAAAGCCTTAAGAAGGTATAAAAAAGTTCCCTAAACGATCCTAAAATGGAAGTATCTTGGAGCCTGGCTCTTTGTTCTTTCTCACATAGTCACGTTCTTTTCTTAGCTGAAACATATATTGTGAATCAAAACCTTAAAATTGTCTTTTCATTATGGTATCATAAAGAATTTATATTTCACGATTTCAGTCCTTGAGAAATGTACTTGATTGAGAGTGACTAATTATGAAAATCAAAGCAACAGCAGGGAATATTTGTTGAAGGAACTAATGACAACTATGAAGTTCAAACACTAGGAATACTGTCAGAAATACTCCAACAAGTACTTGTGCCTGATGAAATTTTGAAAGCAAATAAAATTCTACAGAATTCATGTGCACAAAATGAAAAAAAAGATTAAAGACTCACATCTGAAGGGAAGCTGCCACATGACATTTTCTTCACCTCCACTTCCCTCCACAGGCTGCTGCACGTTGTTATGGAGCACCTCTTCTCTCTCTCTTCTCCTCTTTATTTCCCATTTGCTTTCCTTTTGATCCTATTGCCAATGGGCTTTCAAGTACATTTCTTTTTGGATCCATCCCTTCTACTTGTCCCTATCATCATACAAAAATACAAAGTAGCTCTGGTTTTATCAAACCAGCATCTCAGCCCTAATTCACAGACTTCTCTCTCCTGGTTTTTTATCCAGCTCTGATTCTGTTCAAAGTAAAGCTTTTTCTACCAGTATCTGCTCATGAGTTATAGTGTAAGAAATATGTTTTAAACAACAGTCATCACAACACCTGGTTCATTAAGTGTATTTGTTTCATTTATGTCCAGGATCTGTATCACTGGTAACTACCAACTTTCTGTAAAGAATAAGTGGATTTTTCGTTTTTAAATAAACTATTTCCTTGCTCTGCAGCATGATGCCAAAGAAAAAACTCCAGGCTGTTCTGCCTACCTGAGTTACTAAAATAGCTGTATCTTGACGATGTCGGGTTTTCACATCATGATTATAAAGGCAAATTAGTCATGGGTAAAAACAGGGGCAAGGAGTACCATCATTATTTACACACAGGATCATGAACAATTTATATTTCACAATTCAGCCTTTGAGTCCTTACCACTAATTAATGTTAACCCTAAAATATAATGTCAGAATAATTTTGCTGATACAATACTTTTCACACCAGGTTATAGTCACAATATGCTACTATGTTAAATTACATTTTATTTACACTGTTAAAAAACCTGTTTTGGTGTTTCTTTCCTAATTTTGGATTTATTTGCTGCTACTAAAAGCACAGTTAACATAAAAAATGTCAACAAATAAAGTTTGTGCCTGTTGGCCATGTGCAGGCCAGTAAAGGAGATTAAAGCAGCAGTAAATATATCAGCAAGCCCTGTGGTGCCACACACTATGTGCTTCCTCAGTCCTGATTTAGACTGAAGTTGCATTTACCTCTGGTGTTCCACACTTTAAGGTAGCAGCAACTTATTCCATGCATTACTCTGAAACTGTTCCCTTTTAAAATTATTTTTAATTTAAAAAAATAATCTCAAAGCCTTTGTATCTGTTTAAATCAAATCAAATCAAAACAAAACAAACAAAAAAAAAGCCAAGTCTTTGGCAATTTCGTATTAATTTTCTATTTGGATTTCATTACGTTGATTCCTCTTCAGTGCTATTCGATAAGATGAAAAAGCTACTGGCAATGCTAAATGTCTCTACTCTAAACTAAGGAGTAATTATGAAATAATGACATTAAAAATTGCCGCACTAATGAAAAAAATTAATTTTCCATTCCCCAAATACAGTATCACACTTTTCATCTTAAGAATCACCATCATGGTAAATGGTAGATAAGCAGTGCTTTGCTTGGAGTTAGCTTGTATTCACTGCAATTTTGTCAGGCTTCAGTCTAGAAGACTGCCATTTTTCATTCCTGTATTCTGATGTGGATTTTGACTTTTCTGACCATAGCAGAATGGCAAAGGCAGTGCTTTTCAGCACATCCCGCCACTTCTATTGCGGCTGCTTTTTCTTGTTTTGTCCTTTGCCTGTATTCTTCCCAAAGTGCTGATGACTGAGAAGCAAAAAAATACATCTGTACTGCTGTTTGCTATTCATATTTCTCCATCCTCCAAAAGTGAGGAAGAAAAAGTGCAATAAACCTCTCATTCCTAACATCTTGACTTGAAGTCATGTCCTACACCCAAATCCAAACCAATCCAATACCTTCTTCTGCTCCACACAGTATTAAATTACTTCATAAGGCAACAGGTGCTGTTACTCAATGCAAGTCAGGTCAGGCAGGGCATCCTGACACACCTGGACCATGCCACATCATTTGTAGGTGGGCTGCAAGGCACGGGTGCCTGGAGGGCAGCCACGTGCACTTGAGATGCCAGGGAAGCTCATGACAGTAATGACTCATAAAAAGGACATGGATTTGGTAGAGCATGTCCAGAGAACAGCCATGAAAATAATCACAGGGCTGGAGCACCTCTCTTGAAGTGAAGACAGGCTGAGAGACTCGGGGTTGTTCAGTCTGAAGGAGAGAAGGCTTCATGGAAAACATATAGCAGCCTTCCAGTACCTAAAGAGGGCCTATAGAAAAGCTGGAGAGGGACTTTTTACAAGGACATGGAGCAACAGAACAAGGGGGGAATGGCTTTAAACCAAAATAACTAATCTAATCTATCATTAGATTAGGTATTAGGAAAAACATTCTTCATTGTGAGGGTGGTGAGACGGTGGACCAGGTTGCCCAGAGAAGCTGTCACTGCCCCACCCTCCAGCTGTTCAAGGCCAGTTTAGTTTGGGCTCTGAGCAACGTGGTCTACTAGAAGGTGTCCCAGCCCAAGAAAGGCAGGCTGGAACTAGATGATTTATATGGTGCCTTCAAACACAAAAACATTTCATGATTTTTTAATTACTCACCTCACAGCAGAGTAAGGGGACCACTGTGAAGCTGCTGCTGAGGAGGGGGGGCAGGGCCAGGGCATGGACATACACCAAAAAACCCAACAAAAAGATCAAGTAACTGGGAAAAAAGTAGCATGGAGTGAAGCTGTTGGAAATTTACAGCCAGGCTATCTTTATAATAAAGGCAACACAAATTAAATACTAACTCTTGGCAAGGATCAAACAATAAAGTTGAAAGAATTCTAGTAACCTAGTCAGTGAAAACAGCTACTCATGAGTGCCCAAGGAGAATGATTCCTTGATGAGATTGTTGTATCTGATATGAAACAAAAAAAGAAGTCAAAGAAAGAAACTCTCACCCCAGCATACTGTGCCCATGGAACAGGGTAATTGTGCACAGAGGCAAAGGACTGCTGACAGGATGTTTGCAGAGGCAAGAGCATTTTGAGACTGTATCAAGCTTTTTGAGATGTGCTAAAGGGGGGCTGCAGAGATTCTGAAAACCTAGGGAATGTTCAGGGAAGGACCAAAGGAAGAGAAAGACAAGACACTAAGGGGAGGGACTTTCAGTAAGACATCACGCAAGACTGCTGCAGTTGTTAGTCACTCATGAACACACAGTCAGATAAGTGATGGAAGTGTCACGCTCACTTTTGAGTTCAGCCTGACTAAGCCCCTATAAAATAACTACAAAATTCTTAGAAAGAGAGTTTTGATCCTGGTTTTATTTTTGGGATTGAAGGAGAGAATTTATACTGAAAGTGAAAGCAAAAAACCAATCTCAGAAAGCCTTGTAAGTCCACTCATCAGCATTCCACCAAATATCCACCTCCTCTGTCACAGTTATGTCTGTGTAACTGCACAAGAAATGGTTCTTTAGTTCCTACATCTTCCTACATCAGAGTTCTGAAGCAAGCTGAATGTAGATATGCCCCAATTTTCCCAGCCCACTCTGCATCCTCCTTTCTCTCAATATCAAATGTATTATTAGTTCTGTGTCTTTTATTGCTTTTCTCATTTTGTTGTTACACAGCTCCTCTGAAAATTGCTGTGTAGGTCTTGAATGAATGTAATATCCTGAATTAATATAATGTCATAAATGAATGAGAATATAATGGTGTTAATCACAAAGGAAAGCTGTTCTCATTTATTTTAACTGTTCCCTGAAATAATCCTGCCAAAATGCTTTTGGTCTTGTTAAAGTTTCATTTTAAGTACTCACTTCATTTTGTATTTATATACTGCTTAAATTGATGTTTGTGTTGTTTTTCACCTGAGAAGACATTTGAAAAGGAGGAAGAACCCACTTGTGAGGGTCAACAGTGTACAATCGATAGATTCATCATGTTATGTATATGGAATTCATCAGAACTTAATTTCCTTAAACTTCATGATATTTCGAACACCTCTTGCATTTTTGATGAGCAGCCCAATTAAAAAATAATGAACCTGTTTTTTTCCAAAATTGACTCATTATCTTGGTGGTTTCCAACAGCAACCTAGAGCTCAGTTTTATATCAAATTATTTTGTGCCTGTTGGCCAGCAATACCTTTGCAACCTTCTAAGGTGCTTCAAAAGTCAAACAACTTCCCCAGGAGAAAGTTTTAAAGCTGCTACTATTCCCAGTACCAAGTGTATATCTAGGCTCATAAAGAAAATAAAACTTGTAGTGGAAACAGACAGAACCCACGGGATGTTCAAGACCTCTCTCTTGTACCTTAACCTTAGTGGAACACCTTAGGAGAACAGCTTCATCTTTAGCAGAACACCAAGATTTCTGCTGCTGCCTGTCCATGGGACACTGTTTTTTTGTTTTTACAGTATTACTTCTAAAATGTTATTCTTTAAAAAATATATATTTATAGAACACAAAATGTTAAACCCCTTATCAGAGTATAGAAGGACCCATTCTGCAGCACCACCCACTCCCACAAACAGAAAAATAAATACTTCTTCCAAGAACGTTTTCTGTTTCATGCACATGTTTGAGACATGATCAAACCATTTTTGGAACTACAGGCTACCTAAAACTCAACTTCAACAATAGTCATGTGTACTTCCAATAGTTAACACTGATGTGCTAAAAAAGAGGCACAAACCAAAACATCCTCTGTCTCAATGAACACAGAATCATAGATTCATGGAATTATTTGGGTTGGAAGACACCTTGAAAATTATCTAGTCCCAACCCCCTGCCATGGGTAGGGACACTTTGCACTAAACCAGCTTCTTCAAAGTCACATATAGCCTGGCCATGAACACTTCCAGGGATGGAGCACACAACTGTCCTGGGCAACACTTTTCAGTGCCTCACCACCCTCACAGTAAGGAATGTCTTCCTAATATCTAATCTAAACCTATCCTCTTTCACCTTAAAGCCACTGCCCCTTGTCCTATCACTATATGCATATTGTGAAACCTCCCTCTCCACTCTCATGTTATTTCTTGTTACTATGCGATACTATTTATGCACAGTGGAATTGCTTCAAAAAGAGAGGTCACATGCATCCCTCCAAAAAAGGGCCTTGAAGATGTTATCTCAAAAGGTGGAGGGAGGACTCAACTCTCTCACTCATCAGCAAGCATCACACACAGGGTTTTTCTCTTACATCACATTCACTGGCTGATTATTCAGTTGTTCTAAGTTTCCTCATGCATTGTATCCTATAGCCTTAAGCACCGGTATGAAAAGTTATCCTGCAAGGCAGGAAGCTGCCTAAAACAAGGGATTGTATCAGTAAAAGCAGTGATGGCCTAACTCTTTGTGGAAGCAATAAGTATTTCAGCAATAATAAATAACTTTAAAAACTGAATTATCTGGGGTTTTTTTCTTATTTTGAAATGGGGATGTATGTATGTGTCTGTGTAGCATAAACAAGAAGTGTTCTGGACAGAATGAAAAAGAATGATTTAGAAGAGAGAAGTTCCCCGTAAGGAACCACGAAAATATTCAGAATATATTCCATAACTCGCCTTTGCAAATTAACTCCTCACTGTTGAAAGACATGCCTGCAGCTCACTTGTAAAATTAGATTGACCAAGACACTTTTTCCACAAAAATTTGTTTGAATATTTTGTTCCTGTTATATCAAATGCAACTTGATAAGTTCCTTTGCTCCAATGGGTTCCAATGATTAGCACTTGCAGATCGCAGCAGGGTGAAATAAAAACGAGACAAATATTTGTGGAATAAATACTGGTAATGTTTACAAATTTGCCTTTCATATGAGCATGTCAAAAATACAAATATGTATTAATCAGAAAATGTGGCTGCTAGCTGTTAGTATCAACTTCCCAAAATGCTTAGTGTTGAAAATTTTAAACAGCTCTCTCATATTTGCCCATTTTAACTAATTAAGATTTTGCCTCGGTATCTCTATATTGGATTAACATAAAGGTATAGCAACCTTAAGATCCATTTGGAGAAGTTTTATTTTGCTACATCAGTCCTTTTCTTATGACTCATCTGAATAGTCACTAGATGCAACAGGTTGATCAGCTCCGAACATCAGGCAAGCCACAGAATGGAACAAAAAGATGAGTGCTTAGGTAACAGCCATTAAAATTATGATGATCCTAATTTTCCATTGCCATTACTCTTTCAAGAAAGGTTTATTGTCTGTGTTGTACAATAAAGGTAATAATGATGGTGAAAGGACTATAAAAAATAGCCTAAAAGCTTATAAATCAACAGCAAAGTGGCACACATGATTCTTTAACCCAATGGAAGTTTATGGACTGGTATCAGATTTGTTTGGCATTACAGAATAAAATCTGGATGAATCCATTCTTAAGTGTAGTAATTGCTTCATCTTGAGCCAGCATTTTGCTCTTGCAGTTGAAAAGGACAGGGAACTTCTGTAGCATTTCCTCTTGGGTCAAAATCAGATATAGCTCTAGGTCCATCATTAGCCATGGAGGTAATGGCAGTGACCATCCTGTCACTGAAAAATGGAAATTACTCTAGAATATTGCCATGGTTTTCTTCAAAGAAGAAAAAAACTAACAATGACAGGAAAACTATGCAACTATTAAAAAGACAATTGGAGCTCACTTATAATCCAAATTTGTAATCCACTCATTATCCACAGTGTTACATATACCTCAGAATGTGATACCATCTCAGCAGACTTTTTCAATGTAAGGAGCTGTTTGGGTACAGAGGTTTATGAATGTATATAAACATGTCCATACACTGTGGACATAATACTTCCATGTATTCCTCTAGGTTGAAGAGACAGAATTAGTCTGTTGGGCAGACTGTGAAAGGAGCAATTTAAATACCTTCATCAGATACAGAAAAGCTTTACTTCAGCAGTGATCTGTATTTATATGTTTAAGTATTCGTCAACAACCAGATTTTGGTCCAGAGGTGGAAAAAGTTTGTGGTTTGGCCAGTTTCTGTACTGAGCATAGACTGTGCTCCAGACAATGATTTACAGTGTCCAGCTGGAGCTGCTTTAAAAAGCAAACTCAAACTCTAAATTAGTAATTAACAAGGTACAAAGAAGCATCCACAAACGATCCATCAATTACTGTTGAATCTCACCAGGATATGAAGCTGGCATCTTTTAGAAGGACAACTAAAAAACTAAGCAGCAGATTTATTTGAATTATGTTTGATGTCTATGTAACAGAGAAAGGTTTAAACAGTACTTACATAACTATGACATTGTGATTTTCTAAGTCTAAAGTAGAAATTCTGACATAAATGTAAAATGGAACCTCTTTGGAGATAGGACTGTTTCTTCCTTGCATTTCTTCAGTGCTTCTCAGAATTAAATTGCAATTTTGAATTTTGATAATTTTCTGCTCTATTTACTTTTGTCAAAAAAAGCCCTCCAATTAATTCTCAATCAAATTCCTCTGTCGGCTGCATTCAATGGAGACAGATAGGCAAAAATCAGGTTTGGGGGGTCTTTAACTCAAAAAACTGACAACAGAAGCGTGCACGTGCCTCAGAGCCAATCTGACTACAATCAATTCATACACAGCTTTTAGTATGCTGTCTCAGTAGCTAAAGAAGAAAGAGGCTTTGGAGTTCTCATTTAAAGAACAGTACAGGACTTCTGAAGATCAGCTTTAAGAACAAGCTAATCACTGTTTCAGCATTCAGTTTCAGGAAGTCCTTTCTGGGAATCCTTCCACTTCATCAGCCATGCTAGATGGCAAAGACAGGTGTCTGTCTTTAATCAATGAATATTAGTTATGTTCCAGGTATTCCATTAACAGTGTTTATTGCCAGGCCATAATCAGAACAAAAAAAAATCTTTTGGAATAGCAATGGTCAAGGAATATTGCTCCTGCTTGTCACCAATTCAGTGAATGAATATTCCCTGTGCCATTCTTTTAAATACTTTCATTTCTAAATTAGACTTTGATTTTCTGCTCAAAACCACCTAAACCTCTAGGTCGAGCCAATACAGCTCACTTTGCAATTTTGATTTGCATTACCTGTCCTCCCTGCTTTATTTTGCAACAAAACTGCTAGCCAAGGATAGACTACTTCACAAAATAAAAACTGTTTTATTAAGGAAGGTTTTACTGTAAGTCATGTTTGGCATCAAATTTTTGAAACAGTTTTAAATACATGCATGCTATGCAAAGATTGGACCAGATCAGAATACTGTAACTCACAATGATGCTAACTGGTTAAAGTGAAAATGGCCTGAGTGAGAAACTGTTCAAGAGGTATTTTCCATATTTCTCTACAACAAGGATAGTGCTGACAGATTAAATTATATATATCTATTCTCATCCAAGGAGCCTAAACTGTTCATACGCAGTATTAACTTACATGTTAAAGTTGTAAAGCGAAAAGCTATATCAGAGAACTAAATATTCATATTTTGTGTTTATGTTGTGAATCAATTCTGTGTAACTAAAGAAGATGAAGTTGTTGATTGTGTTTACAGCTCCTTTTTCTCTGAAACACTACATCAGTTTACGAGAAAAAACAAAAAACAGATCAGCTTGAGCCACTGGATACTGCTGTTCAGTCAGCCCTTGCCTTTTATTTGTTACTGCATTGTTTAAGCTTCTTAAGGACAAGTACTCATTTTAAAATAGTGTACTTATAAACTGGAAGGCATTTAGAAATTGTTCAACATCTGAAGTCTGATGGCTGACGATGGGATACTTAGGACATACAAAGAAGCATTTTGCTACTGCTTTTAACCGGCTCTATTTCAGTGCTACTGTGAGCACAACTGTAAGGTCAAAGGTGCAGAGTTGGGAATGGGCACCCTGAGGTGCTGAAAAGATTTGAAACATGAAAACAGTGATAAATAACAGCATACAAACACGAGGTCTAATAACCTCATGCAGTTGCCTCTTAACTCCCAAATTCAACATGCCATAAAATCAGCAGACACTAAACTGACCACATTAACTATCACACACCGACATGGTAACAAACAAGAGTTTCCCTAAGGTACTAAAGTCCTCTAAGTACTTTTCCTCACCCCAGGCAAGTGTTCAGCTCCATCAGTTTTGGAGAACAGATGACTTTCTAGTATGGCTTGTAAAGCTGATGGTGATGCAGTTAGAAAGCCAAGAACAGAAGTGGGGATAATAGCCAAGGATGTTCAGCTGCTAATAGTTTCTTCTGAATATACTGCTAAGAACACTATACTACTGCCACGCTGCATTCCAGTGACACATGAGAAAAGATGGACAAACTTCCTCTAGCAGTTTCAACAGAATTGTAAGACATCTACCTGAAAGGCACCATCGGATTGTGAGCCCCATGTTCTTATCATGACTTCAGGTATTCCCACACTCCCACATACCACCTTGAGCAGCTTCAAGATCATTTTTGGTGGATTTGCTATCAGATCAGTTTTCTAGTTCAGGTCAGCATCCCAGAGAAATATTTCCTGAAGATGGGAAACCTGAATCCTGAACTTTAAAGAACTTGACAGAAATGTACACAGGATACGACAAGAGCTTCCTTGGCCATGTGACCATCAGTCACCACTGTTGTACTTTTGGTAGGATAACTGCACATAAAGATCTGCTCCCCACCGTTATGCTTCACTTCTTAAAACATCAATCCTGTTTAAGAAAGCCATTTTAGTTTCCTGTATTAATTACTGCTCTCAAAGACAAACTCCAAGGCCGTAAATGTCACCAACAATAACTCAAAAGCCATCCACAGGCATTTGACATGAGAACCATAGTGAGGCATTTACAGACTGTATTTTGCCAGGTCTGGAGTACTTCCACATACCTCCACAGTTCTCCAGCCACAGAATTATCCACATACATCCTCCCACTATAGCACATCACAATTTGATACCGATATGGACAAAAGCCTCACCCCATGCATTGACCTCCCTCGAAGGCCAACTCATACAAATGCCAAAAAGATGATCCTACAATCCCTAGCATGTTAGAAACTCGACACACAAGCCAGAGGGACATGGCTAAAAACATCAGATAAATACATTGCTACCATTATAAACACAACAAGAGCTGCGCAGACTGGCAAAGAAACTGTTTCTGGCAACAGAGAAGTCTAGCTTTGACTTATAGGGCAGGTTATAGGACCTACTGCTTAGTCAAGCATCAAGCTTGAACTAATTGGACTTCCCAAACAGTAGGATTAGCACGGTTGACTTAGCCTTTGATCTTTCTAATATATATGAAGTGAGTCCTGTGTAGTTTTTTATTGTGCATGTGTTTGCATTCAGGCATTGGTCAGGTGGGCCCATAAAAAAAGTTTCAACCTCATTTGCAAGCACCTGTTCTGCTAATATGCAACTTCTCCAGCTCTTTCAGTCCTTAAATGTGACTTTGAAGCCCCTCCAGGTAAAAGCCATAACTTTACCTGTGCATGCACACACATGCACACACAGAGATACTATGTGTTACTCTGTAAGCAAACTTATTTAATGCCACTACACAGCACCTGTTAAAAGCAGTCCACACTTCCACTTACTTTGGGGAGATTTGCCCTGCTATTTTAAACCCAACAGGTCAGTGAGCAGGTTCAAGGCTCCACTGTTTGTCGAGCATCTGTAGAAATGCTTCTTTCAGGAGAAAAAAAAAAGCCAGCTCGAGATGGTCAGTACCCTTTACATCTGCTGCTCAGCTGGAGACACAGTTAAAAGGCCATTAGAAGCACAAGGTGACAGACCTCACAGGCCAGATGAGCTGGAGAGCAATTTGCTGTTTGCATTAGGAGTATCAGCCCTGGCTGCTTCTTTTTGGTGCAACGAAAGCAGATCCTGTACCCAACCCCAAAAATCAGTACCAGGATGGGTGGCCAGCAGGGTCTCCATCCCATCTCAGAGCTGGGGTTGTGCTGCAGAGCCTCTCCCTGCACAATCAGGCTTCACAGTGGGTGGAGGGGACAGCAGCCCTCCCAGCACTACCCACAAGCCCTGACTTTGCCCACAGAGACTGGCTCTGCTGGGCAGGTGTCACAATAGGACCCAAATTGCTGTCACCTGTGCAGTCAGAGGGAACCTCTTCCAGCACATCTTTGGCAGCACCTGCCTCCAAATGCCACATGTCTCCCATGTTCCACAATTGCTCAACAGAATAAAGTGCTGCTGTTCCACTTTGCTGGAAGGAAAAGGTCACGTTAGTCAAAAGAAACTCGTCAGAGAGAGCTGGTGGTCTTTGTGACAGCCTCCTATAACAAGAGCTAGAAATGTTCTTATTAGAGAAGCTCATTTTTTTTGGATGTGTGCTGGAGCTCTAGAGCAATAAGTAGTGAAGAAAGCAAATCTTGGTTTCAATAGGTTTTTAGGCCATTTTTACATACAGAGGAATAAAGTGCTATGAATTTTACTAGCATATGTTTTCTTGCCATCTGCAACACATTTTAAATTCCTTTTGCATCTTAGAATGTATTCTCTCTCTTTAGCATAATAACAATTTTGCCTTTAAACACCAACCTTTATATGCTGTTCTTAGGAATTTCTGAAGAAGTGTTAATTCTTTTACACATATTTAAACTGATACAATAATTATGCCTGGTAGCGTGAACAGTCAAAACCACAGAATGTGGGTTCCCTTCACAGGGAGATAGCACCCATTAACCAGGTACAAAAGAGGGCATACAGTCATAGTTCACTAGAATAGTAATTTCATTTTGCTAGTAATGGGAGTGCTGATACTTTGATACCATAATGGAGTTTTAAGCACCAAGCCTGTTATTTCAACTAGAAATTTTAATGTAATTATGCATTTTTACTTTACTAAGCAGAAAGGAAGATTAGTATGCACAGTTTTCTTACATATATCGTGGGGAATAAGACAGAGATCTCCAAGTGATACTGCAAGATGCTCAAGTCATTCAAAAGAAATGGCAGGTAGTAGTTTTAAAGACAAATTACCCAGAAAAGCTTTTATTGTTGATCGCTTGTTATAAGATTTGCCATTTGCAAGTAATTGTACATTCAGCTGAAACTGACCTTTTATGAGAGCCAAGTGGTAATATAAATGAAATGAATATATTCTTTATTGCAGTAATATAAAAAAGAATGGCCTTAGCTTTTAACATAGTGCTTGACCTCTGGTGTCTGAACACCACCTAATCTCAGGAGTACTTCACAACAGCACATGATGAAACAAGTACTAACACAGCTTTAAAGCAGTTTAACACATTACCACTTAGAAGTATAGAAAATATTATAGCTTTAGGTAGGTTTTTTGATTATCAAATCAGACTGACAGCAAAAAGAAAAGAGATGATTAGAGACAATACACTGAAGTTCATCATTACATTAATTATTAAAGCATTGCCTTTTCTATTTTAAAGTCCCTCTTTCCAAGATACTCTAGCATAAAGTCACACTGGGAAACTCCAGATGCTGAGATTTAGAATTCTCATTCAAAACTGAATTATTTATAAGCATTAAAAACATACTACTTCTTCTCAAAGGCCCTGATCTTACAAACACCACCTTTAGGTTTTAGATGTGCATACATAAGTTGTATTCCCTTTAATGGCATCAGTCACATACAAACCAATAAATATGTACAGAAGTGACAGCAAAGACAGGTCTTCAGAAAGCTGCACTTCCTCCCACCTACATGCACATGCAAATTTATTAGCATGCACCATGCACTCACAACTGGAAAATAAGGGAGGCCATAAGGAGAGGTGACCAGAGAGACTCTTGATGCTGCAATTACTGCAACTGCAAACAGGGGTGAAAGGGGATCACACACAATGTGGAGGCAAAAACAAAAAGGAGTGCTACAACAAAAAGGAAGTATAAAGTTTACATGAAATTCCATGTTCATCTTCACTGCCATCATGGAAATCAGCAGTGAATTAATGTCTGATGGCCCAAAACAGATTTCATAAATTTGCACCGAGTATAGTATTTATTTTAGCCACACCAGGTGTCTGTGATTCCCCATCTACCTCCTGGTCTACAGGCACTTTCTTCACACAGCTCTCAGTGAGAGCAGCAGAATAACAGTAAAAGAAGGTATTAATGAACAAGTACTTGGATACAGGATTTTTCCTATTCTGTCAATCTATTACTGTATTTTAGAGTACAAAAGCAAAACATTCAGAAAGTGTATCTTTGGAACATCTGACATAGACTAATAGCTCCATTGCATGGGTGACTACTGAGGTATTATTATTATTATTATTATTATTATTATTATTATTATTATTATAGTTGTTATTATTATTATTATAGTTGTTAATATTACCCCTTAGGAGCTACAAGCAACTGTGTTATGTACGCTTGCTCGCTTCAGTCAGCGCCTCTGTATTATGCCAGTATAAAGCCTATTCATCAAAGCACAATTTCAAGTGACTCCTGACCTTCAAAATGAAGGGTTTGCTTCTGCTTTCATTTCGGTTACTTTGACTATGGTGACTGTGCTGCCAGAATCTCACCTCGTCCATCATCTGTGCACATACTTCCTATGCGGCATTTAGAATTCAACATCTTTACTGTTGGATGCTTTACCCGAACTGTTCTAGTCTTTATCTAAATAAACTATTATTCAGCAAATAGTAACCCTCCCCCCCCCAAACAAAACAAAAAACCAAATCCCAAGAAAAAACACACCACACAAAACCCCCACACCCTTCACCTTGGAAGTGGAAAGTGGAAAGGCACAAAGCAGACACATCCACTACTTTAAACAGTCGCATATTCACTTTCATTCAGAAAATTCTGAGACAAAGGCACAATACAACTTTAACTTTGACATTTCATTTTCATGGCTTCCCCTAAGACGATGTAAGTTTCTGAAGGCACGGTTGGAGTTAAGCAAGTATTGCCAAAAGATATGTTCTATGATTTTTCTCTTGTGTGTTGACTTTCAAATGACAGATTTTCCTACAGCAAAACATTTCCTGCAAAGTCCTCAGGAGCTCCACTAACACTTATGAATACTGGGTCATGGCAACCTGAGTCTCACAGTAGAACTCTTTTTAACACACAGGATACTCCAGCTCTCAGAGACGAGCCCTTTACAAGGACAACCCAGCACACACTGCAAGCTCCTGCAACCCGCCCTGCACGTGACTGATGCACAGAATTAAGCCCACAGCAACATATCAAGTATACTTCAAATGTTCTTCCTCTGCCCCCAGTTCCCAGGTAAAGTTCCTTTACTGAGGACTTACTTTGCTAAACTATGTCAGATAGCAACTTTATGTGCTGTACTCCTGTGAAGGTCACAGCACCAGAATGTGGTTATTAGACAAGACGTCAGAAACAGAAGGGTGATTATCAATATGTTCTATACAACCACATAGAATAATTTAGCATTGTTGTACAAGTGCAGTGAACAACTGTAGTCACATTACTGCCAACTTCAACATATTTCACGTGCAACGAAATACTGTGGGAAAACTCTTCCTTACAGAGCAAAAACTGACAACTTTTTAAATCTGTAACTTCTACCGTCTCTGTGCAAAAGTGAGTGACAGTATAAATAACGTTACAGAAGTGATCTAACAAGTCTCTTGCATTGCTGTTCCACTCAACAGAGAGAGATCCATGTCCATAGCCTCTATAATTTAAACAGACTCTTCACAGCTCTTTACATCAGTACATACACACTTTGCCTCAGTACATACACGCTGTCTTCAGTTTACCATTTCAACAGTCGTAGCTAGAAAATTGGTTTCAAACAAATGGCAACAAAGAACATGACTACTGTTAAATCAAAACACATAAACCACACAGTGTATTACTATTTATCATCATATTATCAATACATTGATGCAAAATCTTTTGAAAACACAGTGTTTGTTCAGAAATATGACTGTAATAAAGTTCTTTGAACTCCTTAAAACACGAGGCCTTTGACAGACTACACTTCTAACTAGCAAACTGCTTCCTTAACCAAGTCAGAATGATGGAAAAAAGACAGAATGAAAAAAAAAAAAAAGAAGAAGAAGAAAAAAGCTTCTCAAACCTGTACCTTGATTGCTTTAACTACACTTCCACATCACACCAGGTAGCAAATACAGAGCTTTAACATTAACAAGAGCCCATGCTGCATGAACAGCTATTACCCCACCTTGCAGCTCTGTACAAGAACAGCACACTTTGAAACACACTTTAAAGCAATCCTAGCCTTACAACAACTCACTTGAACAGCTACAAACAGAACTGCTCAAAAGTTGATACACCAACTAGCAAAAAGGAAGATAAACCACAAAAAAAACCAAACTAGTTCAACACGAAGCTCAGAAGAAATAACTCACACCCCCATAAATCATGTACTTAATCATAAAAGCAGATTTACTTATGAAACTTAGCAGGAAACTGTGGAGTAATTTTGGATTGAACTACTAATAAATACTTAATTACTCTGGGTCTTTCTGTACTGATACATGTCAACTGAAACTTGTAAATGCTGGATTTACTTAAAAATTGCATGTCGACTTTGCACTGTACATTCAGAAAATATATGAAACAATAAAACTTCTCTGTGAGCTGAAAGCAACAAGTGTTTACCCAAAGTTATCAGAAGTCTGAAATTTTCTAGAATTTCTTTCCTTAATGGAACAGAGGATATCCTACCATTCTGTCTGAAAGCAGCTGGTGTAACAGTGAGCAAAGGGAAAGCATGACTGCATATTCAAAGGATCTGTGGCTCACAGGAGAGATTTCATGATTTCATATAACTGATGAGCAACCTGAATATAAATTACAAGAAAAAGCACAGAAAGACCAGAGAATCAGTAAGCCTGAAGGATGAAGGTGCAACATGGAACAACCTTCCCTGTATCTTTGTGAACTACAGCCTCGCTGTCCTGAGATTTTCTACATTTATCATTCCTCATGTAAAGTGCTAAATGTTGCACAGTGAATAACTGTGGCATTATTTCACCTGAAGGAAGATAAATCTACTGCTTCCAACTTTCAAGAGGAAACGAGCAAACCGAGGAGCATCTAATTCACTCTACAAATAGCAGAACCTAACAGCAAAAGTGCCAGTGGCGAAGCATAAGCCTTTTTTGAGGGTTCAAGCAGTCGGATTTAAACAGCCCCGGCTCATATCTTCGCGTATAATAGCTCTATTTTTGTAGTGCTCTCTGATTCCTAAATTAATTTCAGCCGCAAACGTATTTTTATTCATTCAGTCTTAAAGATGCAATACTGATAAGGTTGTATGGAAAAGTAGGGAAATAGATTTACAATAAAAAACCGTTCCCAACACCTTCGTGGGCGGATTGCGATATAACCTGTTGTAGGCATGTTTCAACAGACGGAAGAGCCAAGTAACAGGCTGCCGGGGCTGCCGGGCGGCTGTGCGTGGATGCGTGTGGGTGCCTCTCCCCGGCAGCCGGTGCCTCCGCTCCATCCGTGCTGCGGCGGAGGCGCCCAGCGGCGCCTCCAAGGGGCGACCCGCCCGGCCCGGGGCCGCGGAAGGGTGCGGAGTGGAGCCGGGCTGCCCTCCTCGCCCTCCTCCTCCTCCTGCTCCGCCGCCTCCTTCACTCCCTGTGCCCGCGGGCAGGGGGCAAAGTTTTTTCTCCCGCACAGGGCGGCAGCGGGGAGAGCCGCCACTGCGGACCTGCCCGCTGCCTCTCGCCGCCCGGCTGCAACTCTCAAGAAGTTTCAGCCAGCGAACAGAAACGCGGCTGAGCCTGCCTGCGTCCCTGTCATTCTCACCTTTTTTTTTTTTTTTTTATTTTTACCCCCACCCCCTTAGTTTCTGTATTCATTTAATCTTTATCTACACGCACACACACGCTCCTCCGGGAAGCCCCCGGGTGCCCCCGGGCCGGCAGAGCCGCTCCGCTCCGCGCCGCGCACACATCGCCGCGATCCCCGGCCCCGCTCCGGCGGGGCGTGCGCGCAGCCCGGCGGCGGCAGCACCGTCCCCTCTCCGCGGCCCCTCTCCGCGGCCCCTGCCCGCTCCCCGCCGCGCCNTTGCGAGGCGGGGGGGAGATGGGCGCGCACACACACACATGCGCGCACGGCGGGGGCAGGAGAGCGGTAGCCTTGTCCCTCCGGCTCCTTCTCCAAACGCAGAGCTCTCGCCCCACGCCAAAATAAAATTTAAAAAAAAGACCTTAAAAATTTTAAAAAACCCACAAGCAGACACCCACAACCAAAAGAAAAAAGAAAAAAAGGCAAAGGGAAAAAAGAGGCTAAAAATCTGTCTGTAGCTTGTGAAGATTGAAACCGCGGGCGCGTTGCTGTGAGCGGAGTCCCGGGGCAGCGTCAGCGCGATCCGCCGCGGAGCTGCGCCTGCCGCCTNCCTGGTAGGGCACGCTGGCCAGGCTGAAGCCCTTGGCGCTGTACGCCTGCCGCACCTCGCCGCAGCTCCGCGCCTTGCCCTCGGTCCCCGCGGCCGGCAGCACCGGCAGCNAAGGGAAAAAAGAGGCTAAAAATCTGTCTGTAGCTTGTGAAGATTGAAACCGCGGGCGCGTTGCTGTGAGCGGAGTCCCGGGGCAGCGTCAGCGCGATCCGCCGCGGAGCTGCGCCTGCCGCCTCTGCCAGGCTGGATGGAGACGGTGGGAAAGCAGCCGGCGTGGGGATGGACTGGACAGCGGCTCGAGCGTGCCTGTGTGCCTCTGTGTGTGTGTGTGTGTGTGTGTGTGTGGTGTGCGTGCGTGTGCTGCACTGGATGCGTGTGCCTGTATTTACGGGAGCCGGGGAAACCTCTGCTCCACGCAGCCCTGGAGCAGCCTCCGGAGCCAGGCAGGGAGAAATCCTGGAGACAACACACAGCGAGGGAGAGCCGCACATGCACGCACGCACACACACAGGCATACACACACACGGACACAGGCACACACACACAGAAACGTGCTACACATTGAATCGTCGAAATACTGAATAGAGGAGCAGAAAGCAAATCCTGGAGTGGATCGCTGTTTGCTGGCAGAAGGAAGGAAAAGCACTCTCAGCCCCGAAAACTTCCTCCTCACCACAAATCCAGCTGCTCCTAGACCCATAATTACAAATTGCCTGCTAGCGAGACGTCAAAAAGGTACTACTCCTCGGCAGTATTGCTCTCTGTAGTACCAGGTTTGGACTGGGCCCCTTAAATACTTTTTCCCCATTAATTATTATTTGTTGTGCACATAAATACCTGAGCTGACAAGCTAGAATGAGGATTAGTCCATCATCTAAAGGAAAGAGAAAAGGAAATATCTTTCTGTGCATCACAAAAAGAATGAGAAAACAAGAAAGATAGTCCTTGACCTGGATAATTCCTGCCAACCTAGGAGAGGAGATCTGGGGAACAAAACCATAAATTTCCTTTCTGCAAATGAGCATCTGCAAAAACCTGAACGGGGGAAGTGAAGAAAATTCCTGCATGGTGAGTTGGTCTTGGGTTAGGGAGAGAGAAAAATATTCTGTAAAGTATTTGATAGCAAAATCCAAACTTCAGTTTTAAAAGACGTTGCAGTGCTTTTTATGAGTACTCTAGAGAAGTTTGATAGCTTGTCCAAAGTATAGAGAGAGAGACATCAGACACCGGATGAAGTGAAGAAGGCCCAACAGAACAAACAGAAGACCATGAACATGCAGACTGACTTATCAGAGAGGAGCCACAGAGCAGTATCATGACACTATCATAATTTAAGATACTTTCACATTTAGACAGAAATTATTAGGTGCCAATACTGCTGTGGTGTCACATTAGCTGCAGTGTTAGTTCTGGGCCCGGGCCAGTGTATGCCGCCTGGTTGCACCTGGCGTTGTGTGTTCCTCTAGCCTCCCCTCCTGTTTTACCTCTCCCATGTTGTCATTCCTTCTTCTTCCCTCTCCTTTCCCCCCCCATCCCCTGACCGAATGATGATGCTCTGACACTGCTTGTGCACACAGCAGGTAAGAAGTGTTTGTGTGTATTGTAAGAGTGTCAAGTGCCATCACCCAGCCTCTTCCGCCAGAGGACAGGATGCAAGTAGATCCTTCTGTATCCCTCTACCAACCTACAAACAGAAAATTGAGTGTCTTTACCAGCCCGCTACAAACAACAATCTGTTGGTACATGTTAGTGAAAAGTATTATATATTTACTGTGCGGAAAAGTTTTGACAGATCTGTGTGTAAGATCTCAGGGTGTGTGAGATACATGAAAGATACACTCAGTTCACCCCAAGATAGGATCAGAAGGGTGTTACAAATGTTACACATACCTCATTTTTTCTGGATTGCTGCAACTGTCTTCTATGCTGTGGTCAAAGCCGAGCATTAGTTTACCACATATTGAGCATGACACACTCCCGCACAATCCAATCTTCTTCAGCGTTTCTCCAACCCACACAAAAGTTAGTTGACACAGATTCAAATATGCAAATAAGAAAATCAGCAAACTGTTTTGAAGTGCACAAATCATCATAAAAGAGCAAAAGAGATCCTGTGATTAATTTAGGGGTGCCTCTAGGTAATTATTTTTTAAGAAAAGTGTAAATCTGCCAGAAAAAAAATGGAGCATGTTCACCCCTGCATTTTTTTCAAATACCAGTTGAATTCATACCATTGTTAGTATAATTAGCACTTTTACATAAGACAATGACAGCATGATATAACCTTTATATAACATGGGAAACTTGCTATGGGAAAGTCAGGCTCAGTTCCACCTTTGAATCCTGCCTCAGATGCAAGTGGCCTAGGCAGCCAGTTGTGTTGTAGTCCTGAATGCCTGACTCTCCCAGGAGCTCACATTTAAACACAGGTATTTCTATGGCTTCAACAAATCTCCTACTCATCACATGGGAGAATCATTGTGTGTTCTCAGTATGCGTGTAATTAATTTTCTACAAAGTGGAAGAGCTCCAAAGAAAGCCCAGGTCAGAACTCCCTGTAAGCCAGTGGCTTTAGCAATCCCTGAGAAACATAACACCTTCTGCCAGGCAGATCATAGGCATGAGCTAAAAGCTCTCCTATTTCAGACTCACACTAGGAGGCTGTTTGAGGCGGTCACATCATACCCATCCTTTTCCCACTGAACCGTATAAATAAAGCCATAAAACTGGCGTGTTTCACAACTCATGACAAGACCTCTAACTTTGTTTTAAAGCCTTCATTCCCTCTCCTTGACATGGTGATTAGTGTCTTCGAAATTAAAGCGTTCTCTGGCAGACGTGGACTTGATCCTGAGTTGGGTGTGCATTGGTGAGGGAGCTTAGACTGCTAAGCTGTTGGGTAAAATGCTGGCTTTTCCTCCATTAATTTCAGGTAAGAACACTTTTCAACAACTCAATTAATTTGCATAAGCATGAAGATGAAACGTTTTATTTTAGTTATATGGAATATTTTGATCACCAGGGAAAGTTTTTGTGTCTTTTGTATTTCTCTGGAAGGATATAATAGCACTTAAAAATAAATTTTTGATGTTTTTCATACTTGGCAGTCAGACTGAAAATCAATCTTCTACCCTCTTGGAGAGCCCCCTTCATCAAACACATTCAATGTGTTTGAAGACTTTTCAGTGAAGACTTTTCAATGCATCTGCTGGCCATGTTTACCACAAGTGGGCTTTTTTCCTCAAGTTATTCCAAATAGGTGTTCATTCATTTCAGGTCTTACCAATTGATTTTTTTGCAGTTTTTCCTGAAGATCTGCAAAAATGTAGAAGACACAATTTTTAACCTTTGTTTCCAAATCCATTTTTCTATAAAAAATTAATTAAAACTAATCATTCACACCAAATCATAATAAAAATATCAATTGAAAATGGAGCAGCTGCCAGAATTATTTCCTTCATCCACTAGAATATTCCACCTCACACGGCTGAGACAGTTTCATAGTGTGCAGTAAAGGACTTATGGAATCTCTAAACAATAAGGAAAAAATAAGTATTGAATTGCTGCATCATTTGCAAAGCAGTCATCATCTTGAGCTCTGAACGATTCAAGGACATGGTGGAAAAACACGATTATAGATCTTAAACATTGTAGTGTGTAGTACATAGGCATGAGATTGAGATTGTACAAAGAATTTTTGCTCCTTTTTTCATGTTTTTGAGTTATTTCCCTTTAGAAACAGGATAAATGATGTTACTTTGAAAGATACACTGATTTATTTTCAGGTGTTATCAAAAAACTCTCCTTGTTGTCATGGGTATTAAGAGGACTGCATAGACAAAAGCATCTTTCACCTGACTTGACAATAAAGCTTTGGCAAATGTCAAAATGCTCTATAACTCAGCTTCACAAAAAAGAGAAGCTGACTTCTAGATTCTCCATTAAACCCACACACTCTGTAGATTTGCAGCTTTCACATAATGGATTTCTAGCAAGAATGTTTTGCTGGTTGAGGAAATAATCACTAAGATTCTCAGATGCCTGATAGAATTCCTGTTGGCGAAATGGCTCTGACATTCCAGCTATTTCTGCAGGCAGATGACTGGCTCCGTACACGCCACCAGCCCCTGAACCACTGCAGATGCTCTGCGGGTGGGAGGGCTTTTAGGATCTTGCCTTAATTTTAGGGGAAGATCCATCCACACATAGGTTGCCAAAGTATTTAGAGTGCAGAACACATCCTTGATGTTGAGGACCAAGTCACTCACACTCCAGGCTCTGCACACCAAAAGGGAAATCCGAACATGCTCCTTTTACTGTAAAACCATGAGGACAGATATGAAGGCACTTATTCCATTTTTAGGTCTACAGTGTCTACTCCAGGTAGATGTTCTTTAAAAGTCCAGAAATGGTTAACTCCATAGTAATGAGGTAACACTTTGATTGAAGCTGAGCTATGGGTTTGTCCCAAAAAAACTTTCCGAAGTGCAGTTCAGTGAAGGCATACATTGCAGGATCAAAAGGTGCCTTTTAACTGATTTTTCATGTTCTGTTCAGAACCTTCATAGAAAAACTTTCTCCACATAGCACAGACCATTCTTCCTTAGCAGTCTGTGCTAGAAGGGGAAACTTTGGGTTTTTTTCTTTTTACTGAATGGTATTTGCTGCAAAATTAATGCAAAGCCCAGTTGTTTCCAAAAAGTGAGCTCCAGAGACACAGGTGTGAAAAACTCATCTTTCTCTAGAAGTTGCACTCAAAAATAGAATTGTCAACACAGCTGCTAGGTAAGTCCTCTTAGAAAAGGTTTTCAGATTCCTGGCCAAGAAAACAGACCTGCTACATATACAGAATAATGAAATATGACTAGCTTTCTTTCTTCTGAAAATTTTC
This sequence comes from Dicaeum eximium, assembly GCA_013396995.1. Lineage (NCBI taxonomy): Eukaryota > Metazoa > Chordata > Aves > Passeriformes > Dicaeidae > Dicaeum > Dicaeum eximium. Next base: position 2,338,643 of record VWZP01009370.1, read on the forward strand.
AGAGACAGAAGGCAAAAAATGATCTAAGATTCCATATGCTCAGTTATGCATAATATAGGAGGCTTAGGCTCCCATAAAAAAGGTTTATAAGTGGTAATCAGTGATGTCATATTAATTATAAGCAATAAGCAGTAGTGGTTGCTCTTGAAATCTGCAGGCTATGCTATTTTGGGAAAATAGCAGCTTTTTATATTAGCTGTTCATTTTATGAAACCTTTTGTGAACAAATACTAGAAGTTCATGCACAGCAACCAAATGGGAAAGTCAAAATATTGGGACAGAGCCATTGGTCCTTTCAGGTGAGGATTACAGAAAACAATCCAGGGCTGTTGTTCATAGTAATAATTTAAAAAAAATTTTTTTTTCTATCTACTTATTTAAGGTAGTGCCATTTAATCTGCCTAAACCTGGATATATAAAGCACTGAACTACAGAGTACACTGAAGCAAAATCACAGAGTGAAAATATTCAATTTGGAATATGTTATCACTAGAAAAAGAGTTAGCTTTATTTAGATCGTAGTCCTGAGAAATGCAAAACCCATAAGTATTCATTGGTGACAATTTTCATTCATATTTTATCAATTTGCAGTATCATTTTTTTTTCTGTTCAGCTGAAATTTAAGGCAATCATTTACAATAGACAGAATATGGACATTATTTCTGATATAAATGTACAGCATAATATATGCATTAAAGCTGTGAATGTAAGGTTTATAGTTTTTAAATTACCATTTCCGAGCAATGTGTTTAAAAGTATATGATATGTTCTCTGACAAAGATCAAAGGGCTTAATATACTTTGTAAGTTACAGCTATAATGATTGCATTTGCAAAAGCTGTAATTTACTGGTCTATTTCCATAATGAATGGGAGCCTAACGAGTCACACAAGCTGATACATTCAGCAAAAAATACGGGACATCTTTCTTAGACTTGACTTGGAATATGCATTATGATAATAGCAGCAGTTATACTGGAGAGTGAAATTTCTTTTATTTCTTGGCATGCTTACCTTGTCAGTCTTCTTGGGTTTTTTAGTTTTCTAAACCAAAATATATTTTAGGAATATCAGCAAATGAAGGGTGGGAGGAGGTTGCAATGGTGCATTCATTCCTGTACACACACACGTGTTCTGAAAGGCTGTGAGAGAAGAAAAGCCACATTCTTAGGTAAAGACAGGCAAGAAATGTGAGGATTAAAGGAAGATGCACTTCAGGCACAATAATATAACTTCACTTTCCTTGGTAGTCTAAATAGAATTATGTTATCACCTTGTTGTCATGCAATGGGCATGACATGGCATAATCAAAATAGAATATTGTATAGCATGTAAAAGAATTGCTGCAATGGTCTCTTTCCTGTGGGTGCTTAATACAGATTTACATGGGTCCATGGGGAGATTAGACAAAGCAATGGAGAAGAAATTATCTAAGAACTGCTAAATGCACAGCCGATTTCTGGCTCGGGAATAATTTCAGCAACCAAATGGTCAAAATGAGAGATTATCTGTAGAAATTTGCCGTTTCCCATACTTTCCACTGGCATGTGCTTTGGGCCACTGTTGGAGAAGAAACAGCCTGCTAGGTCTACCCTCTGGTCAAAGCCAATACAACCATTCAAACGTTACATTCTTAATTTGGTTTTGATCTTTGATACCAAGAACAGGAGATAACCTAAATATAAAGTAAATTCTTATATCTTTGGATCTGGAAAAATGTAGCAGTTTATCAAGTGCCTTCAATGATTTCAGACCTCCAGCAGGAAGCAGTGCAGAGCTCCAATGAATGTGCATACCTGGTAAATTCCTCATAGACCTCCAGTTTGCCAACTACACCCTGCAAGTATTACAGAGATTTTTTTTTTTTTCTATCTTTTTTCCTATATTTTTTTCCACTTCCCACAGTCAGGGCAGTGCACAGGAATTACTGTATTCTACAAGATCCCTGGCCCAGGAGTCACTTCCTTCTAAAAGTATGTTTTGCTTCATGGGAAAGCACAGTTCCTCCCTACCATCCCTCCTTTTCAAGTCCCTCTGAGTAGTATTCCATGGAAGGGAAACTTTCCAGAGTCCCAGAAGTATTTTGTACTTTGATTCAATACAGCTCATGTCTGTTTGACCTTTAAATGGCAAAACTCAGAATGTTTTATTAATATCAGTGTATAAGTCTTAGTTTTTGGGGGGTTTTTCCTGTCCTCAGGACACTAAATCCCACATATTTAATTAAATAAAAGAACTGCTTCTCCTAAGGAAACATCACAGAAACTCTCTTTTATATTTACCTGCACACTGTTCAGATAAATAACCTTACGTTCCTGTTTAGCAAGCTACAAATCCAATCTTAGGGAGCGAAAAAAAAAATTCATAGAAAAATTACCCCACTTTCTTCAGAAAACTTTTTGCAGATATTACAAAGAAAAGGACTGCATTCTCTTAACAATGCCCATGTTCAGGGAGTTCTGTTGATTTACAGTTCTGATACAGAAAAATCAGTTATGGGTATTGATCTGTCCTTATTCAATTCTTTGTTGGTTAATTTAGTGGCAGCTAGCTTTTCCTGTACTTCTTCAACACTGCTTTGTAGATCCCAGCATTACCTTTAACTCCTCTGTAAAACTTAGGTATTGTATTCAGCCTCCCTCCAATCTTCAGACAGTAGCTGGCTTTAATTATAAAATGAGTATTTGTTAAACAACTCAGATGCTTTATTTTTATTTCCAGGCTCTCAGGTTTTAGGAGAATGCCTTTTCCTCTGGAGATTATTTTCATTATCCTCACATGAACCCTTCATCAAAATGCTACAGCTTATCTTCCTTTGATAATTTTCACCTCTGTCAGCAAAATTATCATTAGTATAACCATATCACCACCTTTTTATTTTTTTCCAGAACTCAGAGTCTTAATGTTAAAATTTCAAAAAAGTGCTAGGAGTGGGAAGGGCAGGAGTTTATTTGCAGTAAGCAAGAGGGAAAAAAAAAAAAAAAGACACTTTGATTTCCCACTGCAGTTTCCTCTGCGGCAAGTACAAAATTGTGACCCTTAAAAATACATCAGCTGCAAAGCAGATAAAACACAGTAGAGAGATTGTGTGAACCCAGCAGATAAAGGGATGAATATTTGTATAGGAGCCATCAATCTACCTACTTCTTACGGATGGTTTGTTCCCCGGTGACACATAAGGAGCATAAGACCCGGTGGGCATGTAAGGCAGCATGACAGGTGGCCACTTGCCTCCAGGCAGCCTTTGAAAGACCATTTGCCTAACCTGACAAGGCACAGATAATTGACTAACACACTTCAGTTATCTGACAAAGTCTTAGGGTTGTGTCTTTGTGAAGACAACAGGGTTGCACCCTTCGTTCCCTAGTAAAGAGAAGGTGCTGAAGAGAGAGCCTGGAAATTTGTGGCTGTGGAGTCACTTTCAGCCTCAAATCCTTGAAGATAAGCTTCTCTGCAGTCAGAAAGTCAGGTATCAATTCCTTAAGAAGGAACAGAAAAAAAATGTAAAAGATATTTTTCTGTGTTATCTGTAATTCCAGTGGGAGTTTTGTGTATATGAAGATTGACGAATATGCAGAGTCATTAAGCCTATTTGTATTGTTTTCTGTGATTTTTAGAAAAAAATTTGGGATTCTTATACTTTAGTATTGCTATTTTCAGTAGGGGCGGGGCCAGATGACTTTCTGAAGTCCGTCATAACATATATTATTCTATAACTCTGAGTCCTCAATCTGATAATCTAATTCCTGGATGAGAAATAAAGTTGTACAAAGAAAAAAAAATTCTGAAAAGAGCTTGGCACCCAGTTCCATATTTCTTTGTTCTTCCATAGGACAGGTGCTGGCTATAGGAGTCACAAGCTTGGCAGCAATGGCTCCTTTCTTGTGGCTTGGGAAACTGAAACATTGAAACTGGCTTGGGACGACTGAAACTGGTGAATACCTTTTTTGAGGTTGAGCAGAAGAACAGTGCTGTGATGTCTACACCTAGAGTCTAGTCTTCTGTATTTTTTCTTTTTTCTTTCTGGATTTTTTATTGTATTCTGTTGTCTTTCAGTGCATATGTGGTGACTGGACTCTTCTCGATTCAAGAAAAAGCTGTAGCTCATACCCTTCTTACGCTTCCTTAATAAGTATGTTCTTCTGTCTACCTAAAAAGGCTTCCTGCTGCTTGCTTTCAAGTTAAAATGAGTATAAATCCTACCACAATAAATATTTGCAAAATACACAGCTGATAAAACTCACGATTCTTAAGAGTGCCTTTGGAGACCTACTTAGAAACCACAGGTATCTTAATGTCAGTTTAAGTGAGCCTTGGTATCTTGACACATACACTATGCAGATCCTTTTGTAAATTTGTTATTTCCAGAGAAATGTTACAGAATAGTCTTATGATGCTTTTCCTACATCGTGTACCTTTTTTTAAAAATGCAAAGTCAAAAAAACAAACCAAGTAAAGCTGCTCCAGAAACCATGAGTTAAAAAAAAAAAAAAATCAAAATACTCCAATCTCGGTAGAACTATGGCAATTATTTCCTCACAGATACTGTCCCTGCTTGTAATTTACTAGATGTATGCAAATCGCATATGTTTAAATGAATATGCTAAATGTTGCATAGTTAGTCTGGCCATGTGCAGTAGATTGCATTTGGGCATACATAAACCATCCACGTGCAGAGTCCTTTTGTCTGGATTTCAGTTTAGGTTTACTGAAGTCTTATGACTCCAGCTGCTGAAAAGTGCCACATCAATAGCCAAAGAAAACTCAGATAAGTAATAACAGCCAAAAACATATTTCCAAACAATGGATAATAACAACTAGAACAATTGACATGTATAGAATGGACTAATGCACCTTCGATATCTAACCAGACAATAGAACAAAATATGTGAAGAACAAAAATGAAGGAAAATGCAGAAAGATTCCTTGTTATTGCTAGAATTTGCACATTCCTCTTCCTAATTAGTCTGTGCACTCTTTTTGATCATTTGAAACCAGTGTTCCAAACCAGTCCAGCCCTTGTTTCTGGTAGGGAAGAAGTGTTATGCCCTTAATCCCCAGGGCTACAGCCAAGAGCTTTGAGGAGCCCCTGAAGTTGTGTTTGTCCATGTCCTGTCTGAGTCCTAGTAATTCCCCTCTGCGCATCAACTCAAGGACTAAATCTGCATGCAACCTAAAAACTTCATACCATCTTGTCAGAGGAGCTTAAGGCAGAGCTTCACTGCATTATATCTGTAATCTACAAGTCTGAACATCACTTGAATACCAAACCACACACATCTTGCAAAAATGCAGGGATTAAGCAAGAGACTTAATAACATAAGTCAAAACACCGGGGATGTGTAAGGCACATGCAAGTATTAAGCTGGAGAGCACATTTCCATACCCCTTATGCTCTCTGTCCACCACATGATCTTCTCTTTTTTTTTTGTCAGTTGGTAATAAAGTTACACTGGCATTTCGAAATACAGGGTGATTACTGGAGTGAAAATGGGCATGATGAATACCAGGCAGTGTACATTTTCTGCTGTGGTGGGTAAGAAAGATTTCACTCACTAACTCTATTGTCATCCTGAATTCATCCCTGAAATACATTTGCAGAGCTTCTAGAAATATGTTTATGTGCTCTCATAAAAGTGGCAGATCATCTGAATTTGAAAACCACAACTTACTTCATATTTTTTAAAAGTATATGTGGCAGTAAGCACAGATAACACAAGAAAGAATTCTGCTTTGCACCTAAAGAGATAGTGTCAGGTTTCTGAACATTAAAATATATAGGATATTGTTTTAAAGATAATTGACAAAGTATTGAATACTGCAAATATGCCTCTAACTGTCTTTATAGGAACTATGTTCAACCCTAAATAGTTTATGCTCTGATTGCTAGTGTAGAGTATCAATGATAAATTGCTTTCAGGAGGAATGACAGTTTACCATGAATTTATGAAGAGATAGACATAATTATCATATTTTTATTCTATCTAATAAAAAGGCATCAAGAAAATATGTTCCAAATCAAGAGAAATTGTGCCATTCCTTGGTTTCAAAGACAATTTGAACGATAAACTTACTTCTTTAAAATTATGCTTTAGGTTTAGAGTTTTCAAATGTATTCTATACATGATGCATGTATACTTAGTATTATGATGTGAGTTTGGGCATTTGTTACATAGAGAGATTTATTAATAAATTTTTGGTTAATAAACAGTCACATTTAAGACATTTATCAATTTTTCTTCCTCTGAAAATCCTTGACAGTTGCATGCAACTTCTGAAGAGTTGTAAGTCAAAATCTCATTTACCACATTGAATACATGGGAGTTTTATTTGATTTTGTGGTTGTTGTCTGGGATTGGGGTTTCTTTTCTTGAAGACTTAAAAATGAGGGAGGAAACAGAAATTTTAGGCTTAAGAAAACATAGGGAAGTTAGATGATTTTGTAAATTGTGGGGAATTGTGGTTTTATATAAGGTTTATGTACTGTAAGAGGATAAAAAAATATTATTTATTAATTGAAAAGCAAAACAAATATACAATATCTTTGTTAAATGAAAGTAATTAATCACTTTCTAGAAAGGATTTAAGTTATGTGGTTACCTGAAATGTTAAGATACAATGAAGTTATAGTGAGGAATGGTACAAATTTCAAATTAGTGTGCATAACTCATTTGTCTACCAAATGATTCCATGGTAAGAAGCAGAAGAAATACACACAGAAAAAAGGAAAGTAAATAAAGTAAATAAAAGTAAGTTTTAAGAAACATAGCTTAGAGGATATATTTCATTAGGTTTTTTTCTTTGCAATGTTTATTAATAATTGGCCACTCAGTTCTGCTAGGTAGTGCTACAGGTAACGAAGATAACAGCCTAAAGTCTTGATGAAAAATAATTACCAGATTTTCTCAATAGAGTTTTAGTCCCCACCTATATTTCTTCATGGTATCTGCAATTTTATTGATTACATCTCTCTGTTCATTGCAGAGTCTGTGATTAAAGATCCAGCTGGCAAAGGTGACCAGTGTTAATCAGACCTTATCTCTCCTGACAGTGATCACTGCAAAAATATTCTCAGTGTAAAATAACCATCAGCCCAGTACCAAGGAAATATTTATGAAGGTATTAGTTTAGCAGTAGGTGAGATTTCTGCAGCTAGCAAATCTTACCTAAAGAATTAGCACTTGGGAATTTTACAGGATAGTTACTTTCCAAAGGAACTGAGATATTTAGGCTCAACAGAGGAGGATGATGCTTACAAAGTGTCTGAAGGAAGACAGTGACCTCAGTTTATATGATTGCTAACAAAACTTTAGAGACATATTCTACAACCCCACACTTCCACTTCACTTTATCTATTAAGTCACAAAATACATCTAAATTTCCAAATGGTCAAATCCAGAATGTTAGTGATTTTAGCTGTTGAGTGAAGCCAGACATTTTCACCTAAATCACCCCACAAAATATAAACTGATAAGTCTTTGATTGTATAAAGCTCCCAGTGTCTGTTATCCAATCTTGTACTTTGTGGAGGAAAAGACTGCATGTACGTGGAACTAATATTCCTCCTGGGGGACAACCCTTCATCGTATCAGAGTTATCTCCTTTTCTGGTTTTCTTATATGTGGTATTCTGTGAATGCCACAACACATAAGGTACAGAGCACACCCATTTAACCAACATCAGCTTAAAAAAAAAAGCTTTTCTTTTCAGGAACTAAAAATCCTTCTAAAACTAACTGTCTTAAATTTATTCAAGATGCTACTTCTCACTAAGGAGTATGCTGTTGAAATGAAATGTTCACAGATTAACAACAATATTCATTTTACTATTAAAATGGAAAATATATAAAATGAATATTCACAGCAAGAGATCAAAACCTTGGATAACAGGAGGAAAATGGAGAAAAAATATTTATTCCTCAGAAGTAATACCATACAGGATGAATAAATCCTTTTCTCTACTAGACCTTCATAAAAAAAAAAAAGATGGAGACAATCTTTGAAGAAAAAAACACCAGTGCTTAAAGTAGATGTTCTTTTGATTCAACTTTTAGCATCCGTGCAGTAGAAATGCTTCTCTAACATATTTATTACTAGAATATGTTTTTATCCTCTTAATCTCTGTGGTCTCTGAGAAAAAACATTCTGTGGGTGGTAGAATAATGCCATTTGAGTCACAGCATATTTCTGCAGATGCTGGAAAAGGACAGTTTTACTGACAAATATTTACCTATTTAAAGCAGCCAGCAAAAGTACATAGTATTAAATCATCTCCATTTTATTACTCATCTGAGGTGGTTTAGTACATCAAATCCCAACTTACAAATCATTCAGAGTTCCAACACAGGAACAAGTGTCAATGATTACATCCCATCTCTGTGATACAGGAGACACAGAACGTAAATTTTACATTGGCAGCACTCTTCCTGCTTTCACGTTTTTTAAGCCTTTATTCGCGTATAACTGAGCTGTGGCAGAAACTGCCAGTGGTAGTAGTTCTCTTTACAGACAGAAAACAGAATTTCTCATATATATGTGATCTATCAGGGTGGATGTAAGCCCCTTCTCTCTCCCTGGTGCTGTGAAGTCTTCTGACATGCTCACAGCGAGCAGGTGAGCGCCTCAGTGACTGAAAACATTGCCCCAGCAGCAGAACTGCCCAATGCTCCTGGCATTGTTTTTTGTACCTGTTCAATCCAGCACAATACAAAGTGATTGTCATGCAAACAGAAGGTTCATTGTCCTTTCTCCTATCATATTTTTGCCTGGCAGACATAGTATGTTTTTTGCTGGGAGGTGTCCCACTTTTTAAAGTCTTTTGCAAGAGGTGTACTGTGTACACTTTAGGGAATTTGGACAAATTCTGCCAGGTATGGCTTTTTAGATATTTCCATCTTTCTTAAATGTCTCTTTTTCATCCTTCCTGAGGATGTAATCATATATCTCACTCTGCCTCAAGGTGAAGATTAATCGAAGGTGTTTTCATTACTTCCACCCCATTCACTTTCATGCTCTTTCCACTCTGTGGATCACCAGCATAGGTTGCTTTCCCAACTGTATCCTTCTGCAGTTTCATAATGTCACAAAACAAACTTTGATTGTGCTTTGGAAAAGAGAAGTGATGGAAACCCAGCAATGTGCAAACAAGGAAAAGGGCTACTAAGATAGCACGTGATGGGCCTGCATTCCATTTTTCTACCCAGGAAAACTTGAATGAAAATGCAAATGCACCACTGAAAGGAATGCATCCTAATTGAAGTAAGCTGGACTTCCACACACAGCCAGCAAGTCTGAGCTCCTCTTTTGTCAACAAATGCCAAGCAGTAGCAAAACGTGATAGCCAGTAGCCATTACAATGGGAGAGGGAACAATTCCTCTTCCCACCCAGCTCTGTATCACGTTTCCTTCTCCTCCCCTCAATGGTCTGGCAAAGGGAGCATCCTCTTGACACAGATACACTCCCTTCCTAAACTTTTCCCCACAAGGCAGCATCTATACCTCAGTGTAACTCCCTCCTATAACCTCAGTGGCTGCAGCTTGCAGTACCAGGTTGTATTAATGTGTCACATATTAATGCACTAACCTTTCCAGAGTTAAAGATAATAGTTAAAATAGGTTAAAAGGCAGAGTACTTATGCTTTACAAAACACATTTTATGAGATTAATCAGTTTATGAAATATGGTTTTGCAAAGCAATCCAGTAGCTGAAGAGAAGTGTGATAATCAGTGCATTAAAAATGTACAGGAAAGATTTTTTAGAGAGATCAGTGATCCCAAATCAGAAAACTTGTTATTTATCTTTCCATACCTACTCCTTATTATCCTAAATAGCAGCACTTCCCTTTTGTCTGCTAAGAAGAGACAGACTGGGACCACCTGGTCAGCCTCAGGTTCTCTGATTCTTGAGACAACACTTTTTCCAGACAATATTGAATATTTTTTAAGGCTGGGATTTCTTTATCTTGTTCTTACAATTTGGGGTTCAAATATGTGGTCAGTACAACAAAACCAACAAAGAGACTATTCATTTACCTGACATGATAAAATTTTAACTCAGCACTTGCTATGTTTCAGTCAGTAATAAGAAGATAACAGAAAACAACTCACTGGGCAGTATATAATGTAAAAATACATTGGTAGCATAAGACAATACACAGAAGAAAACCCTTGAGAGAAACACCAGTAACTCATTCTTACCATAACAGAACAATATTTCAAATCAATTTACTTCATATCCATGTAACATTTTATCCTTGGCTGTACTGTGAGGTTGTAAAGACTATCACTTATTGACATAAAATACATTATGGATTCAGTTAAATAGACTGGGGGGATTTAAATCCATAACCAAGATACTTTCAAATACTTCCTTTTACTGACAGTTCAGAGTTGATCTAGTAAATAGGGAGATAGAATGTTAATCAAGCAACAATGAAATGTTAATCAAGCAACAATATGAGCTGACCTTAATAAAAATCAGTTGGTAAAGTTATGAAGTAGTTTAATTAACAGAAATTTAATATTAGCTGATTCAGATAATTTACCGTGTTGACCATTCAAGCTTATTTCAGTAAAGGAGAGAAAGAATAAAAAAAGGATGCAGTACAGCACAAAACTTTAGCATAATTTCATTATTTTTCCAAACCCCTTTAGCAAATCACATATCTTCAAATGAATTTCCATTTTCCGTTCACACAACAGGATTCAAACAGCACAGAAACTTTGAGGTTGTTGGTGACCTACTTGCATAATGCAAATTCTGTAAAAATACACAGGATCTGTAATGAGTAAAACCAAGGACTTGATTTTTCATTGGGACAGATAGGAAACCTGGAAACACCGAGCTATGTTTTTCGTGCTTATAATTGCAAACATACATTATTAAATCATCTCATTACACCAAGTAAAGCTTCTCAAACTTTGTAAATCAAACATACCACCGATTTTTCTAAAGCTCAGGGTTCACTCTGGCTGCCACACTTGCAGCCTTCCCAACATATACCAATGAAATCACTTGTCAACAAGTTGACAACATGATTTCTGCCTAAATTCCAAGTAAATGCATGTGTATAAACCACACCGTGCATGCATGAAATTATCACACTGAAATAAGGAAATAAAGTACCTCATGTTTTTAAGACTAGAAGACTACTCAAAAAATTAATTTCTTATTTCTATTTGTCTTTTTCTCTTAAAAAAATACTTAATAGATGTGTTTGAAAAGCTCACGTATATTATTTCTCATCTTCTAAGCAGCCTTCAAGTTTTATACAATTCATTTGAATTTTCTCACTTGTTCTTTTATTCTTCTTTTGAGCAATGAAAAAAAATTAAGGCAGTATAAAATGTGAAATTAACACTGTTGCTCTTGCTTTATTAGATTTGACCATGCTTCTCATTCAAGGACCAAAGCACTTTTTCTGGCTTTCAGACACAGTTTCTGTTTCATCCCTAGGAGTTTCAGTATCTCAAAGCCCTCTAGAAATTCTCCTTGCAACTGCTGCTAAGGGATGCTCATGACTCTACTTCACACTCAAAAGCAGACTATTATTTGCTGGCTGGCATAATGGATTTGCCCTCTTGAGAGCATTTGCAGTCCAACCAACATGGGTAATGACAAATTCCCAGGAATGTTTGGCAACATCAGGATTGTCAGGGAGAGTTTTAGAGACAGAAGGTCTAACCTGCCTTGGTTATCGTGCAGCTATGTACTATCCTGGAGCAACTAAGGCTTGAAACAGGACAAAACTCAGAAAGCATTATAATTTATCACTAAAAAAACCACCAAATTAAGACTACATGGCTAAGACATTTGTAGTTCCTCCAAGGAGTCATGGGGATGTGATTTGGTTGGATATTTTCACTTTTTTTTTTGTTTGTTTGTTGGGTTTCTTTTTTGTTGTTGTTGTTATTGTTGTTTCTTGTTTGGTTGCGTGGTATTTTCTTTTTTCTAATAATATTATTTAAAAATCATGAAAAATGCAGAATTCTTCCTTTTTGTGCTTTATTTTAGCATATAATGTAGAAAAGGACCAAAAATTTAAATTGCTAATAAAACAAGACATGACTAAAACTACAGTTAAGATTAATCTTTTTCTCTTATTTTTACTGAAAATGAATCTTATTCTGCCCTGTTGGTATTTGACAATATACTAATAATCTTCTTATTCCGGCTTCAAATGCTTTGTTTTTTTTCCCTTGTAGTTCAGGCTGAAGCTTCACAGAGGTACCTGTAGGTTAGGAATGGCATTCTCCAACTTAGTAGTCCTGCTTAAAAAAACCCTACGCCACCACTCCCTTCCTCTCCTGCTCCAGCTGGAAACACAAAATGCAAAGATCACAGGTTGAAATAAGATAAGTGTGCTGGAAACAGCGATAAGACAGGAAAACAAACAGTAACAGCAACAATATTAATAACAAAGTGTACAAAAGAAGGAGTGTGGAGCTCAGCCCTACCAAAGCCATGCCACCCAAACCACTGCCTCCCATCCCCTCACAGGTACTGCAAAAAATCCACTCTGTCCTTGGCTGAAATCAGGACACTACTTAAGACACAAGACAAGTGGCAGACCAATAAGCAAGCTGAGACAATTCTCCAGAGGTAAGTCTTTACACAACAGATGAATGTAAAATATATCTGCTGAATGAAAAGGCATGGGTTATTAATAAAGCCAATCTTAGGACATCTTAAAATCCATGCTACAATTTTATTCCAATAAAACAATCTCTATTTATTCTAAAGCAAAGCAATTTTAGCTTTTTTTCATTCAACATTAAACTAAATGAAAAATCATTAGTAAATTACACTGATAAGACAAGATAATTGCTATTTTATAAACATGGAGCTATTCCACAATTCCACATGGAAAAATTATTAACTAGAAAACCAGTTTATTCGCCACATAATTGCCAAAACCTGATCATTCTTCCATCACGTCCTACCCCTCTGAGTATTAGTCCATCAGAAACAATGCAGCATACCTATTTATTCAGTGACCTGTTCCTGCTAGAAACTTGTCTACTCACTTTTCTTCTGAAAAAACACCAGCAAAAGGAAGCAGCCTGGGAAAGTTTGGGGCAAGGGAAGAAGAAACAGGTAGAAGAGCACGGCACCTCTGAAGGAGCAAGATTGAAATGCCATGGTACTGTACATAGTATTGGAAAGAGCCCACAGAATTTTCAGGGAAGCAACAGGAATTATAAACTGCAGGTTGAAAAAAAGCTGTACAGAAAAACATTTTTATGTTTTTAAAGGCAAGAAAAAAGTCAAAGACTGAGATGATTCATGTTTAATTATCCAGAATGCCATATGAACTAGACTGGACAAAAAGGTATGTTGTCTAAAGAATAAGTTCCCTTTAAGGAAAGACAACATAGACATGCATGTTTGCCTTCTTTTCACAGCCTTAGAAAATCTTGTCTCTGCTGGCTTTATGAAAGTTGTCTCATCAGTCTGCTCCAGCATCCTTGCAGAATCTCAGGGGCCAGCCCCAGACCATCACAGTAACCATGAGGATGTACAGGTCAGTACAAGAGACAGTACAGAAGGTCTGACCCAAAACCAACAGAACTGTGAGATCTTGTCTGGGTAGGCAAAACAAAGAAATTCCACACTAAGGGATGTATAGCTGGTGCCACTGCAAACAGCACTGGATGCAGCTGAGCCCTGTGCACTAACTGTTCCATCTCTGCAGCACGATAAAATTGCTGGTTGCTTCATATCTGCAAGATGCAGCAATCAAAAATCAGGAAAAGTTACTTATTCAGATACAGCGATCCTATCATACCAGGGAAAGCAGTGAGAGAGCTCATAAACCCATACAACAATGTGACCTGTGTACCAATGGAAAAAGGTTGCACCACCTGTAACAGAAGAATTGAGTTCTGTTAATTTGCACCCACATTTTTAACTCAAGCAGCTACACACAGAAATTCTGTCCTTGCCATTTTCCCTTCAATTTGGATGTCAGTAGGAGAATACAGCAAAGTAGGCAGTTACTCCTTTTTTGTTATTTTATTGACACATCAAATCCCCTGGAAAAAAAAACCTTTGCTGTTTTAATGCTTAATAGCTGTAAATAATTTATGTGCTCCTTTTTATTTTTGTTTTTGTTTTCATGTGTGTTTTTGTTTTCATGTGTGCCTGAGGACAAAACTCAGGGTTATTATTGCTAGTACTGGGAGAAGCAATCCTTTGGGTGTGATCTTTGTTTTCACTCTCTCTGAAACCCTCAAGCTCACTGACTGCAGTGATGCTGAATGTGAAGATGGCACCTGTCAATCACCCAGGGATTTAAATCTATCAAACCCCGCTTTTTCACTCACACCAATTTTAATATAGCCTTGCACTTCCTTTTTGAAAAACATGAATATAGAGATATCCAGAAGCACAAAAATAAAAAAGAAAAAAAAAAGAGAAATTCAGTTTTCAAAGGCAAACACAGCAGTGGGGTTAACCAGTTCCACAAATTTCCCATTTATGAGCATGTTAGAATATAAGACCAAAAGGAGGCTATTTATAGTGTTGAGAGTGCTCAGGACTCCAAGATTTCATTTTCATCTGAATTGGTGCCTCACATCAGTCAATATCAAGGGAATATAATCACAGAATAATCCATTTTGAGGGAATTGAGCCCTGTATTTGAAAACTTCAAATAACAATGCTTATTAGAACACAATTCTGTAAAGGTACAGTGTGAATCTTAAAAAAAAAAGAAAAAGGCATTTTACTGTGGTTAAAAAAAGGAAAAGAAAATAGAAAATACGCTCAGGTAACAATCCCTATCCTCATGTAAATTAGATTAATTAGTATTTTTGTAATCTTTTGGGAAAAGCTGATAATAGGAGCTACATTGTTTATGCAAATAGTATCCAAATATGCAAAATGGACATCACCAGATTATAAATTAAACTTCAGCAAGCTGATTAGCCTGATTCTATCTTTAGAAAGCAGAAAACATCATTAAAAACATTCATACTATTCTAAAAAAAAAGGAGAAAAAAAGGAGAATCTTTTTTTCTTGTAGTATGTGGGGATAGTATATACAGAAAAGTAGTCTTAACATAATTTTAAAGCTTTGGTTTTTTCCCATTTGGAATTGATTTTGAATTACTGGAAATTCTTTGACAAAACACATCTTCCAAAGGATAAGCACAGTTTACTCTTTAAATAAAATAAACCAAATCTTTACAGCAGCTAGAAGTCATCTGAATTCTGAGTTCAGTATGTAGTAATATCCTCCTTTCTGAACAAAAACATGAAAAAATATCTATATTGAAATAATGGTATGGTTTAACAGGACAAACTCATCAGAAAATATTCACAAAAGTTTGTCAGCTTATTTTCTCATTCATTGTCTTTAGATAGAAGTGCAGAAAAACTGGGAGATAACATTTTACTCAACTATGAATTTTTGTGTATATGTGTTAAACTGTGTAAAGAGTAATGGTCTTGGCTGCTGAATCTTCAACCTCCTGTAAACTGACTGTCCTTCAGAAATGACAAAATCAGTCCAAAATCTCCATTCCTTTCAAGATTTGAATCAAAACCTCAAAATTAAGACACATTATTGAAATTGAAATGACCATATGATTGACCTTCAAAATCAAACTTACTTTCTTGCTTTCCTATGTCTATTATTTTGGTTGTATAACTATCCTATTCATCATAATTCATAAAATAAAAAAGATGAAATACACAGGAGTAAATACATCACATCATGATTTGAAGGAGCTGGAAAAAATCAGCATGACCAAGTATGTTTAATACAGGGAACAATCAATGAGCCACACAAACTCACACCAGCAGTGTGCCAGCAATGAATTGTGAAATTCAGTCTGAGTGCCAGTAGCTGGTTTTGGAAAAATAGTTGATCCTAACTGTGAGAACTGCCAAAACTCTTCAACAAGAAAAGGGCAAGGCACAGCTTGATGCCCTTCATGTCAAATGTGTAATCTCATAGATATAACCTAGGACTTTTATTTTCATTTTTCTGTGAGCAAATAGAATGAGTTTTTCACAAAGCTATAAATAGAAGGAATGATAAACCAGTACACCAACAAGAAAGTTGTTCCTTCCTATATCTGACAGTTTTAAATTTCCAAATAAAGCCCTAGTGGTATGAGTAGATACCACTTTCTTGTCCAAAATGTTACTTCAAAAATTATTAATAAAAAAAAGACTAGTCTGCTGTAATAAATCTGCAAGCTTCTAAAGTTAGCAGGTTTAATATAAAGTGGAAAAGTTGTGCATCTCAATAAAAGGAAAATAATTTTAAAAAAATTAAAACAAATTTGTACCTATGATAAGCTACACTTTATTTCAGTTTTCCATTTTCTTCAGCTCTGGAAAACAAATTTGTTCTGAGTTTCTGGGGTTTTGCTACTCACAGTCCAGCATTGATTTTATCCCTAACTAATACTTAAGCAATTTTAGCTTGAGAGTGACTTATTTTTAGTTTGTCAACCTAACAAGAATTGAAATCATGTTTTTCTTTTTTTTTTTTTTTTTTTGGTGCAGTCTGCATATGCACATTCTATTTTTAGAACAAGAGTGTTTTATTTAGACATCCATGAAATGTTGCTATTTCAGATGCTATTTTCATTTCATCTTGAACTGCAAAACAATCCCAGACTACCTGCCCAAATCAAACTGGGGGTGACAGAGATCCTTTTCTGTCTAAACATACTTCTTAGAATGATTATGGTACTTGAGAATTTGGAACAGAGGATCAATATTACTGCCATTATACTTACATATGTCTTTGGAAAACATAGCTGCTTTGAAAGACATGAGAGGCAAAAAGAGAATAAAGAAGAGAATTAGATCTAAATAGTTTTCCTTTGGTGATTATGGGATGCAAGCATTAGGAAGTCAAAGATCAGCCTCCACTCCATTTCACTACTGTCTACCAATAAAACAACAAATAGGAGTTAAAAAGGCAACATGGCAAGTAATAATACTACAGCAATTAAAGCTCACAGATGTAAGAATATGCAAGTGTTTCTCAACATAAATACAAGTAATATTTTCAGATTTACAGCTGGATGACTTGGGATGAGAGTATTTGACTGCCTTTCAATAACTCAAGTACTCTACAGTCATACTGTCCAACTCACATAGCATATAGAAGTATAAACAGGGAAAGCATATCAAAAGCAAAGATCAGCCTCCACTCTTACAAGATAGCTAAACCAAATAAGTTGCAGTTTATAATAAGATCACATTTATCCATAATATGCAAAACCAGCAAGAACCAATAGCTCTGTTATACTCAGACCAGAGGCATGGAAATAAATATCAGACCCAGAGTCCAGTGGCAGCTTTCTGAAGTTCACAGTGTCAAAGTGTCCAAGCACTAGACCAGCTGTATCTAATGTTACTAACTTCAGTTATGTCCCAGGAAAACAAAAGAATGTATAAATGCTTACTAATAACTCCCTTACAACAGAGCTTCTGGTTTCTTCAGGCAACATTTCTGGTCTGCATCTCTCTCCCATTCTGCCCAGTCTAGCATCCTCTATGATTTTTGATAGTGAGATTTTAGGTGGTCTTGAGGCTACCTGCCCTGCCTGCCTGCCTGATTTAGTAATGAGGCTCAGTATCCCTCTGTAAATGTGTACCAGGTGAGGTGAGATTGATAACATTGATTGTCTCCTGTGAGGTGATGAAGAGTTTCTCCTGAGACCCTGACATTGGTCACAAATCTCTACAACGATAGTACCTGAGGACTTCATCCAGGCAGTAAAAGGAGAGCCTTCCTTCATGTTGGAGATGGCCAGATTGACTTGGCAAACCCTCAAGATCTTTTACATGACTCATGGGAAAGATAGAACCAGCTCCCATTTCTTAAAAAAAGCTTTGACACATACGGATACAAGATGATCCTAAGCATTGTGACTTTTAGTGTTTTGGAGGCTCCTCCAAGTGTGCTTGTGATGAACAATTAATCAGAGAATGACATACAGGTTCCCTCAGCCGATCTGTAGGACAGGTGGCTTTTACTGAAATTTAGGGGCTTTGTGTTTACATACAGCATCTCATGATATCGGGACTTGCATTTTTGGTTGATGTTTGGATTTTTTATTTTGGTTTGGTTTTATAATCAGTTTTTTGTAAAGGTCCTAACTAGACTTCTTGTTGGCAGACTGAAAGACTCCAGTGAGCTGATGATCAGTATGGTAGTGACATACTTTCCATGTTTCAGGACTCTTATTCACAAAATAATTAAACCATTCAACCACAAAATAAAAAGCCTGGATTCTATTCCCTGCCCAGATAAAATTAAATCAGAGCATCATCCCACAGTGAATACATTGATTAACTTGTTTTCTGGCCCCTGGAACTTTATATTCTTCAACTGCCACAGCCTCTTCAACTTTATATTCTATACTGCCACAGCCTCATCGTATAGAATGGAAACTAGTTTCTCTCTCGATGCTTTAATAGTAGCTTTAAGATGTGGATTTATCCCTCCTTAGTTTGAAGGACGAGATCACCTACATCTGTTTGGTAAGCTAGTAGGTGTATTCATCCTTAGAATTTTTAAAAGAAAATAATTTGCCTTTGGTAAGATCTGTATACCAGATGTGTTTAAAGCACAACTTTTTCATTGGGCTTGCAGGCATCTAAAGTGCTGCTGCTGCTGCAAAGCCAACTTGATGGTGAAACCCTCAGATGTAGACAAAGTAGGTGCTTGTAGAGGTGGCTAACTCTTGATTTTGCACCTGGGCATTTAAATTTGCCTTATACTGATTTAAGAAGAATAAGCCTTTCTTGATGCTGGTCCAGATTTGTCTTCTTACTCAACTGTTTCTAGTCCAGCACATCTTTGTCAAAGACAAACAAATAGGTCAGTGCTTTGTTTGACTGTCACAAGATCATTTTACACTACTTCAGATTTGCTAATGGAGCAGTAAAAAAGGAAGATTTGCTTGGCTATGTAAATTCCTTAAAAGCCTACTGGAATTGCATATGAGATCCAATGAGAATTGTTTCAAATATGCAGAAATAAACAGAGTTAACATGCTTTAGAAAATTTTACTGTTTCTTTGGGAATAATCTGCATAGAAAGAAGGAATTAAAATCTGCAGAAAGCACTCATCATGCAATTGCTAGCCAGTTAAGTCAGACTAAAGGCAGTGGTGTTAAGAGATGGGTAGTCAGTGATAATAATTTATTGATAGTAATTTATTTTTCTTGGTTTCATGATAACAAAGGCATCTAATGAAATGGAAAAGATGATCAGTCTTTGAGTTTTCAGATTCTGATGGGATTATGCTTTTGTTTGAAAAGTAGCTGCAGAAGCATTTATCAATAGTATAAAAAATCATACATGTGAAGTTGAAGAAATTATGAGGGGAATTCCGACTTTTACAAATTTTATTACAAATGAAGTTACATCTTTGATGAAAGTTGAGGTCATGTCCAAATTAAGAATTTGCACCTTCCAGTGTTTTTTTATTCCGTCTGAAATAATTAGTTAACTGACATCAAGAGGAGTGTGTGGTGATCTGGAGCATGTTCTACCATTGACTAAGCCCTTAGCCAGAAAGAAAATGTGAACTTCCACTTGTAAGTTGCATGAGTACATGAAATTCATAAGTATTGTAAGGCTTTCACATAAAAAACCACTGTAAATGCAGAAATAATATTATTTTTTTCATTACAGTCCCCTTTCTACCTTTGCTTTTCTCAAATGAGAGAGAAGTGAAGAACCTTCCCATAGACCTAATTTTACCTGGCTTCCTCTGGGCCGTCCATTTCTTGCTAATTAAAGATCTCAGACTGACAGGTCCAGAGGCTCCAGTAAGTAAAAGAGAAAAATTTGATTATACTGTTATAATAAGATATTATAATATTTAAAGAGAATATCAGAGCCAAGCGATGCAGATTGTCTTGCCTCCAGACCTCTTGATTCTATCTGTCTCTACAGCAGTTTTGTCTTGGAAACAGCTAGCTGGAGTAGTCCATAAAAGACATGAAGGAATGGTTTAAAACATAAGCACTACAGATGATCAAGGGTTAAGTTATAAATTCTGTCCTGACAGCGTTTGTTGGCATTGCCCAAATTTTGACCAGTGAGACATTCAGAATGGTGCCAAACTTAAAAGCACCGACTTTGTATAAAAATTTGGATTCTGGACAATGGTAGGGCCTAAACCCAATAGAAGGTACAGTTAGATTATTTAGCACCTCATTTTCAAGTATCTGGCATATTCAGTAGGATCCACATCCACCTACATGAGTAAATCTTCCCAGAAGCATAACTAAAGGACTCTCAAAGGGATGGGGCTACAGGCAGTTTCTGTTCAGCTATCCAGAATTTCAAAAATCTAGTTTTTCCTACTGGGCCTCTAATGAAGAAGAGTGGTAGTTTTCTGCCTAATATTAGCTGTGTGTTGGATCTGTAGACAGTGTGAGAACTGGAGAAAATGAGTGTGGCTATGACCCTTACCAGGTGTCTGCATATCTCAGTTTGGTCTTTGATGCACTGTCCTAAGGGGTCTTTGGAGCTGAAACTCCCCTCTCCCACACACTCCATGTTTTGGTGCTTGCTCAAAGCCTGGATACAAGACTAATTTAAACTTGAGCACAGGTAGTCATAACAGCAGAATATGAGAACTAAGATGTGGCTTCTTGGCAGATTAGTGCCACACAGTATTTTCGTCCCTTTTTTTTTGAGCTCTTATGCTTATATGGCCAGACAAGCAATTTCTTCAGGTAACTGACTTGGCTTAAAAAATATTTTTTCCAGGTTAGCTTTTGACTCACAATTCACAATCAGATGGCAAGAATTCTTTTCACTGGGATGACTAACAAAAAGAGAATAACTGCTCTGTAAGGTGCATGCAGTCTCTGGACAGAAAGATCTGTTTATTGCACTGAACTTTCTTGAAAGCTAATTTTGAGGTAACAGACCTAGGAAAATGAAAGCATCAGTTTTGACATCTGAAGGTAAATTGTTAAAATACCAATATATGGAAGACTATGCAGCTAATTAACTTTTACAGCCAATATATAGGCAATTAACTTTTTCACATTTACCATATGTTTATCCTCCTGCAGGGAGTATTTCCAGGAGGAAATCATAATGGAAAATAGCTCTGCTTTTATATGGGAATAAGATCTGTTGATGATAGCTACAAATTCTTACATAGCTCATGGTATCTTCAAGGGAAGGTGCTGTTGAAATCTAAGAAGTGAAATTTAGGAATTCAGCAATTAATTTCATGATTTCACAGTGTTCATTTCCATAGGTGGTTGACTATAAATGGTCCTTTGTCTTTTCCTCAGAACAAATCAAAGCGGTCAGTATGAGCAGTACTCAGGAAAGAGCAGCACATAAATTTAACAAGACTCTAGCTCAATTAACTGCCACACAGAGCTACAGTGTGTTTCTAAGCTCCCATATTGCTCCTCCCAGGAATAACCACATATTACCTGTCTATTATACAGTAAAGGTACAGTACCAGGTCATGGCTAAGCCTTTGTTGTTGTGATGAAGACCTACTCAAGCTTTTTTTATATGTTAGGACTTGTCTCCTAAAATATTGATAAATATCTGCTCTTACCACACAACCAATTGTGGCAAATATTTCAGTTGTAGATAATTGTCATACTACTGGCTACTGCTCCTGCAGCCCTCCTCTCTTTACTGCAACCAAATGACTGCAGTATCTTGCAAACATCTGAAACTATTAAATGCGAAAAAAACTGCTGCCAGTTCATAATGCAGTCTTGAAATTATAAAACTAAAACACATAAATTAATGCATTGACTCCATTGTCTGTGACTGCTTTTGAACGATGTGTAGCTCCCTGGGTCATTTTGCAGTCCTAGTCTCTCACCAAAAGAACTGTTAGAATATGCTGAAGTCTCCTTTTTTGCACCTGTGATAGCAAAAGCTGGTTGCCCGATGACAATCGTAAGGGCCGTGAAGGTGCCTAAAGCTTTCCCAGACATGCAGCTGGAAGATGCTGGAGCCCTGGGAATCACAGCGGCATTCCCACCTGCACAGCTGCCTCACTGCTCTGACATGGCTTGTAGGAAGGAAAAGTTCTGCAGCCATTTGCCAAAGAGCCCTGGCTTCTCCAGTGATGATAGTGGAAGGAGAGACACTTGCTTGGGTGTTCAGGCGAGTTCTCAGAACAAAGCAAATGGAATGAAAGGAATGGATGATGAGGAATTAGCTACGGCTGTGGTGAATTGGTTGTTGTTTATCACTATCCCAAATTTAACAGTCAGTCCATAATTAAATAAGATTTGCCACCAAAGGTGCAGCAGTGTTTGCACACTGGGCTGATTATCTTAAATTGTTTTTCAATTTATTCCAATCAAATCGTTTATACATTAATGTGGCTAACTATGACATTTATCCTGAGGTAACAGTAGCAGAATATTTTTTGGGAGAACAGAGAAGAAGAAAATGAAGGGTTATCTTAGTTATGTCTGCCTTAATCTTTGATCCTAGAATTGAACTGAATTATCAAAAATATTATTTAAAATATCTGACATGGTTTCTGACCAAGTATATAACTCTTAAAATACTAATTTTACAATAACCAGTATTTAAAAAATGTGAATGGAAATTTTCTGATTTCAACACTATGATGTGACAATGAAAATATAATATCTAAGATAAATAAGACAGGATTTTAAAAAATGTTTGTTTAATACTAAATGTTTCTTCAAATAGCTGTGGAAAATACATTTCTCATGGGTCAAACTGCTGTGTTTCCTCCCTTTTCTTTTTGAAACATGATAACTATGCTAATCTGACTAATAACTATGCTAATCTGAATAATCTACACTTTCTTTTTGAAATATGAAAATATTAGTTTCATTTTCAAGTTATTGAGTTCTTTCAGGTTTTAATGGAGATAAATATTCAAAAGAAACAATATGTTAAACCTCTTAATTTAAAATATGACATATATTGGTTTGAAGACAGAACAACTCATTCTGAAAATATATCTTTTAATGTTTTTATTTAAATTAGTCTTAATTAGCAAATTATTTTGACTACTCCAAAGTGTCACTTCTTGCTGAATTAAGTATTGAGCACTGACATTGATCATATATCAACATATTAATTTGCTATTTCAGAAAGTTCTTTTTTATCTCCCTTATTTAGAATATTGTCTAAGTATTTCATTCTGGAAAAATAAATTCTAAGTGTTTAAATTTGAATGTCTTGAAACACTTCATGATAGAAGAGAATATATCTTTATCACCTAGGAGTTTCTCAAGGCACATTGTTGTATAAGATTTGAACCCATAATTTTCTTGATAAACTGCATAAATAATCTGGAAACTGGTTCTGAATTCAAACAGGGCACAGTTCTCCAAATTCTGCATTACTTCACCTAAATAAGCATGATAGCCTTGGTAGCATTATGCAAAAATGTATTAGGATTGAAGCTAAACAACAGTGACTAACGTAATGTAATTGCTAAAAACGTAATTATCGTTTATTATCAGGAAATATAAAAAGGAAAACTGTCCCAATGGCACAGGATGTACCCCTTTTTGCTTTTCTGGTGGAGCTCCTTTCTGTGTGGTCCTGGCAGGAATGCTTTCACCTGCACTGTAGAGTAGATAAACACCAGGCAGGGAGAGTCCAGAAGGCTGCAGTTGTAATGATCCTTCAATGAAAATCTCCCGTAATGCAGTGCAAGCATGCTAAGGTACAACTGCGAGTGCTAGATGTGAAGAAAAACATTTTCCATCTGTTTAATACCCAGACTGTGTGGGGTTTCATTTTAATTTAAGAGATTTACTTTACAATATGAAAATGTCCCAATTTAAACACTGAGGAAACTACAGAATCTGCATTCTGGATCTTTTAAAGGACAAATATTAGTCAGGGATTATAGGTAGAGTTAACGCAAATCAAGAACAGAAGCAGAAATATTTCTAGATACTTGTAACTAAATTTATTGCCACACTTTTTGTCTGTGAATATCTTTTCAAAGGTAGCACATTAATCATATTAACAAAACCAGGCATTTAAAACTGCCTTGAGACACACTGAGAATAATTTTTGACATTTAAGTATGTGCTTACCCTTTTGTTCCATAACATTTACAATAAGCTTATGGTTTTCTCCTCGAGTTTCATATCTACAGTAACATAAATGCATCTGCTAATTATGCATTCATTATGTGTGTTTGTTAATTAATCTTCAAAATAAAATGGCAAGGAAACTGAAGGTCTGCAATAAAGACATTTGCAAATTGGAATTGGAGCTATCAGAGAACAACTGTCTATATGACAGTCAAAAGCACTCTTTTTTCAATTTTCCAAGTTGATTTTAATGGCTGTGTCAGAATAAAACTTATTCATCTATCAAAAGTGACTGTAAGGGAACTGAATTAATCTTTTGTCATGAATTTTCTGAAATGAACTGAATGAGCACTCAGAAGTCATGGATGTTAAGGCCCAGACAGAAAATACATTACTTGAGTTCCAAGTTCAGGAGTTGACTCTTGTTCACTTGTCAAATAACTTGGTGCAATCTTGCTTTAATTCTACATACACATTTTCATTATGGGATTAACTCTTGCAGTTCTCTGATATGGCAATTTGTTTGGCTCAAATATTCTTGATGTTTGTTGTCTCAAATAGCAATTCAAGACTTTCCACTAATAAAGCAAAATTAAAAAAAAAAATCTACTTGTGTTTAAGCAGAAATGTATTTTGCAAAAGTTAGGAATATAGCTGCAGATGACCAGTCTGTTTTATTTTCACTGACATAATACTCAGTCTTTCAGAACAAAGTCATCTGTTGCATGGAATGTGTGACAAGTGAAGATTAATTTTACATATTTTGCAAATATTCACATTCTTGCTGTCAAAGTGTCCTTAATGGACACTTAGCTTCCTGAAATAATTCTTCCACTTCACTTTGAGATTGTGTCCAGCCCTAAGCATTCACTTGCATCAAGAGCTTATTCCTGTGCTCATTTAAAACCAACAACTAATGATGAAGTACTTTAATTGCTGGCAGCCTTTCTCACTACATTACTTTATGAAAAAATGCAGAAAACTGATCACTGAATATGTTTGTTAATCACAAACTGATCACAAATGTGTTTGTTAATAATAATTAAACATAGCGGGAAAGTGCATCTTGGTCTTCTGTTATGTGGAAGATACACAAAACACAGGTACAACTTTATTTAGGAAAGCAAATGGCTAAGTTAACCTCAGAATAAAATTAAATAGAATCCCCAAAAGTCATAAAATATAATAATCCACAGGGGAATCCTGATGCTGGATTTCTTTCTTGATACATAGCTTGTGTAGCTGAAGTACGCGTCTATTATGGTTTGTTCTTTCCTCATTTGCACTTGATTTGACAAAACAGAGAGATTTTAAGTGTTGCTGTATATCCTTTTTTCTTCAATTCGCAACATTATAAGATTTAATGACTGCTACTGATTTAAAACTGCCACTCTTCTTTACATCTGTTTCTGAAATTCTTCCATTGACATGTCACGCTCTTCATATGACTTCTGCTGAAAGCATTCCTCAAAACCTAATACCTTGATTTAATATTTATTAGCTTCTCATTCACAGAAGCACAGGATTTTTAGGGTTGAAAAGGACCTCTGATGATCATCTAGACCAATGCCCCTACCTAGGGAGGGTCACCTAGAGCAGGTTACACAGGAACATGTCCAGGTGGGTTTTGACTGTGTTGAGAGAGGATCTCTGTGGCCCCCCCTTGGCAGTGCTCTGCCACCCTCAGGGTAAAGAAGTTCTTCCTCATTTGAGGTAAAATTTCCTCTGTTGTAATTCATGGCCATTGCTCTTCATCCTGTCACTGGGCACCACTGAAAAGAGTCTGTCACCGTCCTTTTGGCACACAGCTTTGAGATATTTATGTGTTGATGAGATCCCCTCTCAGTCTTCTCTTCTCTGGACTGAGCAGGCCCAGATTCAGCGGTGGCTCCTCATTAGAGAGATGCTCCAGACCTCCCAGCATCGTTGTGGCCTCCTGCTCCAGGAGCTCCTTGTATTTTTTGAACTTTCATTCCAATGACTCTGCAGATTAGACGGGATTAGAGAGGAGGCTTTAAAAGAGGATAGAGGTGCATAACTTTTGCACCTGGATTTTTTGGTATACCGGGGGCAATTATTGTTTTAAATCTGTGCATATTGTATTTATCAATCAAAATTAAGAACTAATGAACCTAGATGGAGTATATTTAATCCTTTCTTTCATTTTATATTTAATCCTTTCTTTCATACTTCATTTTTACTTATTAGCTTGATCATTGTTTCTATTCTATGACTTTATGGCAGTTCACTACTTAGAGACCTAATAAATCAGAATTTTAAAAAATATTTAATTTAATGTAATTTTAATGTGGTTATTTATAGGTGTAGTATTATTAAAGTTGTGGTGCAATCAGTTAAAATAATTTTGCACCAAAGGCTTTTTTTAATGTAAAGAAGGCATGTCAATGTTGTTTATTTTTAAAATAAGTAATGCACAACAGGAGACAAATTTTTGGGTTTGATTTTTCTTCAGCTCTATTGTGCCCCAACTTTCCTTTATTTCTATCATTCATTTTTTTAATTAGTTGTATTTTAACAATAATTAACAGTTATAGAAAATTTGAAACAGACATTCCTAACAATGCTAAGAAACAGAGATGTTTTGAACAGTTTAGTGGGGGTTGCCTGAATGTATTGATGGCTAGGTATTCAAGATATCACAAAATGCAGTCCAATGTACATACATAGTTTCTCTGAAAGACAAATAGTTTATATTTGAGATAAGAATGGGCAGTCAGATAAAGAACTCAGAGAAGCAGGGGATTTGCAAGAGCACTTAGAATGAATATTTTTGGCCAATACTGCCATTTCCATGGCAAAAAGAAGATCGTTAATGAAAGTGAGAGGTGAAAGAAATGAAATCAAGTTGTTTACTGGTTTTGTTTTGCAGATGGATAAGGAAAGCTAAGAAACACTATGCATAAGAAATCTGTAAGTAATAAAGGCAGCTGTCTATTTATTAGCTGTAACTGACATTATAACCACTTCTCTGGCAGAAGTTGTGTCAGTTATTTCCTGTCATACAATTGTATTGCTTTCTTCCGCTGCCTTTTTGTACATTTCAGCTTCATTATTCACTTTTGATCTTTTTATTGACCAAGTGACCTTCAAGGCTCATGGAACTGGCAGAGGCAGTTGGGCTGAAGTGGGAGCTGAAGATGAAATGCCAGCAGGGGCAGACCTTGGAGGCACGACTGGAGCCTTAATGGGCCGGTGCCAGGGTGGACGGCGCTGCCTGCATGACAATTGCCGAGGAACCCTGCAGAATGCACAGGCTCAAAATTTTTCTCGAGGTGAACCGGGAAAGTCATTTGAAAGCAGCCTGGGAAGAGATATGGCTTAGAGTAGAGATGAAGCCTCAATCTGGTCCAGGGCGTGGATTAATGCGAGGAAGAATGCATTGCTTCAAGGCTGACCAGACTGTCCCAGGGATCAAATGCCAGTCAGGGCTGTAGTTAGGCAGCTGATGCTACATCTACAATGCTCAAGAGAGAGATTAAAGATAAGTAAAGTCTGATTTATGAATTCAGTTAGGGACATGGTTATTTATAATACAACATTCTTGTTTGATGTTCCTGTCTACATTTAATTTTATTTCTGATAGTGATATCTCTTGTTGCTGCTATTCTTCCAAGCTCTGCTCATTTTTCCTTTCCTAGTCATATATAAAATATTTTTGTGAGGTTCTGCTTAGACAGAAGTATTTTCATTTGGTCCATATCCATTTTACTTAAAGGAACAGCTACAGAAATTTTCTACAGAGGTAAAACTGAAGTGCTGTTGTCTTTGAAAAATATTTTTTGATATCATAACAGGAATTAGTTTAAATAATGCATATTTAAAATATAGTTATTTTAGTCCTAAATCACATCTTTTAATAGTTCAGCTTTGTTGGGCAAATTCAAAACTTCTCTGGGTAGTTAATAGATGCCAGTTAAGGATTATTGCAGAAAGAATACCCTTTCAAAATATGATCTGAAGATAGTTTGCATCTTGATTGAGGGATACTAAGAGGAAGGTGCCATATATTGGAAATTTTCAGATGCAGTAGTTTGGCAGAAAAAAGAAAAAGAGACTGCATTTATGGGAGAAGAAAGTGAAGCTATAGAGATCAGTATAAAAGATAACTGACTTGTCTAAATGAATTATAAAAAATGATAAAAACAATGGGCTATTTAAAGTTCTGAGACTGTATACATTACAGAATGCTTACCCCTGAAGGTACTGGGAGGCAGCAGTGAGGTTTCTCCCTCCTTTTCTTCAGGCTGAACAACCACAACTCGCAATCTGTTTTCATAAGCAAGGTGCTTCATCCCTCTGATCATCTTCATGGCCCTTCCCAATCACTTATTCTCCCAATCTGTACTCATATCTGGGACTGTACCAACCCAGGTGCAGCATCTTGTATTTAGACACACTGAACTTCATGAGATTCTTGTGGGCTCACCTCTCAGGTTTGTCCCTCTAGATAGCATCCTGTTCTTCTGTTGTGTCCTTGAAGACAGTTTCGTAAGGTGAAGGAGTTTTAACAGTGTTAGAGAGCACTGCTCTTACCAACATATCCCTTGGTTTACTAAAATATATGCAGCATATTTCCACTTTCCTTTTGATTTTTTTTTCACTTTGTTATATGGCTGGATTTTTTTTCCCCAGATAAACAGAAAACTCTGTGATCCCATGAGATCTTCTTTCCATCAGTATAGGTTAAAATAATGTTAATGTTTTCAAATCTGGGTAGGCTTTTGCAACTCTCTGTGGTGTTTCAGTGTTGTGCATTAACCTGAAAGTTAGGTGTCAGGGGAAAGTTCAGATACATGAAAAAATTCCCACTGTGTACAAAGTTAATGAAACAAGGCTGGGATAGCTAGAGTTACTTCAGCATAAGCTAAGAGCCTCTATACAAGCAGCTACCACAAATCAGGTGAGATGGGTGAAACTGTTGCACCACAACTTGTTCATTTATATAAGCCCTCTACTATGCTTTGAAATGTGCTGTTTTGATATAGTATCATAGGTTGTAAATGCACAATTAAGACACTATTTCCCTGCTATGTTTTATTGTTCAATTTTCTCTGCCTGAACTGCATTAAACTACTGTATTTAAAAAAGAAAACACTCATAATCATGGTTGAGTTATGTTGATTTAATTTAAAGTTCTTAACTGATATATATTGTTTTGTTTAATGTTAAATTACTAAAGTGTATGTATAGTGATACATAGTAGGGATATAACAATGAGTATTAATAATGAGTCAGCCTAAAAATAGGTAATTTAATACTCTTTACATTGTATACAACCCATGTTTTCAATTCATACTTTCTTTAGCACACAGCCTGCTAAAGTTTCATATACAAGTTTTATGTAACTAGTCATTTGTGGTGGAGTACATTATTCCACAACTCCAAGCTTGCTACCTGAAGAAAGTTTATATCTTTAGGACGGGCCTTCTTCACACTGCTCTGATGCTGTTTACTCAGTATCACTTGTGTATTTTGTGCTCCTTGGCTGTGTCAGACTTCACATGTACTTGCTTTGAGCTTGACAGTTTTACCCTAACCACCGGAGACTGAAAAGCAATTTAGGCTCCTCCACTTCCATCACTGAACTGCAACATAGCTCAAGCAAGATCATTTTCCTTAAGTAAAGCATGATTAATTTGTTTTAAATGTCCTAGACGTGGGTAGTGTTATGAAAGGGAAGACTGGACTGCCCTATAAGGTATGGTCCCACAGAGTTGACATACAGTATACACCTACTGTTTGCACTGCCCACCTTTCTGTTTCCACCAGGAGTGTCTGAATTAATGTAGGGCTGTGATGTAGCTCACCAGAGTGGTGTCTTAGTGAGAAACTAAAGGTGTTGGTTGCATGCCTTGGGGAAGGGATAAGGGCTTTCAGGTGTGTTTGAGACTGCACGGTGTCCTTGGATTGTGTTGGAGGTTGTGAAGAGGGGAGGAAACCAATGTTAGTACAGGTTTGTCCTTATGTTTTTGGACATTGATTATATCCCTCCTCCAGGCTGAATCTTGGAAAAAAACTGACTGGTATAGTTGAATAGTGAGCTAGTTGGGTGTTTGTTTTGTGGTGGGATAATCATGAGAGAGTGCTTGAGTTTGCTCCCTAGCTTCTTGTGCTTTCCAGTGCAGACAACATGTTGTTCTTCTTTAGGATTCGGGAAAAAAATAGGTGGCTTGAATCATGCTATTAACCTACTACCTATTTGTAAAAAGATCTGAACTTTGCCTTTAGGCAAATAAAGTGATTCCCTGGTAGCTTTGACGTGCACTTTCACATTGTTACAGGGATTATTACCTTTCATCCCTCTGAGGGCCTAAGTGAGACACAATGCTGCTGCTGTGAACCTAAAAATAACAGATCCCAAGCAAGAGTTGCCACAGTTTGTTTATAGTTTGGCAAAACTCTCCAATGTTTAGGTAAATAGACTTCAAAGAGCTCAGGACCCGTATTCTCCTGCCAGAGTTGGTAATGGAAGCACAAAGTCTCTTTCTTTTTCTCCTTCTTCTCTTTCTTTTTCTCTGTGAGGTTTCTGGAAGATATTAACAACTCTGTTAGTTTGTCAAACCCTGGGAGATTTTCTCCAAACTGCCATACCTGCAAAGAAGCTGAAGGAATCTGTTCTGTCTAGCTTCAACCAGAATAGCTTATCATTAAAATTAGACTGGTATTGTCCTTGTTTAGTAAATACAGAACTGACAGCCTGTGGTGTGCTGCTGCCTTCTCCTGTAAAACAGATGGTTTTTAAATACCAAATGAACAAATAGACTTTCAGGGGCAGATTCCCTTCACAACACAGTGTTTGTTACCCTCATTAGCCTCTCTGATATCACTTCACTGAGATACATATATATATAGCATATTTAAGTTGCAGTAAAAAATTATTGCAAAATTTTAGTTATGAACCATAAGTTATACCAGTAAATTCAGCAGAGTCTGGGAACTCTCAGGAGAGGCTGAGGTCAGCTGTAGAGCACAGCATTAGGAAGGATGAATCACTCCTATCCTCCCATTTATCAAGGCTGATACCCATGACAGGCTGAAGGAGAACCAACAGTTGTGGGAGAATATTTAGCCACCGTATTAAGTGAGCATTTTGAATACTTGTTATCAGTGCCTGAGCTTCAAAAAAACTGCCTTTCCCCCACTCTTTCTTTTGTCAATACTAATAAAGCACCAGTCTAAGTCTGAAGCATGAATCCAGCTTTGTTTTCAGCATCACAAACTTGCCTTCTATTTAGATATTCGAGAATTTTTTATTTACTCTCAGAATTACATGTTAGATACATTTGTAAATATTAGACTTCATAGATGAGGAAGACTTGAGCTTAAATACTGTAATGGAAGGAATTTTGGTTGGTCCTATCCAATGCAAATAAGACCAAGTGGTCAAATTCTAAAATGCAGTTACACTTGCTCTTGACAGGACATAGGATTATGGATACTGCTGTTCATGGAGTGCTGCTGGAACATCTGTAAGCATTCGACTGCTTGTCAAGGAAATACCTCGTATCATTTAAACTGTGGAGTCATAGTATGTATGAACCTTAAAAAAATCCACAGAGCAGGAAAAAATATTTTAGATTTGAGTTTCTAAATCTTATTGTAATACGGGCTGGCTTCAATATTATGCAGTTGCAGATGAATCAGGCAAGAGGGAAATAATTAACAGATTCTTTGTTTCTTTTGACCTCAGCTTCCCTGATGCTGATTAGGGAAGTTTCTTCTACGGTAGCAGGCCAGGAGGTTTCAGATGAAAAAATATTATTCACAAACATGGCATAATGTTATGTAACCAGTCCCACAGTAACACGCCCTCAAAGGAGAATATATTGCAGTATTCATTTACAAGATCTCTTAGGAGTGGGGTATGATAAATGTCATTTCGATTTGGTCTGGTATACTGTTTTGTCTTGAGACGATCATTCTTTGCAGTTTAATTTTATTAACGTAGCAAGTTAGAAAATGGTGTTCTGGATCCACATAGTAAATTATTCATTGCATTTCAAATATTAAGTTGCCATCAAATGCTTTCTGATCTGCATTACATAAAGTCATGCTGAATCTCTAATGTCTGGACTGCCAGTGTAATGAAGAACCTCTCAGACAGTGTTCAATCAAAACACACTTGAGAGAAAGCAGACACAGTATGTTGATAAGCATCATAAGTACCTGGTAGTGTTATTTTGTTTGGATTTTTTTGTGTTTACTAAGCAGGAAGAATCCAGAGATCACCACATCTCTTCTTCTTAGAACTACCTGCTAAAACACAAGGGTTTTGATTTTAAAGCTGTTACAATGATGTCATTAGGTGAGTTTCTAGGTCTGCTGTTACTGGTAAAGCTGTTAAAATAATTATTTAAACATCTCTAATTTTATCCAACAAAAAACATACTCTCACTATTCTTCGTAAGAAATGTGATAATGTGTTCAAAAAGCGAAACATATCTGTAACATGGCCTTAGATTGCAGTCAGGAAGAGGTGCTCGTCACCATTTTTTTTGTTCTCTGAGAATGTAAAAACAAACAAACAAACAAACAAAACAACCAAAACCCAGAACTCATATGACTAAAACCACAATTTTCAAAAGTTTAAAATATATGGAGATGAAGAAAGAAAGTTAACTAAAATACTTAGGGAGTCTGATTGAGAAGGGAATGTTTGTTATTTTTAGATATTGACTGAATTTATTCCTTGTTGTTTAAGCAGATATACTGTGTGTCTTTTTTTGTTGTTGTTATTTTAGTGGCTGCACGACCTGATCTCTGTTTTAGGCACAAGTGTTGGAAGACAAAAATTTGCATCATTCAGGTACACCGGATTTTTTTGTTTCTCTTTGTTGTCCGTGGGGATCTGGGAGAGAAATTGCTCTCAGGGTAAAGCTGCGCTTCATGCTCTGCATTTAGGTGTTTCCAAGGCCAGTTTTACATCCTTAGCATTCGGAAACATGCACGTGGCACGCTGTAATTCTCCGTGTTAATAGCTTTAAAGCCGTGATTCAGCGTTAAGTCGCTAGGTGGCATGTGGCAATGAGGGAGAAGGAAGTTAATGCTGGGAAGTTCTGGTGAGCGCAGCTGGCACTGGGAACCTTGGAACAAACACGTTAGAGTTAATGTACTGCCATCTGCCTCTATCTTATTCACTTGTTGGACAACAGATCACAGTTGTCTATTGCTCAACATGTTTTTACTCATAAATGATACCAAAATCTGTTCAAATATTTCCTTTCGATAACTTCATGAAAAATCATTCAGTGTGCCTGTGGTAGAAATAAAGTATTTTCCTCCTCTCCCATCCTCTGTCTAATAATTATTAAAAATATAACTAAAGTAGATTTAAAAAAAAAGAGATAGGGAGATACTGGGTGTGAAGGAGAAGGAGTAGAAGGATATATCAGTACTCTAGTGCATATATAGCCATATTATTCTGTGAAACTGATATAACAGAAATAACAGATTATTATTCCAAGCATTAAGCCTACAAAAGAAAAGTCTCTGTCCCATATGTACATGTGATTGAAGGAAAATGGATCTGCCAGTTATCAGAGTTCTCTATCACAGAAATCAGTGTAAAGGTGGTAGATCTGCAGATGGAAACCTGGGTAGGATACCTTTCCCTATAGAAATAAGTAATAGGAGCAGCAGACAGATACAAAAATTTGAATCTATTCTATCTGTCAGCCTTTAAAAGTTTCTACCCGCGTTCTAGAATGACCTTGATTATACAAAGATCAGAGACAAAAGGTGTACTTTTGTAATGTTGCCTTAGTTCATTTGAAAGTGTCAGAGGCTGTGGCAATCTATGGCAAAATATATGGGGAAGCTATGGACTAAAACTTTTGGTCACGTATGCCACCTCTTGCCTTAAGAAAAACAGTCTTCTTATTTCTAAATTTTAAGCAGTTTCAGTTTGCAGGTAGCCTATGGAAGCCAGTTGTTTAGTGATGATGCCATCCTGTCCTGTGAACTGTGTTCCCTTCTCCAACTACCCCTGAACACTCTCTATGGAAAGCTTTAAAGACATGAGAATCTCAGGTGGTGTATGGGTGGAAAGACACAGATACCTCTCCTGATTTTTGTTTCTTCATTTGCTGCCACACGCATTTGCAGAAGTTACAAGGCTGTGAGGTATACAGGAGATCTGAATTTGGGGAAGTGAAATTTTAAGGTACTGAATGCAGAGTCATGATCAATTCCAAAAACTCCCTGGAGAAAAGAGGCTCAGGGGAGACCTTATCGCTCTTCACAACAACCTGAAAGGAAGTTACAGTGATAACTATAACTGAGTGTCGGTCTCTTCTCCCAAGTCTCAAGTGATAGAATGAGAGGAAACAGCCCCAGGTTGCACCAGGGGAAATTTAGATTGGATAGCAGGAAAAACAACTTCTCTGAAAGGTTTGTCAAGCATTGGAACAGGCTGCCCAGGGAAGTCACCATCCCTGGAGGTATTTAAAAGACATGGAAATGTGGCACTTAGAGACATGGTTTCAGGGTAAACTTGGCAGTGTTATGTTAGCAGTTGGACTTACCTTGGAGGTCTTTTTCAATGTAAATGATTCTGTGAGTGTATGAATCTATGACTCTATGATCTTGTATCTTCCCTCTGCAGAAGTTCTCATCCCTTGAGGGGGGCTCAGACAAGCTAAGGGGCAAAGACCTGCCAACAGCTCCCAGCTGATCACTGAGAGTTGAATTTCTGGTGCATCCTCTGTGATCCAGTCCTTTCCTTTGGACCATTAGAATCAAGGAGGATAATGTCTAGGCAGCTATGACTTTCAAGTTAGCTGCTACAGGCAGCCCTTATCAAGGTATTATTAATGTACAAAAGGATTGTGAACAAACAAAATGTTAGGGTTTGTCCAGTTTCATTGTGCACAAATTCTTACCCATCATTTGGTGTTTGCTTTTTAAGCACAAAATAAGGTTCATTAAAAAGTTTTCTTTGGGAGCCACCTGTATGTCAGAGGGAGCAAAATGTCTTGTGAATTTGGCATCGTTAAAGAAACATACCAGATGATGTCTGAAGACATTAAAAAAAAGAGAAAAATGTAACTTCCATTACTCAGAGAGAAAGAAAATACTTGGAATTTAAGCAGTCAACTGAAGAAACTGATTATGTCTCAGTACAAGTCTTGTCATTAGCATAGCAAAAAACCATTCCCTCTTATAATGAATTAAATGTTCTTCCTTTCTGGATAATTTAATTGCAGAGCAAAGAGGTCACTTAAAATTAAGTAAGAGATTCATAAAACATAGTCCTGCTCTGCCTGTGTTGAGACATAAATTACCCCCATGTCTATGCTTTTTACTTTTACTTGGGCTGTTTGTGTGTAGTTATTTCTGCTTGGGCTTGAACTGATGCATTTCATTCTGATCGTGACCTTGGTGGCTGCCCTGGGTTTTTATTCTATACTATGCCCCAGTTTTTGGATATGGCTACAATTAAATTTCTCTTTAATAAGGTAATCTGTCTTAGCAGACATTGATTATCTACTTAAACAAGTATTTAATCACTCTTAATAAGACTGCAAAGTATCTTCATAATATAGTAAGGAATTAGAATTTGTGAGGAGAGAGAAAAAGAAAAGAGAGATGCCTTTGTTTGTCACTGCAAACATTGTCCTGCAATCAGGAATGCATTTCAAATCCAAATAAATGAATTAGGATGTCTACATTTGATTATTTATCCAGACTGTCTTCATAGGCAATGAGTCTGATTCAATATGCCTATTTATCTCTATTAACTCTTAAGTAAGCATTGCAAACTGCTTCAATTGTAGTTGTCTAAATTTAAGTGAGACATATCCTACCCACCACGACAAAACATTTCACTACAGAAAAAACTTCCTTGCTGGTAGATACTCAGCCAGAGGAACAGCCTAAACAGGACTTGTTTCAAACTCACACAGGATGAGATATACACTTCTTAATTTTGTGTGTCTAAGTTCAAGCTGAACACTTTTAGGAAGAATTAATCTGGTTTTGACACTTATATAGGATGAGTTGAATCACAGCACAGAGATGAGAACAGAGAGATATGTGCCATTTTATTGTCTTTGTTTATAAGAACCTTATTCAATGTGCATTGCAATGGTTGCTTGGAAGGGGTTTATCTTCAGGTGAGCAACAGTCCTGATTGTTTTGACTTCAATTTTATGAGAATTAATACCCAGCAGGAGTAGCAAAAGGAGTATTTCTGATATCGAGCCCCACAAGATTTGGAGATAGATATCGAGCCCCTAAAGATCTGGATCAAACTTTGCAGGATTTTTTTAGTTGTTAATCAGTAGCTATAGATAAGCAGTTATGATAAAACAATTGCACTGTGAACACTATATGGTTGGGTAATCTTTTGTTTTAAGGAAGAGTGAAGACAATCTCAAGACGAATGGGCTGTCTGGATGAGAGCCACCAGGAGTGTGTGGTGCAGTGTGGAGGAGAACTGATCAGTAGCTGGGGGAAAGGTAAGCTTGGAAGAGTGAGTTTGCAGCCACTGATTTATTGACTGCCAACTCAAAACGCACCCCAGACACAAACAGAAGAACTGCACGTGAGGAATAATTAGCATGAGAAGTGAGAGATATGGCTGGCAAATATGGGTTTGAGTACTCATTAATAACAGTGATGTACCCTGCAACCAATAAATGCTGGTGCCTTTGTTTGTTAAAGTGTATAAATAGCATAAGGTTTTGATGATAGGTAAGTTCATTGGTTTTGTAACCATTTTTTGGTTACCACCCAGCTTTGTGCCAACTAGAATGAAAAATAGAAATACCTCTTCTTGGTGTGTGAATTTGTGTTACTCACATTTGGGACACTGTCTCCACCATTGTCACGGGTAGTTCAAAGAGACTGAAAAAATATGGAGGTAGTTCAGTGGAGACTGAAGTGCTTCTCATACATATTTTCAAGCATTTCCAGCATGCAATAACTTGAATTTGTACTTAGTTCAATGTAATGTTTGTTATATTAACTTTTCCTCATCTCCACTGAGACATTCTCAGGTTATATTTATATTATTTATATTTATATTTATATTTATATTTATATTTATATTTATATTTATATTTATATTTATATTTAACACTGGACCAAGTCCTGACTCTTCTCAGAGTTTTTCTCTGCATGCCAATGTCCAGGCAGGGCTGTGGGATTTNTTTATATTATTTTCTGCTGATAAATTCTTAAAAAGTGTGCCTTTTGACTGCAATGGAAAGCAAAGATAGGCCAGAGAGAGCTTTGATATATAATCTTTTTAAAGATTGTTAAAATTTATTATTTAGAAATAAAGTGATTGTCTCTGATATAAATGTTAACATAGGAATTTACAAATGGGACAGACTGCTACTTTTAAAATGTTCATTTTCATAGCTCTTGTTTGGACTTAGGGACATAGCTGATAAAACACCCAAGAATCATATATCACATATATCACATTTCTCATTTCCATATACATTATTCCTAACTTTATTGTCTTATTTTTTTCCCAGTTGCAGTCATACAAACGTATGCAGAGAATTTAGTCCATGGTATTTCTTTTCATAGTCTAAAAATTCTTTCCTTTATTCAAATGCTGTTTAATTACTCAGAAACTGACTGGCCATTAAATGTTTGAAGCCACGAAACAAATCAATGTTCATTAATGAATAGAGAAAATGTCATTGTGCTACATTTCAATTAATTGATCTTAGTTACTCATGGGCATTATCTCTTTAGAGAAAGACTATTTTTTGATGTGCAAGGCTTCCCAGTATTATCCATCGTTACACACTCAGATTAACAGATCAACTGCAGTCAAATTGAGACATTCATAAAGTTCACAATGCTGTCATAAAATATAAGCATTGCTAATAACTGAAATTGTCACTTGAGATTCTTTATAAGAATATGTTTAGTGTTGGGCTAAATAACACACACAAACACACAAATACACACATGCACACATACACATGCACACATACACACGCACATCATTTGAAGAACCGCATTAGAACAGAATAATGTCTGTCTCAGTATTCCTGACAAAAAAAAAATCATTTAAAAACATGACTTTGTTGCTCACTGCAATGTTCTCCTACTGGTAAAGGTGCAAACATACTATTATAAACAAATATAAGAAGTCCTACACCAATGAAATAATGTAATTAACTTTTAACACCATTAATTATATCCTTTACACATCTTAAGACTGAAGCATGATTTACTTGGTATTTTATTAGATGATATAAGGATCATAATTATGTAATGTATATTATTTCCTGCACAATTAAGAGTTTAAATAGGTATAAATGTGTTCTAAATAGAATATGTTGTATTTATATTGTAAGAGTTTATTTTGTTGGCACAAAATGACCTTGCTAATAGAGCTGAGCAAAAATGTGCAATAGGAGTACTTCAGGATGTCAGAATGCAATCCTGTTTCCAGTCAGAAAAAGAAGCTCACTTCTGGGCAGCAGGGAGTCCTAGCTGATGCAGAACCAAGAGCTTAAGCTAAGTCCTTGACTGCTGCAGGCTTGACATTTTGCTTCTGCTTCCCGCAGCAAGTGGCTGGAAGCCATAACCTGATATGGTGGGACACATGATTATAATCTGTCTGGTTAGGGTGTCTGTCTGGCAAGAAAAGCTGCAGAAATTTTGCCAGTAATGATACAGTTCCACAGGACAGGTATTTTGGTTGGAGAATTGTGGATACAGTGACCTGGTGAATTTGTCATGTATTATAACCTGCCTGCATGAGCATAGATATAATCAAATGTGAAAAATTCTATGCAAGTCACCTTGCTCTTAGTGAAATGCTTATTTGCTGAAAGTAATTAGTGAGTGTCTTGACAGGATATAATAGCAGGAAAAACATATAAAAATCTTTGTATCTGTATCAGAGACATGGATTGTTAAGACTGCTTATAGACATCATACATTCACCCCTGTATTTTCATATAAATGCAGAATTGAGTGCCACTGGAGAAAAATCACTTCCATCTGAAAGCAGCCTTCACTTCTCTATGTGCAATAGAATGCATATTCAGTGCAGTTCCAAATACTTGTATCACTGACTAGAAATGCATCTTATTCCAACTGTCTCAGAATAAAACAACATCCAGAGCAGAGCTTTTGAATCTTTCCAATCATGAAGGAAAACATTCATGCAGCTCCAGGTTCATAGAAATTTTAGATTATCAGCTGTCTTGAAAATATTTGCCATAAGCATATGCAATTAGTTTACATTTGATTGGATCCTCTGGAAGTGGAAGCTGTGCATTTTTTCAGTAGAATACTGGTTATTTAGAAAAAATATGTTCACAGTCCTGTTTCTCTCTACACGACTGGAATAAACAAGCAGAAACGCTTGACAGTCTGAAGCAAGAAAATTCCTGTGCTTCTGAATGAGCCCTGTGTTCCAAAGCACTCTGTTCTCATAATTTTGAAATACTCTGCATTTATCCTTTCCTTTCAGTCCATGACATAGCTTGCTACCTTTTCCCTCCTTTGCAGCTCTGTCCCTAGAAGCAGCTGTCACACAGGGCTGCCTGCATTGAGGAACCACTGAAGAACCATCCCAAGATGTGACATCACCTAGAGTCAGGGTTCAATTAAGTGAAAGGTCTTCTTAAGGATTAATTTGTGCTTAGAGACACTGATCTTCATTTCTTCTTTAATAGTCAATGAAGACAGACAAAGCCTTCTCAGCTGCTAATTCTCAGCTGCTAATTTAGTCTATAAAGTTGGGTTCTTACAGAGGATGATTTAAAG
This sequence comes from Dicaeum eximium, assembly GCA_013396995.1. Classification (NCBI taxonomy): domain Eukaryota; kingdom Metazoa; phylum Chordata; class Aves; order Passeriformes; family Dicaeidae; genus Dicaeum; species Dicaeum eximium. The sequence goes on from VWZP01009370.1 coordinate 2,378,472, forward strand.
CAAGAACCTGCCTTTCTCTCAATCAATTATACAAGGGACTGGACTTTGTTAGCACTACTGAGACATTCCCTGAAGACTTGCCTTTTAACAAAAGTGAACACACAGTAAAATATGTAAGACTTGTCAAAACCTTTCCCCGATTCCAGTCTTTATGTACACTTCAAGCCTTTCTCTCTCCACCTCTTGTTCTGTGAGATATTATCTCCAGGTCTGACAGTAAAAGTTGCTTGTATCATTGCTGTACATATTCATTCTTTTAGTACAAAAAGGTGTCAACTTTTTACTGGAGACAATCATTCAAATTTAGGGCAATTGAGGGAAAAAATCATTTAAGGGAGGAAAAGAATCAGCTTATACTAGAAAATTATTAACCATCTTAGCCCACTCCTTTCTCTCTTGTATTGGCAAAAGGATTTTCACACAGTAGGACCAGCTAACCATGTAAGCAAGCTTGTATTACTGAACTGTCTTGGGTTCAACTCCTTGTCAAGGTTGTTTATCTTCTTTCTCCTTTTTGTTTTTTGGGGCAAGTATAAAAGCAGAGTACTTAGATACAATTTCTCATTAAAAATTACTGCAGAGTCAAAACCCATGGTTTTAGCTCAAGCCAGATGTCAATTCCTTAGCCCTGAAGTACTTTGCCACATTTCTTTTTTCATTTTTGGTCTTCCCAATAATCAGAAAAATACAATTTTTTTTTTTACAAAAGTCAGAAGTTTATAACATTCTGCCTCTACAATTGATGAAAATACAAAACTCTTTTTAATCTAAAAATGAATAGTACTTTTAGAAGATCAAATTATATTAGATTATTTGTATTTTTCAGCCTGATAGTAGCATTTGAATCACTTAGACTAAAAGCTAACACAGTATACACAGTTAAAAATTAAAGATACAGAGAGCTAAAAGTTTTAATTTCAAGAAAACACATTAGTCACTTCAAAATAAGGCACAGATTTTTCAGAAGTGATTAACATTTATTTTAAATGTCCATAAGGCCTTTTAGAAATAGTTCACCGTGTTTCAAGGTCAACAGAGCCACTTCAGGAAAATAAGGATTCTTTCAGAGTTGTTAGCCTATGCACCTCACTTGTAACTACCAGTTATGCACAGCATGAAGAAAATGACACTTTTTTATTATCATGTTGTTTTTCTTAGGATAGCAAGGTGATAAGTTCAAAGGTGCTCTAAGTGAACAGCTAATTGCATATCAACTCCTCTCTCTGCAAGCAGAGACTGTGTAAATGGAGATTAAATGAAAAATAGATCATCTAAAGTTCCAGCAGAGAAGTCCATTGAATAGTTTTTATCTGAAAGAATGAAGCACACATAATATACCAATCTCATGTAACTGGCATGTCACACCAAAAATAGATTTTAAACAAGCACCTTATGAATATTATCATTTAATTAAAATACTAGATTTTTTGCCTTAAGGAAAAATACTTTCCATCAAAACTGTGAAAACTGTGTAATTTAATAATTAATTGTTCATTGGAACAATTTTTGCTGGAAATAGAACCAACTCCAAGACTTTGAATCAACCTTTAAAGCAACTTCTCTCTTATTTAGTTAAAAAATAAAGTCTGAAGAGGTAACCACCCAAAGGAAATAATCTCTTTGAAAGTTCTGGTATAGTACAGTCACAATCACTGAGTGCCACAGAAACTTTAGAAGGGAAATAGGTTAGATAACTTAAAAGAAAAAATAGTGACATTTATTTTAGGAGTCATTTGTGGTGAGAAAAAAAATTGGTCAAGTTAAAAATATATGGAAAATGAATGTTAAAAGGGTATAATTTCAGGATTGAGCCAAGGATTGAAGAAGGTTTAAAATCTGAAGAAAAAGAGGAAATCTTTCAGATTACATCTACGATCTAATTTTTCCCATACATTTTCTCTGATAAAATGGTTGATTTCTCAGTTAGTGAAGACAGGAAAACCTTTCAGTTTTCCATAAAGGTGTATTTGCAGATTAAGAAAATAATTGTGGTCTTTTATTTTTGTTTTGTTTTGGGTTTATGTGGAGTTTGGTATTATGGAATTTTTTTTGAGCCTTTACGTAGTTTGGAGGTTACAGGTTATGAAAATTACGTTCTACAGGTGGCATCTTCTGACCCTTAATTTTCTTTGAAAGAAAGAAATCAAGATACATTGTTTAAAGCACCATGACAAAACGTTACTAGAAATGTAAAAGAAAAATCAGAAACATTTAAAAATATGAAATTAATCAGTAAAGGTGAAATCTGTCTAAGTTTTGAGCCCCTGAAAATGGGTGTTTATTTATTTTAAACTGTATATGAAGACTTAACTTTATAAATGAGGCACAGAGAGATCATCCAGATTTATGTATCCCACCCAGTGTATCTGAAAATCCTTGAATCAGGAGGATTTTCATGCTGTTATTAATATATTTGGTCTGCTTTTAATAAAGAAAGAATGATTTCAGGTGTCTGGATGCCAGGTGCTCACCAAAGCAGCTCTATCACTCCCCTTCTCAACTGGAAAAGGGAAAGAAAACATAACACAGAGCTCATGGATTGAGATAAGGACAAGGAAAGATCACTCACCAGTTACTGTCACAGACAAAGAAGACTTGACTTGGAGAAATTAGTTTAATTTACTGTCAATTAAATCAGAGTATGATAACGAAATGGGCTGCTGGTGCACAGCTGCTTCACCGTGGTCTGCACCAGGGGCTGGGGACGGGTTGGCTCAGGTACCTGGAGCACCTCCTGCCCAACCTCTTTCTCTGACCTTGGTGTCTCCAGGGCTGTTGCTCTCACATGTTCTCACTCCCCTGGCTGAAGGGTTTTTTCCCCCTTAGATTTGTAATCCCAGCATTGCTGATGGGCTCGGCCTTGGCCAGCACTGGGTCTGTCTTGGAGCTGGTTGACATTGGTCCAGTCAAACATAGGGGAAGCTTCAAGCAGCTTCTCACAGAAGCCCCTCTGCTACCAAAACCCTGCCACAAACCCCAAATACATTCTACCCTTTGCCTCTGCCTTATCTCAAATTCCTCATGTCCCTGTTTGTGAGCCAAAAAGGACTGTGGTATGTTTATTTTGGCTGGACCACTTACATGTGCTGTCACTGCCTTCCTCATTAGGGCAAAAATAACATGGGAAAAACCTTATGGTTCAAGATAAAGGCAGACAAATAAAGTAAAAACAAAGGCTGTGTGTGGAAACAAAAAATAAACAACCAAATTATTTGTTCTCTACTTCCAAACAGCAGGTGATGTCCAGCCCCTTTCCTGGAAGCAGGGCTTCAGTGCACATAACATTTGCCCTGGAAATCAATTGTCATAATAGCAAATGCCACCCCACCCCCTTGCCTCCCAATTTCTCTTCTCCTAGTTTTTATTGCTGAGCAGACACCATATGATATAGAATAACTCTTTGGCCAGCTAGGATCAGATGTCCTGGCTGTGTCCCCTCCTAAGATCTTGCCCGCTCCCAGCCTCCTGGAGCAAGAGAATGAGGTTGGAGATAAAGCCTTGATGCTGTGCAAGCCCTGCTCAGCCAAAGCCAAAACACTGGTGTGTGTCACCAACACCTTTCCAGCTACCACTCCAAAGCACATCAGGATGTGGGCTGCTATGACAATATTTACATTTTACTCAAGAGTTATTCTCGGTGGCTTTGTAGCCTAACAGAAGGTGGTTTAGACTAGTCAAAAGAAGTAAATAACTTCATTTATTTTTATGGTCTAAACATCCACTGTATTTGTAGAGATTCTATTTTCTAAAATATATTTTCAGCCTATAAAAGTATCAGTTGTTTTGTTGAGGCTGTTGGTTCAAATGTTTCTTAGGTTAGTGCATTAAATTTGCTCTAATTTCTGTTTTCCAGCCAGATGTCTCCACCAGACTATGGAATCCTTAAAAATTTTCTCTTAGCTGACTTCAAAGCCTGAGGTAATTGCTTTATCACAGCAGGTTAGGAAATCTATGTCTGACACAGAGGTTGAGTCCTGAAAATAGTACAGGCTTATGTTTTATGCATATTTTGGAGACAAATTAGCTTGTTTCAGGAATTTTGATCTCGAAAGATTTAGCTCTTGAAAATGTGGATGTTCCTTTATCACTCATTCCAATTGATGCTTCTGTTAAACATTTCATTTTATCAGAAACTCTCTTGCAAGAATCCTACTTGCCTTAGAAGCATTGGCACACAGAATATGAGAATAGTGGACAGTCTTTTGGGGACAAAAGAATAAAAAATAGTGAAGGAGATTTTACTGTTTTGTTTTGTGCGTCTGCTCATGTCCATTGAACTGGATACACCCCAGTCATTTTAAGACTCTTTTGAAATATACAAAAGCCCTCTACAACTTAGACCTTTGGGAAGTCCCACTCCAAAATAATCCTTTATAACTGGAGGCAGATGTGCCAGGTCTCTAGAACCTTCCTCTCTCACATAAGCCTGAGAGCACACAAAGAAATCAATTAGGCAAAGACTCTTGAGCAGTGTATCAGTCCTCAGCTGGAGAATGAGCTCACTGCTTACCCAGACACCATCTTTATTTACCCATATGATGTTGTCAGATCTCAAAAAAAATTGCTACGTGCCTGATGGAGATTTAAAATAAAAATACCATTAGGTTAAAGAAAATATTACAAAAGAAACTTTAAGGCAAGAAAATGCAAAAGCAGATAATCCTTGAAGCACTTCCTGAAGTTCCTCAGTGTCTCTTAGCTAATTTAGAAACGTGTGCTGTCTCTCATTTTCTTTCTAATATATTTAAACTGATGTATCCAACTTGCTGTTACAAGAATTTGATTCCTGCTTCTCTGCTACTGGGATTTTGGACAATCCTACTAAGTTTATTTTTTAGGCTGTGTCTTCTAGCTTTTTTCGCCAGCATTTCCTGATTTACATTTTCTACATTAGCATCTGATTTGTTTACAATCTTAAAGGTTTTCGGCTGTTTTCTCACTCTTATCTTTCTAAAGACATGTTTGTGAAACTGTATAGCTGAAGTCTTAAAAACCAGCAATTTTTTAATCACCATAGAAGAGTTCAATATTAATTTTTGTTGTAAGTGTTGTATAAAGACCTATCATAATTCAACAGATGGTGAATTGAGAACAGTATCATTACAGAAGTATTTAACTTCCTAAACAGTGTTGGAGAACAAATGCAACTGATAATGGTATTAATATTGAATATCCTTGGCTATTCAGATTTCTGACAGCTGGCAGATTTAATTGCTAAGTCATTAAAATCAACAGTTATAAGTTTGTACTGATCTAGATATCCTTGTAAGGATTTAATAGAGAATAACCTTAAAATTTCAATTTAAATTAATTATATGAATAAAAAAGGAGTTCTGTAAGTGTTACCAAATGTTTTTGGTTTGAAGTGGTTGGATTTCAGTGAATTTAGGGAATTAGTGATGCTAATGGAGGAACTAAGTGTATCGATTCACAGAAATTCTGAGACTCCTTCACATTCAAAAAAGTGATCAGAGTCCTAGAAAAAAATTCTGGAAAGACACTATGGACTTTTCTCACTGAAAAATCAACTGTAAGGCTGTCAGGAGTACACTTGGAAGGAGGAAAGAAGAAAACACTAGCTAGGAAAGAAAAGCAGTACGTGTAGGTATAAATTATCTGCTGCAAGCCCAAGTTAGACTGCTGCAAATGGAATAAAGACCAAACCCCAAGGCCATTTTAGTTTTATAAATATCCATGAATAATAAAAAAAAAAAACAAACAAAACAAAACAAAGCAAACCACCAACAACCAAAAAAAAAAAAAAACCAACAAAACGACACCAAACCTAACCCAGTTTGAAAGTTTGAAAGACCTACCTCATACCCCAGAAGCAATCCAACTGCATCAGCACTGCACTTGGCCAAAGCCAATATACTGGCCCCCTGCATTTGCTCTTAGGCAGACAGCATAAAACACTTGTGGAACAGCACATGGAAATGTTAGTGTCCATGCACAAAGTCAAAGCCAAAGATGGAATGTCTAAAGTCAGAAACACTTAATCATTTTTAGTCATGGGACCCTAAAAATCAGGTATCTATAAGATAACACAAAATCAGATATCTATAAGATAAACATGTGAGATATTTGGCAACAGATAACTTACACTGATCTAGAGAGTTAGGAGAGGAATTAGTGAAAACAATTTTTAAAATCTAAAAAGAAATTTACCAATCCCAAACAAAAAGCAAAGAAGCAAAACAACCAAGAAAACGAATTGAAAAACCCAATCCCAAAATCCCCACAAACACCCTATTCAAGTGCAGGTCTATTCAATGGACTTATGTATCATGCAGGAAATAGAGAAGTCTCAATACAATCATCCAGATGATGATTGTTTGCAACAATGAGCATTACTGGATCTGCTGTACGTGTTTTGATCTTGGTTGCTACTTATGTTAACTGTTTACCCATCCATTTTTTATGAAAGCAAGATAATTAGGGTAAAGTGGAAAGATATCAACATATAAAGCTTAAACCTGAATTTAGACATGAAGATTTCAGAAAGACACATATCCTCTGGTAACTTGTAGTAGTGGGACAGCTGCTTCTTATTTTATTGTATTCAAACCTTAGTAAGAGTAATTTTCAAAAATTTTTGTCTTGACCAGTATATTTAAGCATGATACTTCCTGGATACAGTCCAAACCCAGCATGCATTATACAGAGATTAATGGTTTTCATTTGTATCTACTGTCATCCACTGTTTTTCAAGGAAGTAAATAATTAAAGATATCTAGGTAAAAGAAGAGATTAAATTATCCCTAAACTTTTTTGTTGTAACAAAGCAATTTCTCTTGTAATAAAAATAAATTAAAGAGATCAATGAACATTAGGAATATTGGTCGCACAGATTATATTTATGTTTTTATTTTTACATTTGCCTTGACTGGCAGAGCTGCTGCTAACTCACGTGTGAGGTGAGGTTGAAAGCAAAAATATGTTCCCTTGTACCAGCATCATTAGCTGGTCTACATAAACATTGTCTGTTCAGCTGATTTGGCTTCAAACAATTTCAGAGAAATACGGAATCATTTGCAGTAGCAACCCTTATTTGTGCTGAATGCTAGTGCATAGGAGATACAAGTACTTCAATGAAAACATTTTTTTCATAGAAAATAAAATTAATGTTAACAATATGACATTGAGGAGATGGGGAAGCATTATATAATTCTGGGTAAAAGATTTTTCCAAACTTGCTACAGCAACAAAGTCCATGAAACCATTACTCAGACTCACCTGATTTCATAAAATCAATTATTTTCATTTCCTATGTTCTCACTTCTGTATTAATACCTAAGAATGTGAGTTTCTAGCCAAAAAGAGGCAAGAAAACATGAAATTAAAAATTATTGGACAGAAAAGCTTTAATACATAAATCAAGAGAATTGAAGGCAAAAGCAGAACTAACAGAGCTGCTTTTACCTTGTGATTCAGAATTATTTTTGAATGCCAGAGGATGACAACACCATACCAACAACAGTAAACAGATTGTTTTATCCTGAGGTGAGAAAACAAGAACAGATCTTTAATAAAGGGTAAAAAGAAGAAGTAGTAGTTCTGGTAAAGAAAAGGTGGTCTGCAGTTTTGGACAAGTGATTTAGCTACCTGCCAGGTAGTCAGTCCACTGAGCACTCCTCACACCATTGTTCAGGAGCTGCATTTAAGCCCTTGCCCTTCCTCACAAGAGGGAAGAAAGAGAAAAACTTCCCCATCTAGGGGAGGAGTGGTGAGAGCAGAAGTAATGGCTCCTCTGAATGTTGCTGCCTCTGCTCCTTGCCTTGGTGCCAAATCCAAAAAGAGGTGGGCAGAGCAGTGGGCTGTTGCTGGGGAGGAAAGTGCCAGCACTATGTGAGAGAAAAGAGCAGAGCAGGAGCACTGATGGTCCCCGTGGCCAGGCGAGTCCTGCAGTCACAGTGACGGCTGCAGGAGCGCAGTCTGGACACCTGAAGCTGAGTCAGCAGGTTTGCACGGCCACCCCCACGGCACAGCTCAGGCAAAGGCCACCACTGTGGGTCTGAGCAGAGGGGCAGCCTCAGGGCCATAGGGCAGGGGACCCCAGCAAGACCTCCCTGAGGTCCTTCTGCCACCCAAAGTCCTCTCCCAGTGATCTGTTGAAGATTAGGCAGCTGCACCACATCAGCATGGGCTTTGAGCACAGTCATCCTGACCTCTTGAAGGGCAGGGAGCTGTAGAGCCCCTGTGCAAATTCATCCCCATGATCCCAACCTTGGCCTTTTCCCAATAAGGCCATTAATGAAATGATGGCTCATGTTCTTGTCAGGGGCAATGAACTCGGGGTAGCATTAAAGCACAGGAAGGGTGCTTACTACAGTAAGTAGACAGTACTTACCTTCTGTCCCCATTCTATGAAATTTCTAAAAAAAGTCAAGCAAAGAACTCAGAAAAAAAAAGAAACAAACAATTTAGATAAAATTGCTATTATCTTACGCAAAAACCTGGAAAAATTAAGTTTTATAATAGAAATTAGACATGTCAAGTAAGATTTTGGGCTCTCTGATGTATTCATTTTACCTACAGTTGTATCTACAGGCTGGTTGAAAAATACTATAAATCCCACATAACTATTGAGATACCTCTCAGTATATAAATATAAACCATTCAAAATGATCATTTGTATTAACAAGTGAAACAGCTGAGATAATTCTATCAAACCAGATATTCAGCTTTGTGTTTAAATTTTAAATCAGCAATGTTTCTCTAGCTACCTAAGACAAGACCCTTGTCTATTAGGCTTGAACTTGCTATTAGCATCACCTTTGCTAATTAAGTGTACCTTTGCTAATTAAGTGTACCTTTGCTATTAGGAATGTAAAAATACTGCAGTGTTTTTACAGTAAATTCTCAAACAGCTGCTAAATTTTACTTGTCTTCATGTTACACACCTATTAATTTCTAAATCTATTAATTTACAATTGTTTCTATGTGTTTATTTTAGTGTTGATTAATAACTCTTTTTGCTGTTGTGAAGAATATTAATTACTCTCCTAAACCTTTCTGTAAGGCAGATAGTAGAGATCATGGAATAGTTAAATTACAGACCATTGCTGCAGGTATAAATGGTTCATTTCAAAAGTGCTAAGTGAACGATAGGTTTAATTCAGTGCAGAATTGGGACACCAAGATCAAATACTGAATTTATTGTAGTAAAGAATTTTTTGTTATTGTTCTGAGGATTTATAATTGTTGGAAGAAGTTAATTATAATTATTTGATCCATAACACATCTGATCACCTTCCAACTAACATTCACAAGAAACACTTTGTTCTCAGTTGTCCCTGTACAAGTGGAGTTGCACACGCTTAAATGGTTACTGCTTGATACATATTTTTTATCTCTAATTTTCAAAGTTGTGTACATTTTTTTTCAGATGTGTAAATTTTTTTACTGCAGAAATAATCTGAGCATGTTTTTCCATGAAGTGGCTAGTGCATATACTTACACAAGAGCCTGCTACACATTGCCCTGCATATTTGAATGAAATCCGTAGGGAAAAAAAACGGGAAGTGTTTAATGTAAAATGCCCATAAAATTTATTTTATGCTAATGCTTTTCAATGTATGAAATTTTAAAGGATTTAAGCTCTTAAATCTTGTTTTGAACAAGTTATTCAAGTTATTAAATCTTATTTTGAACAAGTTATTAACTACAGTTATTCAAATATTTGAAGTGCATGGCAAAACAGCAGCCAGGGGTTGCTTCAGGTGCTTTAAGGTATGTCATTTTTTTAATCAGGGAGCATGATGCTCAGCCTGCTGCTGCCACTCCGGAGGCACAGGCCTGCACACATCCTCTGCCTTCATATTTGTCTGCCAGCTCTGTGCAAATGTTCCACGTAGTCTCAAGTGATAACAGTTGTTGATGTTTAGACACATTGAAAGAGATTCAGGTTCCTGAAAAAAATTAAAAATTTAAAAGTGATACACATGGCATTCCAAGAAACAATTGGGATACTTTTGTAAAGGTTTCAGTAGCTGTTAATCTATTTATTGCCCAAAATTATGCATGCAAAAATCTATTATATATATCATCAATATCACATTTTTGGATTATGTGTAGAAATTCCAGAAATTTGCTGGAGCAAAATGTTATGAGCAATGTTTCCAACACTAGTGAAATGAGAACAATACTCTGTCAGGATGGAAATAAATCATAACCCAATAGTTAACTCTATATATGAAATATTTATTTAAGTAATTGTTATAAGAAATGAGAGACAGAGTATTGAAAGTGAATTGTGAAATTTTACTGTTGCAATTCAAGAAAATACTGACTGACTATCTCACATACAGAGATTGTAACAAGGACTCCATGCAGAAAACTGTGATTAGAAGATACAAATCAAAACACTCATGCTAGGCTGGCATTGTAACTGGTCGGAACAGACAGATAATGGAGTCTAATAAGCTCCAGCAAATACAATATAAAATATGCTGATGGAATGGTGATCTTACAGCTACAGGCACATGAAAAAGAAACAATCTGCATATGCTTGAGAAATTACTGAAGCATAATTAAAAATCTGATGGTTTGTATTCATAGGGGAGCTATCAGATGAGTTTTTCTTTTCAAATTCTTATTGCACAGTCTGGAAACCACACTTGCACTAACAGTCCTCGATTTTCAAGATTCTCCTTAATGTGGCATATTAGGGAACCAAGAGCAATGTCCATCCACACAACTGACATTTCTACTTTCTAGGAAGAAATTGCATTCAGCAATACTATTACACTATGGCATAACATTGTCATTGTAGCCAATAGAGGTGTCAAGTATCTCAGATGAATTGACTTCAGTCCAAGCTTCCAGGGCTTTAAAGACAAGCTTATAAGGAGTAATACCCAGTGTTATGAACACCTCAGCTAGCTCTAAATGATGCAATGTGACTGCACAGTGCAGCACCATACCCCGAATGCAGATTTATGCTATGTTAGACCTTGGAAGCAGCACAAGCACACTAAGGTAACCCTGGCAGGCATAGGCACAGCACGAAGGTGCCTCCAGTTTCAGAACTGGCTGGGATGCAGCCTCTGCCTGGCATTGTACTGTGCAAATATAAATTATGCATTCTCATGTGAGGAGCTCTTCAGGAGGACACTTTTGTTCAGCTGTTTCAAAGGATGAATAATATACAGTATATACTCTTTGTGCTCATGTGATTTAAAGCTGTAGCAGGAGTTTCCACAGACTTCAAACACCAGGAGTGGCTGACCTAAGGGCAGCCCTTCCCTTTTCCTTTTGTCTCCAGGTTCTAAAATTACTAACGCAGCCCTTGTTGTCTTTTACTGTAATTTCAAATCTGGACCTGAAATGCAGGCCACAGCAACTTAGTGTAAATCTTGGTGCACTTGAGATTTTATTGATATTAACATAATTGATAAACCCAATGAAAAGAAAGCATCTATACGTCTCTGAAGTAAGATTTTAACTTTGTAAGTACTAAGCCTTTACTAATTTAAGGGTGTTGATAAGCATAACATATAATTATAACAGAATTATATATTAACAATAAAAGCAGTATTATCTAAACTACTACACAATTTAAGTATAGAGGAGAACTAGAAATGTTCTATTTCTTAATCCAGTAATACAACATGAAAAAAATGTAAGAGAGGTTACGGATTGAATATTTGCAGCAGTAAAGTAAAAATTTTACTGAAGATTTCTATTATATTCAAGACCATACATTTTTTGTTAAAGGCAATAATTTCTTGACAACAATATATTAATTTAACTGTATGAGTACTACAGTTAAGTGCCTCATTAAATGACAGTCTATTGTATATTCTATCAGCCAAAGGTGAGATTCATTTATCTAACTAGACACATTCATGAGGAATCTGTCACTAGGATGATTTAGACCTCAGAGGTTTGGTATTTAGACTATCATCTTTAGGCCAGGGAGAGATAAGGTAGCTTCCTCTGAAGAATGCTCCAAATCCTCCAGCTGAGGAAGGACCTTCTGCCCCCAACAGAAAGGACTGGCTTATCCCAGAGTAAGTGTAAGAGTGGTAAAGCACTGGAACAGATTGCCCAGAGAAGCTGTGGATGCCTCATCCCTGGCAGTGATCAAGGCCAGGCTGGATGGGGCTTTGAGCAACCTAGTCTAGTGGAAGATGTCCTTGACCATGGAAGGGGGGTTAAATTTGATGATCTTAAAGTTCCTTCTAACCCAATCTGTTCTGTTTCCATTCTAGCTTAGTCTAGTCCAGTCTAGTCTATTCTCTACTATTTATGCTCTAGAGAATGAGTAACTGTCTGAAATAACTCACAAGGATTCTAAGTTTCCACATTTGGTATATCAGCTTTCCCTGAAGGAGTCTCAGTCTCTTCTTTCCCCTCCTAAGGCAGTACCCTAAGTAATAGAGTATTTTGAAGACCAAAATTTCCTGTTCTACTTTTGAAAATCTCTTTACCTCTGTAACCTGCAATACAAGAGACATTGAGCCAGAGATGAGCAGCAAGGAGAGAATAACAGGTTATATGGTCTGAGTGTAAAAATGACTTCTATACTGGACGCTGTCTGGAAAAAAACATCCTTAGTGAACAGGCATCAGAAGCCAGATCTGCATGTGAGTGGACCCGTGGCAGCAGTGTCAGAAGGCTCTAAAGAGAATAGCAATGAATATAACAACTACTCAGGCAATAAATATGCAGCCTAGAAGAAAATACACAAGGAAGAAAACACTCAAGCCAGAAAATCTGTTACTTGCTACCCATGTGATAACATTCAAGTTCATAAGTTCAATCACCTAATTGCAGTAATTAAGGGTATATGAATTGCAGATAAAACAGCCATCCCAAGTTAAATAAATACAAATAGTTAATAAAAAGCACCTGAAGTCAAACAGGCAGAAAATTGAAAATTGGAGTGAATGCTATGAATAAAGCAATGCCTTTTAATAGAACCATTAAATGTGAACTGCAATTGCAGACAATGAGGGCAAAACACTTGAACTTTGCTAAAATTATTCCAGGGATATGCAAAGACTTACAGAGCACAGTTGCCTGTCTCAAACACTGTTAACACAGGAGGAGTTTGCCATGAGATAAGCACAGAATGGAGTGACTGGATGGTACTAACTTGGGTAATGTATCCTGGCAAAAATTCCCACTTGTGGCAAACTGCGTAAAGCAGTAACTGCTCATGTGCATATCACCAGTCAAACAAAGATTACACCAAGTTATGGGACAGATGGCATCTGCTACCACTGAAGCCTCCCCAGCTAAATATGCCTCCATGGATGCCTAGAACTTGGGCTGTCAGTTCAGTCACCATAACAGGAACTCGAGATAAGATAAAAGTGACACTATTGTCCGAGTGTTATCTCAGACCTAGGGGAAGGTTAACAAATCTGGGAGAGAAGATTGTATCACTGACAATGGATATAAAGAATGCAGAATTTATGAGCCACAAGGAAAGCTGACTCAGCAGCTGAGTGCTGAAATGAGCTCAGGCTGGGTAAAAGGTAATTCACCAGGAGTAGATCACGACCGCCGAGCACAGACCCATAGACTCAGAAACCCACTGGCTCAAGCGAAGAGAAAAATTGAGCATGGGGGTTAATTAGCAATAGAAGTGAAGGAATCATTCAGCCAATAGAATAAGAGAAATGTTTGGCTGTTAATTCCTTTGTTTTCAAAATAGTGAAATGTTTCGAACAACCACCACTCCCAGGAAGCCCAGGGTGAAGAATAGGCAACCATCTTCTGCTTTACCTCTCTCTCTCTCATCCTCTCCCTCTCTCTCCCCCCTTTCTGTCTTTCTCTCTCTCTTCCCCCCACCCCATCTACTTTTATATTTCTTTCTATCTCTTTACCTCACATTTACTGTTAAATAACATCCATGCTATTAGCTTCAGCATATTACCTCATTTGCCCCTTAATTTGGGCAAGGTATCTCTCAATTGCACCTTAGCAGGATACTTTTCGGGTTTAAAATTAAATGTAGCATACAGAAAGAAGCTGTTTGTCAAGAAGTTGTACTTTCTTGAATATACTGGTACAAGGCTGTATATCTGAGTATAACAGTAATTATAAACAAACACTTCACTAACTGACATGAGCAAATTTTGTGGGTCAGACCTTAAGGTATCTCTAATGGCATCAGAATCTGTCACTTAAGGGAGTAGAACATCAGGGTTTTTCCAGCAAAATTGCATTTTACGTTTACCCGAATTAGTCTAAAAATTCATCTAATTCTTAGCATCTGGATGGACTTTACCTATACTATATATAATATAGAAGTATGTAGTGTGTCCAAGTCTCTATGTACCTAGGTCTCTATGCATGTTATATAATGTACATTATTTGCCCATATTGTCATGTACCCAATAAAGTACACACTTTTGGTAACTGAGAATGGAAAGATGTGAAATACTATAATTTCTTATATCATTCATTACAATAATTTCTTCTTATTATTCATAATAAATTCAGTTTATACTACAGAATACTGTTACTGACGGTCTACTTAAAGCAATGGCAACAGGCCCAGTGGTGTCCTATAGAAAGCAATGGAAAAGAGTGTACATTATATGGACAGTTGCCTAAAAACAACTTTCCAGTATATCAAGGTACAGAAAGGGGCATCTTGATAACCACATCACAGATTAACATCATTACAGTCCCCAAATGTTTCTTCATTCTCCCCAAATTCCTTGACATCATCTTTGTGTGAGGGTGACACGACCATGTAATTTTACAGCCCCACAGAAAATTCATCTTGATCCTTCTGAGGCTCACAAATCCTGCTCCTGCCATCTCAGCTTTTTCTCTGGGCAGATGGAAGGGAGAAAGGGTTCTTTGACATTTTAAGGTTGATTTTTTAGTCTTCGACTGCGTCTCAGTCGAAATTACACTCAAAATTTTAATCAGTGGAGCTTTCATAGCTGAGGGTGTGAAAAAAATCTCACTCCTTACTGACACTGTTATGTTAGAAAAATACCTTTTGCAGAGACATTTATGCTGACAGAGTCGTTGTCATACTTAGTTTATGTCATTGAGAGGATTAGTGAGACTGTGATGGCAGAAAAGGACTTTCTGCTGCCATGCTCTGCATGTACGCTGGGGGCTCTGCTGACAAAGCACTTGGTGTAGCCAAACCACTGATTGAAGGCATCAGCTCAGATTTGTTGATATCTCTCCTCTGCTCACATTTGATGTACAGTCAGCACCACGCAAGTTTTAATCTGCTGTGGGTGCTGAAGAGTCTCACACAGCAAAGGTGAAGCATAGAAACTCCCTGGATGTAAAAATTAAGATATAGTCTGAGACTAGGTTGCCATCCTAAATCCTGTTATTTTTCAAGGATCTCTTCATTCTCTTAATCTATGTCCAAGTCTTTGGACAATTTATGCATGATTGTCTCTGTATAAAAAGCCAGGAAAATCAAAGAGAAACAAAATACTTTTAGGTCTCTAAAAACATGTTTGTGGTAAACATTATTGAAAGTGAAAGTTGTCTTTTTTAATGTACTTTAGTCACTAAGAAAATAATGAATCTGATATCTTTTATCTAAAGATGGAATTGGCAGAGGCATTATAGTGCATCCTTAGTAGTACCTTAAACACATCCTGCTTTGATTACTGCCAGGATTTGGGGCCAGCACCTTCAGCACCTTCATTTATTTGTTTTGAAAACAAGCTCTCAAAATTCTTGCAGTCACGTAATTTAGTTTCAAACTTCTGGCTTCCATCTCTATTTCTACGATTTTCTTTTTACTGTTCATGGGATTCACTACTTGGGCTCTCCAGACCTCACAGGAAACTATGCTAGTTGTCCACTGCAGTTAAAACACATCATTATTTGCTTTTGAAAATCTATTCAAAGAAAACTCTTTTAATAAACTGAATTATTTAAATACTTCCTGCTTGACATACAAGCATCTTCTGCATCTCTAACAAAGATACAACTGAAATACCTACGTAAACAGACATTCCCTTTCTCTCCATACATTCATATGTGTTCTTCCCCAGAAATCTGACCCCAGACAATTCTGCACGATTTTTCTTTTTTTTTTTTTAATGGAAAACTTTGAGAAAATCAGAGGAATATACAGATATTACATAGTTAAGATTATATATATATATAAATTTGATGAGCTCCACAACTCCAAATCACTGTTAGTCCTACATTTATGAAATGAATTTAAGTATAGCAATTCTTCTGAACATTCAATTTATGTTTGTATCGAAAAGACTTTCATGGGGATTATTTAATTGACTGAAATTAGTTCCTTTCAAACAAAGTATTAACTGTATATTTGAATCTCTCAGGTATCTAAATAATCTCAAAATAAAGTTAAATGATGAAGCTTGAAGAAAAGCACTCAATAGACCTCATATAAGAAGAGGACATTTTGGTTCTAAATCTGCCAATATGTCCTGCTACTTCTTTTAAACTGGCTTGCAAGTAACTCCTCTCTCAGTACAGCTGAGCAGTAGGGCCCAGTCAAAATTGAAGGAAAAGAAATAACCCAGGGGAATGAGGACTGACCAGTCCAAAATCTAGGTAGGTTTCCTTTTAGGTACAGCAGCATTTAAGAGCTTGTCCTAGCAGACCATACCTTACTTTTATAAGGTATAAATATAAATATATAAATGTAAAATAAATAAATAAAATAATATAAATATACTTTTATATTTACTTACATTTTTCAGATCAGTCTACATAAAGAACCATTTACATTGCTGTGTCTGCAATGGAAACACACCCGCATATGCAACAAAATGACAAATATATTGCATGAATTTACTATGAATTTACAATTAATTCACAATGAATTTACAATGAATTTACAATGTTCTCTATTTCACTGGACACTGGCCTTGAAACCACACATTCAATTCTGTCAGCGACAATTTATAATCACTAGTAAGCAGGTAAAGCTGTTGTTGATGGTAGAGACTGTTTAGCAGAGATATTTTTTTGTTTTCTGTTTTCTACTCTTAACTATCCAACTCACCTACACATCACAGATACTTTGTGAGGAAAGGTTAAAAACTGTACTTCATAGGTGCAGGTGTTAAAGGGAAATATGTTTCACAGAGAGTAATCAGCAAATTTATTTCTGAAGCTTTGGGTGTGTTGCTTACGAGAGATGAGAGGAACATTTAGATTGCAAGCGAGTCCTAAAAACTGTCTGTTTTTGCTAGACAGCAAAGGTAAACACCTGTGAGCCAGTTCAATGCACAGATGCAAATCAGACTACATATGAATTTCTTTGTTATGATGAGTCTCAAAGGGGATTCATTAGAGCTCAATTAAGAGACAGCTTGATGTAAATTTTCTTCTTCCATTTACTTGCTTATGTTTTTCATATATGCTGCATAGGAGAAAAAGAGGTGTCTGTGAATTTTAGAAACTATGCCAATCTCCCTTTGAACATTTCATTTTATACAGCTTTCTGTTTATTTTCCTCTTGTGTGTTTTTCTTATACGTGTGTACTTTACTACTAGGTCTTTATGGGAGTTTGTTAAAAACAAAAAAATCACAACCATCAAATTATTCCTAAACTCTGACCTTGGTGAGGTATGTGAGTATTACATGGTAAGCAAAAATGAATTATTTGGAGACTTCTTGGAATGCACAGCAACAGAAGAATAGAAAAGCTTTTTTTTTTTCTCTTAATTTTAATGGTGAACATAAGAATAATTGCAGATAAAGATTTATCAAAGTGAAAATAATTTGGATGTTTGAGAAGTGTGATCTTTTTGGTCATTTATCTTTTCTGTCATTTATCTTTTATGACCTCTTAAGAAAGCAGCAGCTCAGTGCCTTTAAGACAGGGTGGTGAAAACTGGCTGTAATTACTGGTGACAAATGTTATTTGCTTTACCTTGTCCTGAAGTATTTGAACTGTAGCTTGCAATTAAAGGTACTGAATAGTAATTAACTTTTACCTTGACTGTTGGTGTGAAACCTTAAGTCAATATACTACAACATAAGAGTTTAATATGGCAACAAAAACCTTTATTTCTCATTGCCAAAGCCAAATCAACCCAGGGGGAAAAAAAGTCAGAAAAACTTACATAAAACAGTAAACTGACAGCATTGAATATAGTTGTTTCTTTTAAACTTCACAAATTGGGGTTTTTTTTTCCGAGTTAAGTTATATGCACATCAGATGGAGTATTATTCAGTCTAAATGTAAGAAAACTAGGTTTTGATGAGAGTTTATGCACCTGAGGTTAAAGAAAAAGTTTGAGACACAATTTTGTAGTGGACACAGAACTGCCACAACATTTTTTTTCAGAAACAAAACTTTTGGTCTGACACTGCTGATTTGTCATAATTACAGAGTGAGGAGTTATTCTTAATGGAAATTCTGAATTTTACACACAAGTATGTGTGCTGGGGAGTGTATGTAATGTTAACAAAAGAATGGGCCCTGATATTTGTACAAAAATTAAGCTCAACAAAAAAGTCATAAAATCCTTAATCCAAATCTACCACAAATATGCAATTTAAATATTTAAATAAAGGGTGAATGCACAGATGTGCTGTGAGTCCAGGAGACCAACAGGAGGAGGTAGACCAGCAACAGCCCATATCTCCTGGGCATTCAATTAATCCTGCCTGCTCCATCACTTTCCAGTTCTTATTTAAGCTGCCATAAAAAGCTGAACTTTCCATTAGTGTTGAGGAAGACAGTAGTAATAGAAAGAGATTTATATCCTCAATTTAATATGCTGTACTACTTTCTATAGTCTGTTCATTATTAGAATGTAGGTAGGTCATCCAATCATTATCACTCAAGCGCCCATAACAATTTCAGAGAAGCATGTTCAAGTAAGTCTGCCCCTACTGAATGAAATTATTTGGTTTACTCTTAACTAGACAGTAATGGCAAGATAAAATGTAAGCAGATCAATGGGGTTTAGTGTTGTTTTGCAAGATAGTAAACTATGTCCTGTACATTAGAACAGCATAAAAATGATAGGTGCCTTAAAGGAAAATATATTTCTATTAGATTCATCATGTTTTGAAATTCCAAGGGCAGATTAAACTTTCTTACTTTCTGGGTCTGAAGGATTTTTGAAGTGTCCACTTTTCATTAAAGAAGACAAAAGAATGCTATGAAGAGAAGGGAAAATAATGTCCCTTTATTATGCCCAGTTTCTAATCCACACAACATTAAAGAGGGTTCTAAAAGCCTGTACTAAGGCCAGCCAATGCAGTGGTGTCTGCCAGGGTACTCACATATTTGGAAGTAGTAGTCCTGCGTGTCAGTGGATTTGTCAGTGTAGTAACAAGCCTGACAGCTCTCAGTAGTCCTGTCACAAGACTTTGCACTCAAGTCTGCCCCTCTTTCAAACATGCATAAGCCCTGACTTAAGCAGGGAAGAGTTATTGATATAATTTTCCAGTTGAACAAATTAGTCTTATAGCTCACTTTCCTTGTAATCATTCTCCCTGATTTTCATGTGAGGACCATTGCATGATGTAATTTGTCTTGTTTTACTCTGATCTTCACTTTATTTCCAGGATGGGCCCTTGTGATTTGTGTTCAATTAAGCCACAAACCCCTTGAAAGATAAAACAGGCTTTAGAATCACAGATTCATAAGATTATTTACTTAGAAAGGACCTCTGGAGGTAATTTTCTCTAAAATCCAACTCAAAGAAGGACCACATTTTCTGAAGTGATAGTAAAACAACTTTTTTTAAAAGTAGCTCTTCCCAGATTTATTATGGCAGCTTCCATAATAGAATCCTGATTTTGCTTTCTCCCTGTTTTCGTTTATCTACTGGGTGGGAGGGGAAGGAATAACTGAATTCTCAAAAAACTTTACAATTGTTACAGAATATGTTGTTGAAACTAGAGAGATACACTTAAGAGACACAAATTTATAGGCAGTTGTGTATAAAACTTTTCTTAAAAAAGCAGTTATGAGGACAATATAATTTTGATCAGCTTTAATTCTCGTTACTGATCTACAGCTGACTACAGAATATTTTTAAAGAAGGCTGTAGAGCAGCCTCTCATAATCTGAGTCCCACCTTCCTTCCAAGTGGAATGGAGTTGAAGAGTAAGGTAGCTTGGACTAATTTTCCAGTGTTTCAGAGAAAAGAGATCATTTTTAGGTTTATAGTATGCTTGGAAAAAATCTAACATTATTATCTTCCGGATTCCCAGCTCTTCTCCAAACAAGATTGAAACATCTGTAAGTTTTTTCAAGCTGTGAAATGAAGTCTTAAGACTTCAGCATAAGTTCCCTTCAGAGGAGAGGATGTCTGCAGGAGGCACATACAATGCTAATTTAAAAACTATCAAGCAGGAGTCTTCAAAAATATTAATGCCAAAAAAATCTTAACTAAGATGAGGAAGTAATACAATGAAGGTATAGGGCACTTATAAGGAGAAAGAAGAGAAAAGATAAACTGTATCTTCTAAAATGGTCTGTGGGTTTTTTTTTGTTTTTTTTTTTTTTTTTTTTTAATTGGGCCATTGAATCAAGTGTTGTGCACTTGCTAGCAGTAAAAAAAATCAGATGTTGACCATAACCATCTGCTACATAACAGCTGCAGGTACTTACTATACTTTAGTTGTTGTGGTGCATATTAAGTGATGACTATCTAGCATAATGAATAAAAGATTCGCTTTCCTATCTACTTCAAATTGAACAAGAAATTCAAATGATGAATTGATAAAATAAATTTGATATTTTGATAATTTAAAATAAAAAGGAAAGAAGTATTTTTGCTTTTAATCCAACAGATACAAGATGTTGTTAAGCACAAATGCCATGAGATACAAATAAGGAGTTCGAGGCAAAGTGATTGAGAAGTTTAATGTAAAGTAATTGAGAAGGTCTCCATGTTTAATGCTTCTTGTAATCTTGGATCTGTAATTAACAGTATCTCAATTTAGATTGCATTACAAGGAAGCTTTTTTCCTGCAAAAGAGATAGTTTTAATAACAGTTTTGATTATGTTTTTTTTTTCATCCTACTATAATTTTCATCTTAAGGATAATTTTGTGTAGTGTGAGCTGATGCTCTGTTTTCAATTCATAGGGACTTGCTAGCCAATGCCTGCACAACAGTAACACAAACCCTGTGCACTGTAGGGACATTAAGTGTAATGTCTTCAATTTTAAAACAGCTGTTTTGTGTTCACATTTATGGAGACAAGAAGACAACTCCCAATGTGGACATGCTGCAAAGATTTAGACACCTACATTTAGGTGTCCATCTGCAAGCTACCACTGTATCCAAGATACCTCTGTATTTTTAGAAGATTTTAGTTTTGATCCAGACTCAAAGGCTCTCAGTGCCTTTTGATATGTCAGACACACTGATAAATCTTACACAAGGTCTACAGAAGTCCCATGTCCTTTGCAGGAGTAAAGGATGAATAAAGTGTGGTATTTCAAATGGTGTCAGTCATCAATGTCTTTTCAACTGCTTTACAGCCAATAGTCTACAGAATGATCCAACTGATGAAATGATACCAGCTCCCTCTCTAATGGAAAGGTAGGTGCTTAAGTGAATAATAACTTTAGATTATGATTTGAGTGCCTGTACACAGGCACCAAGTACCATTTTGAATATTCATGTGCTATCTACACTGGGCTAGCTGATATGAGATCTATGGATAGCTCATGTGCTTTTAAAGAAGTGTCTGTAGACCAGGAGGACTGTCCCAAAGAAGCTCAAATGGCACTTGAAGTCTGTTTGGTCAACTGAATCTGACCCTAAAAATATATGATGTGCATTTACATAAAATCTTTCAATACTTGTATTTTGGAGTTAATATCACAGAATTACAGAATCTGCTCAATTCAAAGGGACCCACAAGGGTCATTGAGTCCAAGTCCTGGCCCTGCACAGGACACCCCAAGAGTTACACCATGTGCCTGAGATCATTGCCCAAACATTGCTTGAACTCTGTCAGGCTGGTGCTGTGACCACTTCCCTGGGGAGAACCCCCAAACAACTTACCTCTGGGTGAAAAACATTTTCCAGCATCCAACCTAAACCTCCCCTGACACAACTTGAGGCCATTCCGTTGGGTCCTGTCACTGACCACCACAGAGATCAGTGCCTGCCGATTCTCTTCCCCTCATCAGGAAGTTGTGACTGCAGTGGGGTCTCCCCTCAGTCTCCTCCAGGCTGAACAGACCAAGTGACCTCAGCTGCTCCTCACAAAGCTTCCCCTCAAGGCTCTTCACCACCTTTGCTGCCCTCCTTTGAGCATTCTCCAAGCCCTTAATGTCTTTTTCACATTGTGGTGCCCCAAACAATATTCAAGGTGAGGCTGTACCAAGGCAGAGCAGGTTGGGACAATCAGCTCCTTCAACAGGCTGGTGATGCTGTGCCTGAATATGCGACTGCATTACACAGAATATATTCTTAATATGTTAATACAACTTGATCTTTTTTATTCTATTTTCCATCCTGTTTAAATTAGTTTACTGCTTAAATCAGTTTTCCATACTGATTAAAAGGAATTAATAGGAAATAAAAAATACACTTGGATATAAATATGGATATAAATATGACTAAGCATAATAAAATCTTCATTTATAGACAAGTGAGTGCAATGCAGTGTAATAAACAGAATTTCAAATTAAATTAATGAAATTAATAAAAAGCATTTGAAAATAAGCAAAATATTCTCATACTTTATAATTTATGTAAAAATGTTTTTTACCTTTTTTCACATAGTCATTAAATGTTTATATATATGTGTGTGTATTTATATAAACATATAAATATATTCACTATGAAAATATCTTGAAAAATCAATATGATAACAGTATGTGAATTCATTTGGCCTACTAATCTACTAAATAGATGAAGGCAGATGAGGGATGTGGTTACCTTCCAATGATCTTATCAATTGTAAGAATGTTTTTTCTCTCTCCTACACTGCAGTAATTCAGGAGTCACTTCATGTAAAAGTCATTATAAGGGTTTGAAGCAAGGGAATGCAACAGGGAAATTCTGGACTTCATAACCATTTAATTTCATTGAACAATACTTCACTATTTTGTTGAGGTGAAAACACTTTTTTTTGTCATACCAAACTCCATTTCTTATGGAATTGAGGGGCATCTTCACAATGAGTCCAGCTACACTCCCCAGCTATTCATATTTTTCTGAAGAGTGGATGATACAAATTTGACTTCCCTTTAAATTGTCCTTCCAGTTAACTAAAGAGAAATAATAATAATAATAATAATAATAATAATAATAATAATAATAATAATAATAATAATAATAATAATATCTATAGTTCATTGACTTGTGTGAAACACAAATGTGGTTAATGTTCTTAACCAAAGAATCACAGAAATATTGAGGTTGCAAGGGGCCTCTGAAGGTGATATTGTGTAACCTCCCTGCTCAGTCAGGGTCACCTAGAGCCAATTGTCCAAGGCTTCATAACCAAAGTCACAAACAGAAATAAAAATATTATAAATACTTTGCCCTTACCACCTGAGATCTAGTTTTGTGTTTGGAAAATTCTGTAGAACTTTTATTTTGTTTTTCTTATTTATTTCTCATATTTTGACATTGTGACTGCAGTTAGGATCATGTTTTATAGAATTACCAAATAAAACTGAAGAGCAACATGAAAATCCACTTTCCTCCAAAACATCAGTTCAACCTTTGAGTTCTATAACACTTCTCTCAACCCTTCTGCTGTTTTCCAAATTTTCTCTGGCATCACAAATAAATTTTTAGTAATGACCAAGTAACAAAAATGTCAAAATACAATGAAACAAAAACATATTTAAAAGAAGCCCTAAAACATAAGGCCAAATCCCATGTAATATTCATTTTTGTTTTCAGACTAATTTTTCATTCTTTTTTCAGTATTGTAATCACTTCATCTTTATAATGAGCTCTATGGAGATTTTAACAGGGAATATTTCCCTCATGTCTTGCTATTTCTTGCATAATGGTTAAAACAGTACAAAAGTCCATCTCATAATAAATTGAGTATAGAATGAAATAATCATTAGTTTACAGTCATCTATGAATTCACATGAATGTCAATCTTTCTGCTAACCCTCCTTACTTTGATATAAGAATACAGTTCAGTTTCCATGAAGTCTGTAAGCAAAATCACAGATTTCATAGTTGCAGGAAAACACTTCTAAACATGAGCTCAGGTGTGTGATACAATGCGGATGCAAATTTTAAACTCAGCACCTTCAAAGAGAACATTCATGTCTTAGGACCAAGTCACAAAGACCACCTATTTAACTGATCAGCTTCCAGCAAACCTCAAGAGAAAATATTGTGAAATACCTGCATGTTTATTTGTGTATCTGTGTGAAGATGAGCAGCATACAATAACAATTTAGCAGAACACTGATCTTGCTCCCTTGCTTCATCAGACAGCTTCTAGCAAAAATGGGAATAACTCCTATAGGTTTATAGCAGCCAGTATTACTTGTGACACTTATCTGAGTAGGACTAATCAAAGGAGGTGCGGGAGTAGCCAAATCCAAGGCTATTTCTCAGCTCATGGTCTTTGTATTATCAGTGATCTGTAGGATCATGAGCTCATGGTTCACGAAACAGTTTGTGTTCACATACAGGCAATAGAACAATTGAAATGGAAAAATGCAAAAACAAAATTTGAGCATCTCATGCTAAGTTTAGTTATTTTCATATGATGTAGATAAAAACCATTTTTACAACATTGCACAAGACAATTTTTGTATTTTTAGAACAGTAGTTAGCTTTCTGATTAAAAAAGGCTGTGCTTGAGAGGCACTGGTCTAACAACAGTAGTGTAGTGTTTCTGTAGTGCCATCTTCTAATCTCTTATGACCTTCTGTTGAGAGAATTGCATCATGAAAGTTTCATATTGTGAATACCTTGATGTATAGCTTTTATAGGAAAGATCTTGCATTTCTGTGCCATTTTTATGTTTAGTTTACTAGAAGCTCTGTTTTGTTCATAACCTCTGCTCAGATGATAGCAACTTGTCAACAGTTGCACGTCTCTCTGCAGACTCCCTTACCATCTCTGAGTATAAGGAGCATACTGAATTATTCAAACAGTACAATCTAACACGTATGAGCAAGCTGAATAAATGCCAAGTGTGCATAACTTCATTCATTACCTGAGAAACAACAGATGAAAATATGCTGTACACAGTGAAATTACTTTCCTCCCATGCTACCTAAGACAAAGAGAGAAAAAGCATCCAGTAGAATACATATCTTGACTGAGTAGAAAAGGAAGTGAGCTAAACAACCAACGAAAATATAGCTGGAATTTTTATGTATTATATTACATCCTCTTCTACATCCCTGTATGCCCTTGTGAATCAAGGTCCTGCAAAATACTGACTAGAATTACTTTATAAAAGTTATAATCATGAGTGCTGAGCTAAGGGGAAAATGAAATTAATTGCATGATGATAACAAAGATTATGACTATCATAAATTATTATCTCAGTAGGACTGAGCCATGTAGGATCCAAGCTTAAAACTTAAAGAACCTGTATTGTTATTTAACAACAGTCCCAGAATACTTCACTGCCCCTCTTCATAACTAAAGGCCCCAAAGTATCCTAATGGCTATGAAACCCAGGTGGGAGATAGTCCTTTAAACTACTATGGATGTTTTAAAATCAATGACTCTTAAATGTAGAACACAAAACAGGGAGCATAATCCAGGACTCCACAGCCTGGCAAAGTGTTTTAAGCACTACACTGAGAACTGAAGTTCCCTTTTATCTTGCAAATCTCTTTTGCTTAGCATTTGAATGCTGCTTTTTCAACAGGAAGTCTTCTCAATGTTTGCCCTTCCTTTACAATCTTTCAGATTGAGTGTAGGGTTGAGAAAAGAGGACATTATTTGGGTGAATTTGGCTTTGACAAGAACACAAGAAATCCTCTCCCGAGTCAAACCAATGGTTCATTTTGCCCTGTGTGTTAATCCAAGAGCAGTAGGAGTTGTCATTGAGAAAGACCATACAAATCAGCCCATTTTGTGCAACTAGTGGATTCCCTTGAGCTCCCCTAGGATCCCTCTGTTGCATTAAGGGTGCTGGAGGACACTTCCTTGCCTAAATGCTGCAAAAAGTAGCTGCTGCTGCTGAAGGCCACTTTATTCAGGAGCTCTAGTAACACACTCTGACAAAAACAACCTGAATGTTGTCTTAGATACGATCTAGCAGACATGTCTGTGACAGATCCTTCTTTCAAGAATTAAAAACTCTGAAACAGTCACGTAGAATATTCAGGTAGAATAATTTTAGTGTGACTAGAACTGTATTATGGACCCTCCTATATTTTGCATTACATTCTCTTTTGTTTTCAGTTGTTTCCTTTTAATATATTGTGAGTAGTAGCAGTGAGTTCCAAAGCATTTTAGACTCAGATTATTCAAGCCAGCATAGACAAATTAAGGAACGCACATACTGGAAGAAGCCTTTATCTAAAAAGTCACAATAGGAGGTTAAAAAGACAGAGAAATATAAAGGAGAGGGGAAGTAGAATAGAAAATTCAGACATGTTTGTGTAAATTGAACAACAAAAGTAAGATGTTACTTCTGCAGCTGTTTAAAGTGATTTGCAAGTACATCAAAAATAATTATAATACAATGAAGCCAGTTGAAATAACGAGAGGTGTACCTTCACTTTGCAACATGTTCTAAAGTGGTCAGATGTATTGTGTCATTGTCATGCAATCATCTCAGGTTTTGTTTCATTTTCAGCATTAATTTCATTAAGTGATACCCTCCAGTATGGTGTTCCACGCATAATGAGCTGTGAGGACAGGGTAGCAGTTCTAACAAAATGTGACACTTGTGCAGGCTGCTCAGCAGAACTTGCTCTGTGAAGACACTTACCAGTATCCTCTTTTAATAGAGTGTGTCACATTCCTGACAAATCAAGGATGCATTCTGTTGGAAAAGAAGTGTTTGAGTGCTGGAATGTCGTACTTCGTATGAAAGGGCAACTCTGTGGGCGATGTGACTGCTTTCATTTACCAAGTCCCTTGTCTCAAAATGACCTTCAAATTCTTCAACAAGTTAGTTCAGTTCCAGTACATTTTTAGAAGCATTTGTTTGTCATTATAGATATAATGGTGCATATTGTCAAGCATTTACCCTTTTATTAAACACAGTCAATATTTTTTGTTATTTTTATTTCTGTCAAACTTGTCATAAATGCTAGTAGGCTTGGAATTTTGCTCTTCTGACTGGAAAGGCACTATATTTACAAAAAAAGTTTATTTGTTTGGAAATACATGTCTCATTTTGTTATTAGTTCTAAAGTAGTGAAGGCATCTGAATATATCAGTCTTGTACAGTTTGCAAAAGACGGTAACCCTACAAAGTTGTGCTGTGCTCTCAGCTGTACAAAGCTGCTAAAAGCTGAGATACAGAACTGTGGGTTGACCTGTGATAGACATTAAATTGTCAAGTTGCACTTCTATGTAAAGTGAAGGTAAATAGAAGATCTGGGATTTTGGTTATGAGCAATCATTAATTTGAATGAAACAAATGTGGAAGATGCACTTCATTTTTAGCACATAATTCACTGGATCTTCCCAAAGTGTTCAAGAAAAAGAAAAAAATGAAGGTGCAAAATTTTTTTCTCCAAGGAATCGGAAGGAAAAAATTAACAAATTCTTCATATTTTGTTCATGGTTTTCATATATTCTCTAGTTCTGGGGAACTATAATGCTGGTTTCTACAATTACATTGTTCTCCTGAGAGTGATGCAGTTATTGTGAAGATACTCTTATCTTTCTGATTGCACTGGCAGTAGATGTTTTGCTGATTCAGTATATGTGTGTCCATATCTGTATTTGAGACACATATATAGCCAAGAAAGAGTCAGTTTAAAATTGAGGTTAGATATATCCTTAAAAAGATAAGCTATGAGAAACAAAGTAGCTTTAATAATAAAATGAAAAGAAGATTCTACTGTTAATGTTATATTTGTGTTTCGTTCTACTTTGCTGTGGCTGAAATATGAATATTGATCTCAGGCAGTCTTGATTTGTAGCAAGCATTGATGTAAGCACAAAATAGTTTTTTAAACTGTTCCAATTTTAATTTCAGAAACTCATAAGTAAAATATTTACAAACTGTTGAGAAATGAGAACACAAATCACTAAGCACAGAAATCAGAAATGCCAGTTATTTGGTTTTGGGGTTTTTTTACTTGATTTAGTGCAAATATTTTTACTGCCTTTTCTTCCTGTAAACAATAAAGAAAGGTCCAGTTGTTGATTTCCTTGTGTATTCAAATTTTGTATTTAATAATATCAGATTATGGTCAGAGCAACACATTTCAGAAGCATTTAGCTTTCCCCCTTAATTCCTGTTGATTTTTTCTCTTACTTTTTAAAGAATAATAGTGTGTGATTTTAAGGTTTCCTTTTGCATATCCTACCCATCAAAACCTGGGGTCAATATAATGGAGTATTTAAAAACAATCAAACAGCTGAAACATGCTTTTAACTTGATCAGAATAGAAGTAAGTAGTCTTTATGCAAATTCCCTTGCTTATTTAGCATTACACTTAAGGAGCTTTACACTTGGTTTCTGAGAAGAAGCAAACAAAAGTCAGAAGAAGTGGCATAGTCGAAAGCGAAGATGTGTTCACGTATGTTCATAAAATAATTTTGTTTTACAGGGTCACAAAAAGCAGGATTCAGTTTCCTAAATGTGGACTTGCAGAGCTCTTTCAAGTACCCATCTGCTGCTCCTCTCCTTAAATGATTCTAGCTCCATGCAACTATCTGGAAAAATATTAGAGCAGCTATAATGACATTAGTCACCAACTTTTAAAGAACCAAATTGCTCTTTTCTGAGTTGGAAATAAACACTGAATATATGAGAAATATGTCATAATGAAAGTGCAAGAAAGAAAAACATCTGTAAAGATTAATCAAAACATTCTGCTTCAGTGATTTCTAAAACATTTCTTCTCAGTTTTGGCTTTTATTTCTCCCTTTATAAATTCATTTATGTTTTGATATTAAAAGTATTTTTCTTCTGAAAACCAGAAAATAGATTTTAAAAAGCTATACAATTTTAACAGGCATATATTTATTTTTACTCAGAAAATTCAGCGACAATTTTACTAAGAGATTGTTTCAATAAATCACAACTTTCTAAATTGAAAAATTTCACATGAAAGCTTGTGACTAATTCCATTTATGGTATTTCTTTCAGATGTCACAATATACAGTACTTCAATGAGATGCAAAGAAGGAATTTCTATGTCAGAGTATATTGAGTTGGTATTTGCAATATTAACATAGTCAACAGCTGTTTCTCATAAATCTCAGTGTACTTTGTGGGAAATACCCACTGTTAACATGATATTTTTTAACTGAATAGTTATTATTACTTAATTATTTAATTTTAAAAAGAAAATGTTTGTTTGTTTGTTTGTTTGTTTTTCCCTAAAGACAGGTGATTTCCTCCTGGCTACTGCAGTGCTTTTCTAACTACTGTGGCGAGAGGAGCACCCTGATACACTACTTTCCTAGACAATTGGGTTTTTTTTGTATTTGTCTTCTGTAGTTCTCTATTAAAAATTGTTTTTTCTTTCCAGACAGGAAATAATTTCTTTCAATGTGTCAGGAAGTGAGTCATTGAACTAAAACTCTGTGTTCTCAATACACATCACAATTGTCATAGCTCCTTTGAAAAAGTCTTGGTGTTTCAAGATTTGGATTAAAGATTGTCTTGCTTCCTATCTTTTCTTTTGCACAAGCTGAGGGGAAAAAAGAAAATTGTGGAGCCCAGTCTTACCATGGCTGGCACTTTCTCCCGAAAATATCTCAAAGCTGAGCCATATGATTATCTACTCTGTGCACAAGAGCGTTTTAAGCTCCTGAATAGAACATTGTAAGTTCTCTGTGGAGAGCTCTTTCCAGTTCCATATCCACTGACATTCTAAGTGGTCATATATATTTACCAAAATTCCACTGTCCCATGCTGTTTTTCACATGGAAACCAAGCATGCAGACACAGAAGGAGACACAGGACTTGGTGTACCTGAGATCTAAATAGCTTTGACAACCCAGAGAAGGAAACATTGTTGAGCATTAAAAACACTTTCTTCTTTTGTTACAATAGCGGCATGATTTCCGAGTATCTATCAGATATTTTGCATTTTTCAAACATTTATACTACAATATTATCGTTTCCATTTTTCAGACTGGTCTAGGGTCAAGAAGAGGTAAATGGCTCTTTCTAGACAGTTGTACCAGCTGTGGCAATCTCCGTCACCTTCTTCATGTGCCCCAGGAAGCCATGCTCATTCCCTGAGTCCCTTGCTTCAGAGCATTTTGCTTCAGTGCTGGATTCTATTCCTTTTACATCCTTTCTAAAATGAGCTAAACATTTCTTCATGGGAATTGCTCCTACCTCACAGCTGAAGCACCAGCCCTTCCTGCTCCCAAGCCTCCCAAGAATATTCCTCAGTACCCTGAGTGCCCTGTGTCTCCAACATGACCAAATAATCTTCCAAGTTTTAGAATTTGCATAATGCTCGGACTGTGTTTGGTTGTTGTATCAGCACAGCCCCTGAGGCCTGGTGAGGGCTGGAGGAACAATGAGAACAGGGACAGGTCAAGGACCCCAGTAATTCCACGTGCACCAGAAGTCTCTGCTTGGCTCTGAAATTGCTGAGAATGGTAGCAGTCCCCAGAAAAGCGTGCTGCTGATGTACAACTACCTCACAAAGTGTCAGAGAAGGATTTTTCAGATGTTCAGAGTACCACATACCAAGCAGAGTCTGAAAGCACAGGAAGATATGAGATACAGGAAACCTTCAGATATTAAATTGCCTCTGGTGTCTAACTTGAGATGTTCTGTCTGCATGAAGTAAAGTCAGCTTTATTTTCCAACCTAAAAAATGTGCAGAAGGGAAAACCTACCAGTGGAGTTGCTATGAGATATAACATTTTTGATACCTGAAATACAC
Organism: Dicaeum eximium; assembly: GCA_013396995.1. NCBI lineage: Eukaryota > Metazoa > Chordata > Aves > Passeriformes > Dicaeidae > Dicaeum > Dicaeum eximium. The sequence continues at coordinate 2,409,418 of VWZP01009370.1, forward strand.
TGAGATGTATAATCAAACTAAATATTTTTGGCACTTAGATGAATAAAGTGCCAAAAATTCAAATATACGGGTAGAAGACAAAGTCTATATGTAATGCCCCTTTCTTAAAAATAGGTCTCTACATGACTGCATTGCTGAGCTATATATGATTAAAAAAAATTGTTTTCCTTTAATGCATTATGCAGATTCTATATAAAATTTGATAAATTATTACATAAGTATACACATTTTAGTGCAGCTCCTTAGAAAGAAAAAATATGAAAGAGATTTCTCCTAGATTGCTTAATTCTGGAGCTGGGAAGGTTCTTGAAATGAGCTGAGGTACTGAACATCTTCAAATGTCCAAATTGTTACTGATGATTTTATTCGAAAAGTCCATTAGAAAAATACCTTTTCAGATAAGACTATCTTTCCTTACCAGTATTTCAATTGTTTTTAGTTACCCATGGCCACACAATGAACAGAATTTAATTGTCTTACGTTCTGATCACCTGTTCCAAAGTAACCTGAAAAGGCTCATTCACAGAATAATGTGAAACTTCCTGAAACACTATTCGCTTTTGCAGTAGCTCTGAAGATCAATTCCTGCTGAATTGAAGCCTATAAACTATAGGGACTAAAGATGAAATCAAGAAGTTAATGATGCCCACTGATAAGAACTTTCTCCATTTTAATTCTAGTTCAAACCCATGCTTTATCTTGAAAGACGATGAATAGGACCTTCTTTTACATTTTTCCACAAATTTTTTCTGTGTAAGAGGTTTTCATAGAGACTAGCATATTGTAGGAAGCTTTGTAACGTGAAGCAGAAAAAAGATAGGCTTTTCTTTTAGCCTTAATATCTACTTCAGCTAAAAAGAGAGGGAAATCAAGCTTTTATATTTTATTACTTTTTAGCTTGAAAAAGTTTTTGATAGGACTTTGTTCCTGAATCTGAAATAGCTCCTGAACTGTTAGCAGGTTTTAATAAAGGAGAAGTTCATTGTATCAGTGCAGTGATCAATATAAGGGATTGGGGTCTTCCCATTTACATTCTCAAATAGCTTAGATATGACCTCTGTGGTTACTGGGTCTTGTAAATCAGAAATACAAACTTGCAAATCAAGTTTTTGTTTTCTCTCTCTCTTATGGTAACATATGATATCATGCTAAAAGTTAAAGTATTTTACCTATAATAAAAGGCAATTGGCTGTGACCTTAGCCCCTGAGAAGGCTCTCACACAGACATTTTCTCCTTGTTGCAGGCGAGTGGTACGGGGTACAGAGTTTTTACTGGTCCCACCCCTGCCAAACAGACCCTTAGGCATGGTTTGCCCATGCTAAAGCCACATGAGTAGTTCCTGATACCTTGCTCCTCATGTGCCTCACCAAGGTTTCCTGGAGAATTTAGCCCATAGCCTTTCCAGATCTTGAAGTGAGTCTGCCTTCTTGTCTGCCCTAAAAAGGAGTGTGAGTGATGTCTGGCTTTTTTTTTCAGACAGGAAAGGCAGACATCACTGATGTTCCTGCTTTTGAATGCCTTAGATTGTTAGAGTTTTGCATTTAAAAGATAAATCAATGTCTTAGATTCATCTTGCATGGAACTGAAAGTCTTTTTCTGTGTATGTAAAAATTATAACTTGTAAGAAGGGCAATCAGAGTTATGATTTAAGGTTCAGATCACTCATTGCCATGAACCCTGTTTGCAATAATTGAAGAGCTGCCAATACTTGAAGAGAAGGAAACACACCAGGAGAGGAAAGGTAGCTATAACAATGTTTTCAAATATTTGATTGAATGATAAGTTTTCTTAGATGCTTACAGTATTGAAGATGGGAAAATATATGAAGAACACATAATGCATATATTATTTTTATTGATTTTTAATATTTCAATCAAACTGATAATTCTGTATTGGCTTATTGTTTCCTTATCAGCTATCTCTCAGACAACTTCATATGTGTTTTCTGAAAACAGCTGTAGGAAGAAAACTTTTGAATTTCACTTGAAACTGAATTTATGAGTAAAATAAATTACTGCTGGATATATTCATTTGCAACTAAGTCACATGCTGTAAATATAACAAGTTGTATTCAATAGGACTTGTCTCAGCACATACAGTTGTACATAACTGTAAAACTGAGATTAGTATATGTATTAAAATGGATGAGAGGATGCAGTGTTACATTAACTATTTGCATTATTTTAAAGCAAAAAAAAAATTCTACTAGTAATTCTTCTGCCAAAACCTAGCCACTGAGGCTCAAATTCTTGAAAGGGCCTGTTCAGTTGGAAAGTATAGACTAATACTTATTTGAATGAATTATCCTAGAATTAATCTGAATTAATTTAATTTGAAATCATGAACTTTATTTTGCAAGCTTTCAATATTCCAGTAAGAGACACTTGCTTAGAGAGGCTCATGCAAACCCTGAGAAGGGGAAGATGGTATGTCTGTATGATAATTCTGGAAGCTGCCTTCTTGTTCCTCCTGCAGAAGTGGGATTTTAACCAGTGCTATTTGCAGTCTACAGTAGACTATCACATGACAGGAGCTCAAATAAAAGATTTCAATCCTATTTGTTTGCTTTACTCTAAGACTCAGAAATGCAAGAACAAACAAGCAGTGTAGGAAGATAGAATGCTCTGAAAAACACAGGTATTTCTAGAAACAGAAATGGGAATAAAACCCAAACAACAACTTCATTTACCTAATTACTTTTTACAAATTTCCTTCTTAGTACTAATCTCTCTTGACTTATGTTTTCCCTGAAAATAATAAGATGACAGTTTATGCAGAATAAAAAAAAGTAATCTAACATTGTGTTAAATAAAATTCACATAGATATATTAAAATCAAGTAAACAGTCCATAGAATACTAATAATTTTAAATGCTTCACTTTACTTTTGACTATTATATCTCAAAATACACTTGTCAGTAAAAGAAAAAGATTTGGAATTCTATAAAACCTCTGAAACAGAGTGACAGAGAAGAGGGCACAAAGATTTTTTCATAACTAAAGCAGTTTTATTAATTGAATGGGTTTTGGCTATCCTTTATTAGTAATTAGATATATGAATTATCATTTCAGTGTGAATATTAATTATTTAAGCACCTTAATAGCAACAGTTATCATAGTTTTAATAGGTATGATATATAGAGCACAATATTTATTTACTTAAATATATATATTCAACCATTAATCATTAACTCTATATTTAGCATTCACCTTCCTCATTGACTTCAATTAACTAGGGTCTTCCAAGATTAAATATTGAACTTTAGTACTATGCAACTGGTTTTAGCTATTTCTCTGGTGGGAGTAGCTGCAGTATAATCCCTATGGAATAGCTGCAATATGTCTTCCCTCTGTACTTAACAACCCCTCCTTTTAAAATCTGAGATGAAGAAACAGGTGATTTAAAAAATGAGCTTTGATTCTCTCCAAGGGATTTCCGACTCATGTCTGAGAATTACTGCTTTGAAACTGCTGTGTAACCAAATGTTTCCATTATTTATTATGCCTTTTTTAAAATTTCTTGGTCTTATGAAACACCAGTTTGAGTTAGGACTTTTTAATTTTGACCTTAACAACCAGCAGAACATTTGAAGGTGCATGATTTTCCTATATGAACTACACTCTTGGAACAATTTTTTGAAGAAAAGTTGAGTTGTCCTTTAATATTGAAGTTCATCAAGCTCTTGTGCCAGAACACTAAACTTAGATTATATTTATTTTTTCACTTCATATTGGTTTTCTAAATTAATTTCCTAGAAATTGAACAGTCTTGAGCTCTCTTGGCCAAGTCTTGCCTACAGATCATACCATTGTGAATTTAGTGTTCTAGGCTCTTCTTTCTGTCCAGAGAGCTGAAGAAGAGCCAAGGGCAGTATTTTCTCTTAGCATCAGGTTTGTGTTTCCTTCAGGCATAGTCTTGGGGAAAATAATCCTGAAGCTAAAGAAGGAGCACCTTGAGTATTTGCCCAAAATTACACAGGATGTTTCTCAGCCTAGACATCTGAAATTACTGGATAGACATTTCATTTGCACAAAATGACCAAGTCATTGCCTGGCAGTGCCTTGAGTTTCTGTCCAGTAAAGAATGTAATATAGAAAAGAACAAATTTTTCCATTAGAGATTATAAAAAGCTCAATCAATTATGCAAATGTTTTTGGTAGAAATCAGGTGTAGTAAACAATGCTGTCAGCTTTGTTAAATTTGTTCATATTTTATTTTGTTGCTGAAACATTTTTGTTACCTATTACTGAAGAGTAAAACCTTGTACCCTCAACTAATATTAGGGTCTAAATCAAACTTTTCAATTTTCTACAGTTGTCTGAGCTTTTTGCAGATCTTCTGATATGATAGATGATATATTTAGTATTATCAATTCAATACTTAGTTCAGATTCAATACTTACTGGTTTGCATTATAACCACTGTTCAAATTGGAGTATCATCTGGGATATATAACTGCGTACAGATTTTACCAAAATTTTGGGGGGTTTATATTTTTAAATTTTACCTTAATGAAGGTAACAATTACAGAGGTAGAGTCAATTAAAATAAATAAGACAACAGAAACTGTATAGTAAATGATTATGATTATGAGGGTCTACAACCTAGATATGATTTTAAAAAGCATCAATAAATTATTTTATAAACCCCTTGATTTCTTGCTGTATTTCTCTGGAGTAATGGATAGCTGTGATACTGTTCACAGGAAAGTCATACAAACAGGAAGACTAGATGACCAGACTGATTTTTTTAACTAAGTATATGGCTCACTTGTGTTGTCACAAGAACATAGAATCATAGAATGGCCTGGATTAGAAGCAGCCTTAAAGACCAATCTTTTTGCCACTCCTCTGTGATGGGCAAGGACATGTTCCACTGGACCATGTTGCTCAAAGATGTCCCTGCTCATAGCAGGGGGTCTGAAATAGACAATATTTAAGGTTTCTCCCAACATAAATAATTCTGTGATTGTATGACTCCATTCTAAAATTTATGAAGTCTCATACCTTGTTGAATACACCAAACATTCACAATCCAGAAATCTTACAAAATGTGAGCACCCTTGATTTAAGGAAATGTGGCCATTAAAACTAATTCTGATTTGCAAAAAGGGAGCCTTCTTTAGTTGTTTTCTGTTTTGCATTCTGTGTAGTCTAGCACAAATAATTTACTTAGTAATAGTTAAGATATGATGCTATTAAAAAATCCCCATTGCTTCAGTGTTTAATACTAGAGCTAAATTTAGAAATAATGAAACTAGCCCAAGCTATAGCACTTCATTAAACTTTGGCTCCAAGGAGTCTGAGCTATTCTAACTTACTTGCACTGAAATTAAAGGAAAAATCAAATTAAAGTTGTTCACATATGTATGTTTGTAGTGAATCATTAATTCTGCTCTATCTGCATAGCAATCAGAATAATAAAAGTATACAATATTCCGAGTAGTTACTAACTCAGCATAATTTGTTCAAAATATTTTATGGGACAATTTCTCCAAGAGTTTCTGTGACATGTATTCATTGTGTAATAATCAAGAATGCTTAACCCCTTTTCTGTTAGAGGGAGTGGTGAGCAGAATGTCTTTCTTGTAAACAATCCAAGACTTAGATGAAAAGACTGAACATTTTTTTATTTGAATTAAGAACTGCAGATGCATACACAGAATAGGCCAAGACATAAAGTGAAGACTTTTCGGAGTCAGATCAGCAGGGAGATACCAAGATTGTTGAGGAGGCTGATCCATGCATCATGGGAGGAAATGCTGAAAGAATGGGGAGTGTGGATTCTGGAAAAGAGAGGGAAGGGGGGGCCTACAAGTACCTCATGCAAGAAACTAGAGAAGACAGAGTCAGACTTTTCAACTGTGCAGAAGGAAAGCGAGAGAAAACAGACACAAGCTGGAAAATAGCATAAGAAAATGAAATAAAATCTTTCTATGTAAGAAAAAATGCCATAAAGATGGTCAAGCATTGTAACCGGCTTCACACAGAGACTGTGAAACCTGCAGCTCCAGAGATCTAAAAATCAACTGGACATGGCTTACTGGGTGTGCTCTGAGTAAGAGGTTGTACTACATGATGTCTGGAGATCTTTTCTGACCTGTAAGTGTGATTTCATCTTCCATGTAAGAAGAGAATCTTTGAGAAACATGGGAGATTTAAATTTTATTCCATTTCCTGTTGCAGTGGGTAAGGTAAACAACTGTAGAAGCATCAGGCCAAAATGAGACATTGACTACTCTTTTGCTTATGCTTCCAGTCTCTCAAAAGGTAAATAATACAAATCAGATTTAATGTAAATTGCTGAAGATTTTAAAAAAGGTTCAGAACAACTCCAGATTAGCAGAAGAATTCTGAACTGTCAGTTGCTTTGATAACAAATGGATTAATTCCAGTAGGGTAGATCCAGGCAAAATAGTTCTGATTGCACTGAGGTCAAATGTAGAAGGTTCAGCCCTAGGTAACAACACAGACTGTCTACCTTTGAGACATAGCCTGGTCTGCTTTATAATCCTCCCATTGCTGCAGGCATTATAAGAAGTGCTCAAGTAAACTAGTAAGGCATAGATTTTTTTAGGTGATGACATGACTAGCAGTCTGTAGACCAATGGAATTAACAGAGTATAATCTATGCCATGCACTGAAGCACCATACCTATATATCCCACAACACAGAACTTGCAGTATCAAGAAGAGACCAAGATGCAGACCTTGATGAAGAAACAACATGTCCCTCACTGATGCTTTAACTCCCAAGTAATATGAAAGAATCTCTTTTACCATAAAGAAGCAAACAAACTTTTCCCCCCCAAAATATATTATTTTAGTTTGCGATCTTATAACTTCTGGGCTTTCTGAATTTTAATCTCTTAGAGGTGCTTACCCAGATTATTCCATTTGAGTAATCTAATTTAAATTCAAACATCAAACACCAATTCAAACATTAAAGTTACTTTTTCTCCATATTGACTCTATGAAAAACTTAGGCAGAAGAGTTAGATTATCGGAATCACCCCGGCTCACATTAACATCTGCTTTTCAAATATGGTAGTACCTAATTTAGGAACATAAAATGGACTGCATAAGGTTTTCATCACGTTGGCCCGTTCTTATAAGCAGAAAAAGAATGATTTGATAAGGAGCATTTTTACCAATGGCCTGCACAGAAATCTACTGATGCTACTGGACAGAAAAGAGTAAATATGCAACTCAGTTGCAAATCACATCTTTAACTCTTGATTTTGAGGCTGAGCCCCAAATTTAGCTCAGGTAATCCTGTGTAAAATCTGAATGAGACAATTTCTCATACTTTTCATAATTACTAGGTCGTTTTAAGCACTTTCATAGTGCTTTCAAGATAGATCTCTTTACTTTTTCTTGAGTTTGGTTTTACAGGTTGTGCTGAACTGTGCTTCTACTGTGATTTTTTCCTGTGTAAGACTTTTCTGCCCATAGCCACATTTACTTTCTTCCAGCACTAGTTATTGCAAAACTTTGCAAGACATGGGAACAGGATGCCCATTGAATCCATCTTCTTTCAGAAAAGGGAAAAATATTTTTGTGATTTTGAGTAAGCTCAGCTGATCTTGAGTCTACTGCATAAAATGTGTCTCTTAGAATGCAACAACTTCATTCCAATTAAAGCTTTTTCAAGAGAAAAATATAAATTAGATTGGTAGCATGATTAACACTATAACCTCAAGCATACTTTGATGTTTACTTCTATGTTTCTGAAGTTACTGTTCAACCTCAAATTACCCAGAAGTTTGTGTCCAGGCCAAACTTCTGCAGCAGGGTTTCATGGGAATGGTGGTTTTGGCTCTTTTGTTTGTAAATTATTTCCTTATTTCTAGCAAAACATTTCTTTCTCTTTTCTTTCTGCATTCCTGAGCAACATCTGGAGAAAACAAGAGTCTGGGTGACTTCCAATTTTTTTTCCCATATGTTTTCTTATTCATGGCAAAAGCAAACACAAATTTAAATAAGTAAAAATTTCTATATTGGGTCAGATACTCAGGCACTGTAAATCAACCAAAAGAGATCTTATCTCTTTTGCATTTGCCATGTTACCCATTTAAAGGGAACAGTTTCTCTTTGCTCATTTACCATTTTAATACTGTAAATGGCATTTCTGGAAGATAGATTTAACATAAAAACATTTTATTTGACATAAAAAACAAAATTCCTGAAGAAGAGCGAAGTACACAGTACAACAAAAAAATTTTTTTTTTTCAGGCACATTTATTAGCCTACACAAATTAATAATCTTAACTACTGTAATTGCATCTTGAAGTCCTTTGCAGAAGAAAAGTTTGGAACTTCCCTTTCACCATCTAGAAATGGACATATGAATGGTTTTAAAGAAAAGTTTGGAAGAGAGGGGGAAAGAAGAGTCCTGATGTAAAATAGTACCTGGGACGTAACTTACAGTCTTTACCATTAAGAAATTCAGTTCAATTGCTATCTTCCTTATTTCAGTCTGCAGTGCATTTCTGAGATACATATACCTTGTCATGTTTTCCTTCTGTACTGTAATTTTTACTATAAATTGCCTTTAGTGATGTAAATATCTTCCACATGACAACATCCATTTTCATTAATAAATGCATTTTCTAAGTTTATAATGAATACAAAAGGCATATGCATTTGTATATAATTAGTCACCACCTCTACCTTGCATATCAGAACATTTAATGATTGGGAATCCTGTATTCATATACAGCTGCTGCAGTATATAGATAACTCCTCAGAAATTAATGTGGAAGTAAAGACTTCAGGTTCAGCTTCTTTCTGTCCCTTTCAAATTGTAACTGGCATACTTAACTTCCCATTTGACCATAATACCTGCAGTTTGAATTTCTAAAATGATATTCCATCCATGTTATGCTGTACAGCATCTGCTACAGTTTTCTTAACCTTGAAATGCACTATACAGATGTCGTATTCCTGATTTTCCTCTCTAATGATGTCAGTGTCTTCTAAAGCCTCAAACAGGACATGAAATAACATTATTAGATGCACACTGTTATGTGCTGAATTAGAAACTGAATTAGAAAGCAGAATTAGAAAGAATCCTTTCCTTTCTTCCTCTTCCCCTTCTTCTCCCCTCTCCCTCTCTTTTCTTCCTCTCTTTGTCTTGGCCCATCTCACCTCTTGCTTTAGTCATATTCCCAGGGAACAGTTTCTCATTACTTATCTGTCATTTCAATATTTTAAATGACATTTATTTTTGGGAGATGAAATGTAACATAAAAACTACATTAACAAAGAATAGACAATACACAGCTTTATGCCCTATTACTTTTTCCTCCTGTCTCTGTCCCTAGACTTTTATCTTTTGATTGTTTTGATATGCACGAGCCTTCTTAAAGGTAACGCAAGTTGTTCTACAAATTGTTGGTTCCATCAATTTTAGCCTCAGGTTCAAAATGCCCTCAGAGAATGTGATGGGAAGATGAGATCAGAAATTGATTTGAATTTAATTTAAACTCTGTGACAAGAAATGAATGATGTTTTGAATCAAGTTCATCCGACAATCTTTTTCTTTTCTATTCCATTAAACTTCTCCAAAAAAGACTTAAGATTTTATCTTTATTGGAGGTTACTGAGTTTTGAATTTTGTGTGTGCATGTGTGTATTATGTTCAGTATATTGTTCCAAAATGTTTAGGTATAGACAGCTTGTGACTTGTTTTTGAGGACTTTATTCTCTGGATTAAAGTCTGGATTTTATCATTCAATTGCTAGCAAAAAATAATAAAAACCATGTGGTGCATTTCATCTTCTGACAGGGGTGATCTGCACAGAGCGAATTGTACTTGAGAAGATTAAATTATTTTCTTCCTGTATAATAATGAACCTTACTCTTGAAATGACCCTTTCAGTTGCAAGAAATAGCTTAAGGGCTGAGCAGAAGATTTTAAGACAACCATTTGCAATCAGTGTGCATTGTATTTAAGCTAAGTATATTATTTAAGGTGATTCATTGATAAAAGCTCCATAATGGTAATGTAACCTGAAATGTGGGACTGTGTTCTGAGTATCATAGAAGCACAAATATTAGGAAAGCAGAATGCTCAACAACAAGATAACCTGACATGCAGCTCACTTCCCATGCCAAGTAACCTGCTACGGATGTGTGAAAGAATGGCTGCGCATTCAATATCTTGCTACTTCCTCATTTGTTACAAATCTATGATTTGGAAGTTCTGGGATTTCTGGGTACTATTACCAGGTGTTTTTACTGCCATTTCACGACTCCCTCTCGGAGCTGTCATGTTTATTTGCTGACACTCATCATCTTGCCCTGCGTGTTCTTGAAGCCGGAGAACATAAACATCACTGGAAGGCAATTTTCAATATTATTTTAGACACAAATCTGCCACTTCAAGAGTTCATCTTTTCTAAACTGTTTCCCTAATCTACTCCTCCTGCAAAGAGAAATTGTCTGTCTGCTTCTTTTCAAATAATCTTTGGATTCCAGGAAGAGGAAATCAGTAAACTACTGAAGCAGAAAGACTGTTAGACTGGAAAGATTTTGCCAGTAATGAGACATTGTTTAATTGCAGCTTTGCTATGGCAAATTTGAAACTGCAGACAACACCACTCTGTCTTGTGCTGCTTCTGTCCACAGATCCTTAATATTTGCATAGAAGAAATCTTGGCTGCATAAAAGGCTGTTGGAACGGTATTGCCCATTAAAAAAATCAACCGTAAATGGAAAAGGGTCTTTCAAAGACTACAAACTTTGGCGCTATTAGTAAGGAAACAGGAAAGTCTCTTGCATCATTTTTATAAAACACAAAATCTCATCTTCAAACTCCTTGGTTATATTCTTTTCTTAGTTGACTATGACATGAGTTATCTGTCCATTTTTGATGTGCAGGTAGTAAAACAGCATTCCCAATTTTGGATGACTTTCCAGAATTGCATTATACTGAGGCAGTGTAGCTCAGTTTTTACATACTTATGTGTTCCAAAACATGGGTTGGTATGTTGGAAAGTAAAAACTTATGAATTGAGGTATTAATATTGTTGGGTATAATTTTTATTAATTGAAAAAAAAAGCAAGAATTAAACAACTAGTTCATTGGTTATTGCTGCAAAATTCATGTCAGGAATTATCTAAATAGGTCTACATATATTGATGGCATATAAAATACTCCCCAAGATTATCAGTTGTATAGCAGATAAAAAGGATGCTCTTGTTAGGTTTCCCTAGCCAGGTTTGAAGATGAACAAAGTTAATAAGTCTGAAACATTTAGCTACTGGTAGACTATGACAACAGTCCCTATGCATGGTGTACACTCAAAAATTGTATTCTGCTAATGCAGCATTACATTTGTCCCTGCTATGCAGTGGTGTGCTGCTGTTGGCCACCAAACTCTAGTTCGGCTAGAGTTAGTTTTCTTCACAGTAGCTTGTATGAGGCTTTGTTTTGAATTTGTGTTGGAAAAAAATGTTGATAAGCCAGTTCTGCTCTAGCTATTGCTGAGCAGTGCTTATACAGTCATGGCCTTTTGTGTTTCCCATGTAGCCATGCCAGTGGGAAGGCTGGGGGTTCACAAGAAGATGAGAGGGAATACAGCTGGGACAGCTGACCCCAACTGACCCAAGGGATAATCCATACCTTTGGATGCCACGTTATGAAATCAAAGGAATATTAGTACAAAAAAGTAACAGAAGTGTTTTGGCATCTGATTTTAAACAGCAGATAAATATTAGGATAAAAATGATGATAGCTGTGCTTCATTGAATAGGACAAATTTGGGTCTGGACACAATTATTTTTCAACTGATCTCATTAAAGCAAAATTAGGGATATAGGTAAGACATTGATACAGCATATCCTTTTTAAAATAATTTTTTACTTAATAAAAAGCATCTGAATATTTTCCACTTTTATGCATATGGAAGACCTTCCCTAGGGAAGTCTGTGCTGCAGAAATACCACAGAAATTTTTGAAGCAGTCTAAATCCTTTGTTAATAGGAGACAACCCTTGGTTTTTTAATAGGAGACAGTTCTTGACTGCATTGTAGCACAGATTGACTTCTGCTCTTTGTCACCCTATATCCATTTCTTGTTTGTTTTCAGAGCGAAGGCAATTAAATCTGGAGTTCTGAAGTGCTCCTGCTCTCGCTTTCTCTTAAAGTATACTCAAAGTTTGTATGCAGAGAAACAAGAAAGCTTTGGCTTTTTTTTCAGGACTGGTTGTTGTTTTTAGCTTTCTGTGGCTGTCACCAGCTTTGAGTCCTAGACAAGCAGGCCTGCACTCCTTTAACAGATGGTGGCTTCTGGGCTCCAAAGGTTCCCTTTGGTGTAACTGGGAGTACAGGAGAAGGCTTTTACATACCAATAACTTGTCCTAATACATGGCTGGGTATGGCTTGGGCGTTCACTAAGGCACAGGAGCCAGAGTGTCTTTTGCAGCAGTGTAAATGTGTCTTTTTATTTGCTTGACAGAGATAGAATTTGAGGATGAGCTAAATGAAAAGCTTGTAGATCAAAGCTTTTATCACTATAACATGGGAAGAAGTAATTAAGATACAAATAACAAGGGTCACATGCCAAATTACCTCAACCTTGAATCAGAGAAGCAAATTTTAACAAATATCCCATCAAACACTTTAGCTTTTATCTTTTCTTTTCTGATTACCATCAATAGTATCAACTGTGTTTGTTACTTTATAACACATAATTTTTTGGGGTTTTTTAGAAGATCATGATAGATCACACAGATCACAGCTCCATTCTTCTGGAGATGCTGCTCCAGAAGAGCAACTTCTGCTCTTCACCACTGCTTCTTTAGAGTTTTCCCCATTGAAGTTCAGCTCTAACTTTCTGCTGCTGCAGTAGAAAAGAACTACCTTGTGTGTATTCCTTGTGTGTGTTACTCAAGAATTCTTTGTCTTCAGGACTTTCTGCATGACACTGACCAATTTGTGAAGCAAATTAGCTAATGGATTCAACAAAAGAAGGAAAACAAATAGTTTTCAGAAGCATTCGATACTGAACAGGAGACACTGATTCTTTATGTACAGCCTTGTCAAAGTTCTGTGAAACAAAGCTAACACAACTAAAAAAAATTAAGATGTACACATCCAGCAACAAAATCACAGGTGAACAATACCATCTGAAATTATTCTCCATATTATGGCATTGTTGGGATTTGTTTGTTTGCTTGTTTGGGTTTTTTGTTTCTTTGTTTTTGGGTTTTTTTACTGGATAACTTATCTTAGAAGTAATAGAATATTGGTTAGGGGAAGTAATTGGGAAAAAAGCCATATCAGATGAAGTTGCACAAACATTTCTACAAAATAAATAAAAAAAAAATGGGTTTGTCCTTCACACTAGGAAGACTCTCTTTTCACTTTTCTGTCCCCAAATGGAGTTTCACAGGTCATTCTGATCTCTAGCATCCTAGATATAATCAGTTTTCAAGGTGATTTACAGAGATCACAAGTATTTATCAAATCCTTTCTGCTATGCAATATGAATTATTGACAAGCCCAAGACCCACCATGCTGGTTATTTAATTCATAGTAAATAGGTGATGATGTGCTTATGTGTGTAGAGAGCAGATTGACAGAAATGGGAACAAAAGGATGAAGACAGTGAGAGTGTGGTTACAAATATTGAAATAGAAAATGAAATTATAGAGGGAAGACTGTCCGACACAATAAGCAAAAAAATAAGTATGCTGTAAACCAAACATTATTTTTTTAAAAGCATGTTACAGTTTATGAAAAATAAAACCAAAACTATTTTAAAATTTTCAACTTTAGATAGTTTCAGTGTGAGATGATCCCTGTCAGGGCTGGATCCATAAGGATTATGGGCTACCAGGCAAAATCCAGCCTGTACCTTATGAGACTTTTTCTTTGGCTTTTACTGGGGTTGTCTATAATGACCAAGTTGCCATTCACTTTGGTTGGTGTACCAGCATTTTCAGATATTCTGTTGGGTACTAAATAAACTGGGCTATTATAATTACATCTCCTAATGACATAAATCTATATTTATTTTACTCCTTCCTTTCCGTATTATTGATGCACAATAAAACTGAGGAATTTTACTGATGGCAGCAGAAAACATCACAAAACACTATAACCATCTTATTTCACAAGAAACAAGTGTGAGTGTTCTAATTTTGCATCTTACATGTGTTTTAGAGATTGTTTTCCTTCCAGTGATTGCCTACTATGACAGATGTTTAAAGTGCACATTGGTATTCTTATTTTCCATTTCATGCCAAAAATGCTGGTGTGTCTTTAATGAAACAACATACAAAAATTACAAAGCTCTATTTTGCAAATACTATGTCATCATAATTCAGTTCTTTAGACATTTCTTAGTGCTGCTCATTAAGTTTATTATCACAAATGAAGTTTGTACAATCCCTGTTTTTAATGCTGTGTTGACTCACGCATAATAGAGTAAGAATTGTCTAATAGTGATGTAATCCCATGGGGAGCATCTTTTTTACTTTTCAAGTAATGCAAATAATATTCTGTGTTGCATTAAATTAGCATGAGGCTGATAAAGGGTAAAACCTATCAGCTGTATCCTTCTCAATTTCGCTGTTCACTGGTAGTGCTAGCAGTTGCTGCAGCAAGTTCAGAATGATAAACCTGATGAAAAAGTCCTTTAATAGGAGACCTACATCTGACAATTTATGTCATGCCAAAAAAAAAAATTCAAAAAGCAATTTTTGTATTCATCTTGATTAAGTGAAATAGTAAATATAGAAATACTGTCAATCTTTAAACAATATCTGTCATAAGCGATTTGCATAATTGATCAGCTTTTGCAAACTACTTATTTTGAGTATTTTTGCATAGGCTATACAAACTTGCTTTTGTAAACTTTTTGAGGGAGCTTCTTTTTTGGTTGTGACTGTTTGTTTTTAATTTTTAAATTTTATTTTAAGGTAAATTGCATTGAATGAGGGATGAGATATATTAAACAAAATCCACAGATTAAAAAAATTAATTATGTGTAAGAATCACAACTACTTGTCCATGTTGGGAGAAGGAAACATCTATATCCCAATGTCATGATTTAACATGGCAAGCAGCTAAACTTTCTTACATCCTGACCTCAAAGTGGGATAGGGAGAGAATCAGAAAAAGAAGATTTGTGGGTTGAAATAGACATTTTAACAGGACAGAAATTACTCCTACTAGTACTACTACTCCTCCAACTAACAACAAACAACAACAAAAGAATTATAATATACAAAAGAAGTGATGGACAACACAATTGCTCACCACCTGCTAACCAGTGCCCATCCTTACCCTGAGCAGCAGCTTCTGACCAACTTTCCGCCTAGTTTCAATGCTGTCATTTCCTAGGGAATATTCCTGTTTCCCATTGGGACCAGCTGTCCTGGCTATGGATCCTCCCCTGGGCACTTCTTGTGCCCAGCAGCCTCTTCACCAGCAGGGCAATATAGTAAACTGAAGAGCCCTTGCCTTAGAGTAAGAACTACTTAGCAACAACTAAAACATCACTGTGTTATTGTTCTCATCCTAATAAACACAGCACTGTACAAGTTACTAGGAGGAAAATTAAGTGTTTCCATCCTGATGCCAGGACACACAGCTAAATAAAATCGGTCATCCAGTTATTCTTGACTTACCTAGACTAATCTAAACTAGTCATTCAAGTAGGCTTTTTATTTATGAATTTTTACCTTTACTGTCTGGCTAGTATAAAATATCAAGGACTGTTCTCTTGTTTCCCATGAGGCTGTACTTTTCTGAACTGCTTAACTTTCTTGAAAAAGTGTACAAGCTACACCTTCTAGCATTTATAAGGTTGGTTCCTGGCCCCTTTGTATCCATTCCCTGTCAAACTCACACCATCTTCCTCACAGTGGAAACAGGAGAACTATTTATTGAATATACCAGACCAAACCAGGAAGCATAAATAAGCCCTCCTTGCCCTAAATATCCACAAGAAAACATGTCCTTACCCCTACACTCACAAAACAATATTATTAATGTTAGCAATTTCATCACTGTGGATAAACAGCTACAGTAGTTTCACCATGCTTGGCACTTCCTCTCAACTGTTATAGTCATAATTACAGAATCAAAGAGTCAAAGAATCACAACGAATGTGCTGAGTTGGAAGGGACACGCTAGGATCATCGAGTCCAACTCTTGCCCTGCACAGCACTGTCCCAAAGAACCACACCATGTGCCTCTGACCATTGTCCAAACACTTCTTGAACTCTGTCAGGCTTGTCTTTCCATCCAGCACTTCAGGAGCCCAGAAATTTCCTCTTCATTTCCAAAGCCAAATCATACAACGTGTTACGTCTCTTTGAAAGTTGTCTAATAAAATAATGGAATTAATTAGGGCTGTTTCCAAGTATCCCAATTGTACTATTTCTCAACTAGTCTTTCTGATAACATCTAAATATTCCATCTGCTTTCAAGACCTGGTGAACAGTTTGGCAGAAGGTACGTCTACTTTACTTGATACTAGCAATATTTCAAATAAAATTATATGAAATGCCTCCTTTCTTCCATGTGACTTGCAAGATTTAAGAGTTGTCTATTTTTTATTCTCCTATTATTTAATTTTTCCTGCTCATACAGCCTGAAAGTCATTGAGTTATTCATCATTCACTTACTATGTCTGTGTTGTGGGAGCCAGTCTACCTTTTTTTGGTAACAAAATGGAAAAATGTTTTAGATTAGATAGATGGCATGCACCTGACTGTGTACAGAATAATTTGGTTGTGACTGTATTTGATCTAAATGAAGTGAATATACTTATCTTGATCAATCAGACTGAATAATAATGATCCACTTTACAGTGACTAAAATCAGTTTTCCCAGAACAGCACCATGTGGTTTCATCCTCCAAACCAGACTGGAAAAAATGCTCCACTGCTCTGACACCTGACAACTTTATTCTCCCGTGTTCAATTTTGCAAAGCTCAAGAGGAATTCTGGAAATTGTCTGTCTCATAAAAGATTAAGTAGGTCTCTCTCCAGGAAAATTTTTCCACAATAATGTTCCAAAAGAGTGCAAAATAAAATAGACAAGGAAAACACAGTGATTTGAATAAACAATCATATTCACTAGAGATTGCTTATAGGCACACAGGGTACAATAAATTTTACTTTACATTCAATTTAAATAAATGATAGCTGTTGTAAAAGAGGAAGAAACTATCCTGCAATATTGACCTAATGCATTAGCCTGGTCTTAAATTGCTCTGAATTTAAATAGAGTTCACTTTGGGTCTTACTTTAAATTGTATTCTGACAAAACACCAAACAAAATCGCGCCTTCTAGTAAGAAATGTTTCAAGGAAGTAAGGTTTACCAGATGCCAGCTCAAGCCTTGTTAAAATATGCGTATGAAAAACAAGCAAACTCATAATATAAAATTTACCTTTCCCCAAAATGCACTTTAAAACATTTATAAATATTAAAAATTAATGATATATGTTAGGAATTGATACCTGGCACAACGCCTTTTTTTTGACAATTCAGGATGATGTAAGCAGGAATTGTTACAGGTAAAATCAATGATGATTAAATTACTCATGTAAGTAATTATATTTAGTTATTATTTATTAAGAATTTTATTAACTATTCTTTCCCCTTCTTGTTTCTTTCTCCTTTCAGCTTTTTCCTGATGAAAAACCTCTCTTTTTTATGGGGAAACATTACAAACAGAAGCACTTAGAGCGACACTATCACTACCAACACTTAAAATAACAGCATTACTTAACGAAGAGCTGAAGAGACGCAGTGGTACCAGACTGGTATATCAATAAGATGTTCACCTTTCACAGAATGGTTTTTTCCTAAAGTGTCCTAAAGTACTGTGGTGGTAAAGTTTTCCAGTGGCCACATTTGCTAAGCATGCAGCCCTTTTTTGTATTCTTTAAGACATTGATAAATGTCTTGCAAGTACATCCATTTCTTTACCAGGGTTTCACTCAAAAAGTGGAGACAATTGTTCCCTTCCTTTTCCTTCTCCTCTACTGAGATGGCCTACCTTACCACACTGGTGACATTACCAGTGTCTAGTTTGCATTGAGCGCAAATGTCATATCCAAAAGACAAAGTTGCTGTTCACGGGAAGTAAGCATAAAGTCCTAATTCAAAACTCACTGAAGCACTGAAATCCCTGGAGAGAAAAAAATACTGATTTCAGTGACCATGGAGAAAGCCAAGACATACAAAAAAATATATTCATCATAGTACTGCTGTATAGAACTTTAAGGTACATTCATTGCAATGAATGCAAGTAATGGACAATGGAAGCCCATAACAATACTTTAAGCAGGGAGAGCAGTTCTCACAGTGTAAGTGGGGTTGAGGGAGCAGTTTGACAAAGGAGAAGGTCACACAGCAGATTATTATATGCTTGCTCTTGCAACACAGAATGTTATTTAATAGAACATGCACAGTGGATTGTGTCAGGATGAAGATTCTCTGATTTTAACAGAAAGAAATAAAAATGAGCGATGGCAGAGAAGGTGGAGTTATACAAAGCATTTCAAAAAGGGTAAATGTAAAATTAAATTAGGGTAGTCAGTGACCATATTGCAGAAAGATAAAAAAAAGGTTATGAATGACAAAACAGAAGATAATTTTACTGTCAGCATGTCAAACTTCCAAAGATAGATGTTGATGGAAAGATCACAGTTCTAAAGACAGAAAATAGGTACAACATTTAGAGTTTTAGGTGCGATGCATTTTTCTCCCGCTGGTTTTGAATGAACTCTAAAAGAAAATTGTACTACATTCTACTAAGGGACTGATATGATGAATGAAAAATGAAAAATATTATAGGTAACACCAAGTTCTTGATTCTTGGAGTAAAATATTAAATAGGGACTTAAAAGTTTTCTATGAGGCCTGACATTTAAGACTGCAGATTTCATTGAGGAGCTAGTTTCCCTATGTGATATAAATGAAGACCTCAAATTCCACATGTTGTACAAGAAACTGCTTTTTAGGTGAAGATTGAGATATATCAAAAATCCCAGTGTCCTGTAGGGCTGTACATATTTGTGTGTGTACATCTCTTCAAGAGCCAGAGATGGTAAGTGCCCCACGGGTAGCAGTTGACTAAACAAATTGGGATGACAGCTGATGTGTTCCCTCTTAATTGACAATGAAGCATTTGGAACGACTGATCTCTGAAGGACTACTACATCTACATCTACAAACCATGAGGGTCCAATTCCACATCCTTTAAGATCTGTGAGTGTCGTCATTAACCTAATTTTTCAAGCTACAACCTACCCCATTCTAAGATGAGGATACTGTGCATTTCTAGGTCTGAAGTGCTGCTCCTGCAAGCAGTTGCTGCCAGAGAAAGTGGAACTGAGACCAAAACCAAGTGTTGATTTTTATTGGGTTGAACTTCCATGGGATCAACAAATTGAGCTGCCTCACTGCTTGCCTAGCCAAAATGCAGGAGGCAGAGTGAATGTGGTGTTGCAGACGTGGAGGAGGTTGGCACTTGCAACAGGACACTGTCCCACGTGGGCTTGAGGCACTTGGGGAGCCTCACTGACAGTGGGGACAGGAATAGAGCAGATCACACTCTATCACATTGAGCAAATACAGAAGGGAAAAAAGAGCAAATGAGGTAAATAGTACAACTGAAATAAAAAAGCAAAGCAAATGCCAGAAGTTGGTGTATTTGAGCAACATATTTAGAAAAAACATTGTGTTATGCTTTACTGAAGAGTAACTACATAAGGAAGCACAGGTATGATAGGTGGATAGTCACCAGGAACAACTGCTATGGCTGCAAATAGAGGCAAGCACAAAAGATGATGTGACACAACTTGAAATCTTTCAGTAAGGGAGCCTTGCAGAGAAAAAGGAACAAAAGGAAAAACATCTGTTTTCTTTATGTTTGTATATCAGAAATCGAGACATATCTGCAGTAATACATATCTTGCTATATTCTGATAAGTGAATAAAAGGAAAGGCAGAGAATAGAGATTTCTTTTTACAATGTAACAGAGACATCCAGAAGCAGTGTAGGGGAATTCATGAATATGAAGATATACCAGTATTTGTACCAGATTCATTAACTGTTGCTACCTGATTCCCTTGTGTCTTATTATTTTTTGAAAATCAATTGTATTTGATTGACTTTGCTTGATTTGTGTCTTCTATTAAAGAATAAAATCACATTATGTTAATTTTAGATATTGTACTGATAACATTTATTTTCTACTAAAAACACTTATAGTGACAAAGGTGTTAATCTGTAGTTTTTAAATGTAAGACAGACAATATATAACAGCCTTGATGCTGTGTAGTTTTTTATGAAGCAGGTGCATGTACATAATTTGAATATTATGGAAGTCATATTAAATATATATATATATTTGAAATATTCTAGTAGTATTTTTCAGATGTTATATGGAAGGGAAGCTGTCCAGGAAGTCCTAAACTTGATAGCTATTTAGTTTTGATGGAAGGCAGCATACATCCTGTGTAACAATCCATTCCTTTGTGTTTTTCCACTTGCTTCTAACTTCTGTATTTACAATCAGAATGCAAATTTTCCTTCTAAATGACACTTGAAAGAGAAAATATTTAAAACAAAAGGAGGAAGAAAAGCCCACAAACACTACATACTTTCATTGTTTGCAAACATTACATTTTGTTTTAAATTTCATTTTTTCAGGATCTCATAAAGACAGATATCTATCAGCAGAAATATAGAATAAGCATAAGAATAGAGTAAGACTAAAAGTAAATGATGCAGATAATAGAGATTAAGAATCTCTCTGCAAAATGTACACTGTCCTCATTGTTAGACCCAGATGTTTTCAGAACCAGGAAGCTGTATTAGAAAACAAACAAACAAATAACTTGACAGAAAGGAATGTTTAGACAGATTTATCTAAGACTTATAAGGAAGATCTTTAATGTGCCATGTGGTCTCTTGGCTCTTCCAAGAAACACAGATCTGTGGATGAATCTACTGAAGTAGAGCTGAGCAGTGAGAAACTGATGCCACCCTGGAGAAAGAAACGCTTTCAGTATTTTTCACTGGTGTCACACATGATGCATTTCCAGGTAGCCCATTTTGGCCAGGTATGCTTTCAATCAAGTCTGTGATCTCTGTTTAGTTTGCTGTTTAGAGGAATCTCTAGAGAGCTTGGGTACACAAAATGGAGAGTACTTCCAGAGTTCACCATGTTATCTAACGCTTGTCTCAATATATTCTGTGCAGGAAATAAAAACAAAAGGATCCACAAACATTTTGAAAGCCTTTAATTAATTCAAGAGAAAATATGCAAAACACACACTGCCCAATGTGTTGGGCAACCCAACTGAAATTTTCATTTTACTTGAAAAAAATATCATATAGGGGGCTTTTAACCTATTATCCAATGATAAATGTTTTTATTGCAGTATTTTCTGTCAGAATTTTGTGCTTCCCTTTCATTAGGGT
The DNA here is from genome assembly GCA_013396995.1 of Dicaeum eximium. Classification (NCBI taxonomy): domain Eukaryota; kingdom Metazoa; phylum Chordata; class Aves; order Passeriformes; family Dicaeidae; genus Dicaeum; species Dicaeum eximium. The sequence continues at coordinate 2,430,876 of VWZP01009370.1, forward strand.
ACTATAGGATTTTGCGGTTGATTTTTTTAGGAGTTTGGATAATGAACCATAATACATATGCTAAATTCATCCTCAAAGTATTAAATATAGTCTTACCTGCTCTGTAAAAGCTGTTAGAGCTTATTTTTTATTAATTCAATGTCTCTTTTATTGCAATACCTTCTTTCAGGGCCATGTTTCCTGACATCTTGCAACATTAGCCATCCACTGTAGATCCACGGATGGTCAAGAGAATGGTTCTGTCCTGTCCTGTCCTGTCCTGTCCTCCCCCTTTCTTCCTTTTGTCCTCTTTCCTTTCCTTGCCTTTTCTTGCCTTGCCTCACCTCACCCCTCCCTTCACTCATGTCTACCTCTCCCTATTTTGTTCTCTGTCCCATCCATTCTCTCAATTTTCCTCTCTCTCCTTCTCTCCCTCCCTTCTATTCTCTCCTTCCCAACCTTCTCCTTCCTACTCCTGCACCTCTCATTTGTCAACAGCTGTTAATACATGCCACAGAAAAATTTCCCTGGAGTTATGGTAACTTTTATGGTAAGGAAGAAAATGTGTTGTCAACTGTACTTTTTGGCAGAGATGGGTCTCTAAATTTAGACTTAAAACAAGCTGTTCCAATAAAAAATCTATTGCTTAGTAACTATCATTAAATTCACATTATGTTTGTTATACAAGCTGATCTTGACTGTTTAATAGAGAGAGCTTTTTGGAGATACAACATAGGGTAATGCAAATAACCCTCTTTGCTCATTTCTGCTCTGTCCTAGTAAAATAATTACTTGATACAAAAAACACCCACTTCCTGCCACTAGCTTTTACATTCTTTTTTTTTTATGGGGATTATCCTTCAATAAGAGTAGTAATAGTTTAAAAAAATGTGTTACAGAAATAAATGTTTTCTTACCCTTTGAGAAGATATTTGTAATAGTGTTGTTTTCAGAAACACTTTTTGTGTTTGAAGTGGGCAAGCCATTAGCTCTTTTACCTTCTATCATGGAATTAAACTAAAAATCACTTCAAGATATTAAAACAGTTCTGTATTGCCATGTAGTCTTCTTTATTTTTCATTTCTAAGTAAACAGATTTCCTTGACTCAATATTTAGGAAAAGTTTAACTTTTGTATCTTCAATGATTAATATGAATTGCAAATATTAATAACCCTGTCACAAAAGCACTTAGAGTTATGACACTTTTACATGCCATTTTCATAGCAATTGATATTTCCCTAGAAGCAACACTGTTGGAATTTATCAGCTATTGAATGAAGAAAAATAGCCAGCAAATTAGCAGTAATATAGAATTACTGTTAGTTTTGCCCCTGGCAAATAGTGTTTTCAGTACTGGCAACAGGCTCATTAGCTTTTGTATAAAGCATCTCCAATACTGAATCATATCCTGGGGCAGCATTACTTTGTAGTCTTGCTTCAAGCAGAACTGTATGAGCAAAACCCTTCTATTATTTCTGTTTTGGTTTTGTTGGTTGTGTTGGATTTGGTGCTTTTTACACTACATTTTGGAAGACAAAATGAGACGTGTTCAGATCTTCAGATTCTTAGCCAATCTTACTTGCCAGTAGTAAATAGTGTCTGAAACAAGCAAGAAACTCATCAATCCTTTGGAAATGGACTGCTAATGTAATATTTAAACCATTACACATTATGGCTTTGTTCATTAATTTCATTAGCAAAGATCAAAAATGCGCCAACCTTTCCTTTTAGATCCAGACCATCTCTTCTAATATCCCTTGGAAATGTCTTTAGGTTTTTTTGAAGTTTACAGTTAGTAGCAGAAAGTGGAATTTATGTGTGCTCCTGTCAAATTGGGTTTGTAGCAAAGCTAATTCTTGGAAGCTGGAAGGCCAGGTTTCTGATTTTTTTTTCTTTTCCTTTTCCAAGCATGGCCTCATGAATATAACCAATCTAATGTCCTATTCCCAGGTCATTACTGCTGTGGAGCTGATATGGCTGCAGAGTTGGCTGTCTGTAATCAACAGATTAAAACATACCAGTGTTCAAAGATGCAGTTAGGTTGATGCTTTTTAGTTAGTCTATAGACCTTGGAAAGGCAGCAAAATTTTTAAACTTAATATTTATCATTAATTTAACTTCCTTGCATAGTAATAATAATCACCTTTCTAAAAACAATTTTAATAATTATAATCATATTTGGAATTCCTTGTGGTCACTAAGGCAGTGTTACTTCTTTCACTCCTGCTGGACACCTGAGGTAGGGATGAGTCTTGTTATTTACTATCCAAAAATTTCAGTACCTTATGTAATTTAGTCATCTAAGTTCTTTCTAGAGAAAGTAGAAGCAGATGTGCACCTCCAGGGGGCAGTTAATTTTTCCTGTCATATAAGGTGGTAGTAAAATGACATGTACAACAAATGTTTCACAGATGACTAAGAGAATGTTTGTACACTCTTGGACCAAATACTTTATTTTTGGAAGAATGAACTTAGGTGAGATGACTCCTATATCTTCTCCAACAAGTTCAATTTATTTTACATTCCCAGCAAGATCTTTGACAAAGTATTCATCCAAAGATTTAAAAATACAAGTTTTAATATGGTAGTTCTATGTTAATAGTATGTTCTTTTGAGCATGACAAAAACCAGACCAAATAACTGAAATTTTGATCTTTGGTGGAAAAGAAATAGGAATTTTCATTTTAGCATTGATTTCTCAAAGTCTTTGTTCAAGAACTCAAATTTCTTATCCATTGAATAACGCAAAATTAAGTCTTCTTAACTTCACTATTGGCTAAGTTATTACTCCCTCTCTGAGAAAAAAAGAAGGCAGAAACAACCACTACAATTTAAGATGACATTTTGTTTTTGTAACTATGGACTTTCTCACTCATTAATTTTTTAGGCATGGCAGTGAAAAGTCATATGCCTTTGAAGGTTTGTATACACTGGTCTTAGAATAGACAGGCTGTGTGAGTTGGGCTGCACCTCATGCTTTGGAGGAAGTCCAGTTTAATGGTATCTAGAAAGATTTAGTGTGTATGAACTACTGGTTTCTAGACTTGGGAGCCAGAAACCTTTCATACTGATCCTGTTATTCTAAGTTATTTCCAAAGAAAGTAGAGGATAAAGTTTCTTAAAACTTGCTTTTATTTCTCAAAAAACTTTTAGTTGTAGTTGGGAGTAGGGGAATATTCTGATATTCTAAAAGGTTCACTTATTCACAATGCCCCAACATAAATGTTAATTGACATTCAGAAGTAGAGATAAACCTTAGTATGCTTTAAGAGTTTTAATTAAAACATAAAATATAAAACAGATCAGGAGATATGGTACAAATCCTGAGTACTGACTGAATGCACACAGTGTTGAGGATTAAATATAATCTCCACCACAGACAAACAATAAATAACTTCATTCTTTTCATGGGAGGAACCACCAAGTGCTCCATACTTGTGTTTAAAGACTTAATCAGTTCAGTAAAATCCCAGACCTCACACACAGAATTTTAGTAATACAATTTTAGTTCATACATCTAGAAGTTAATAGGACTTTGTAGAACACTTTGCAAGTTATGGGTACAATAATTTTCAATCTGTGGAAAAAAAATTGCTATAATATTCTTTGCGGCCTCCTGGATGCTGCATTGGAGTAATTTCATAAATTACTCTTCTCATCATCTAAACCTGGGCCATGTGCCTGTGTGGCATCAAGGAGTGAAGACAGCTTTTTCTCTTAGAGGTGATAAGAGGGAATCTTACAGGAATTTTTATCTACTCAAGGTTGTCAGCACAAGAAACTAGCTACTGCTTACACTGCGCTATGGAATTTCTTTTTCAAGTTGAGTCTTTTTATGAAAAAGGGAGTATAAGATCTCACAATGTACTTATTGTGTCATAAAGGATAGGGCAACATTAAAAGGGATATTTGAATTTGACAAATTCAAATCCATTCAGAGACTCACAGTTTTGAAGCTTTTTGAAGAAATGAGATACAACCTGAAGGGCAGAGAAATAAAGGACAGAGCTAAGTTTGTTTTTAACATCACAATCTGAGTGAGTCTTCATGCACATATATCATATAGCAAAGATATCATTTGGTGAAAAGCCAGTGTCAGGCTTTGATGCAAAGCCATTTCAATGCAATAGATCACAAATCCTCAAGAGCATTTTGTTAAACCATCTAGCAATGTTTGAGAAATGTATAATAATTACTAACCTTCATGAAATGTGAATTTAATTTGGCCTTAGCATTTGATAGCTTTATGTGTCTTTTCTACAAACCATTTTTTTCTGAAATGTGTCAGACTGATGGTTGTGAGGACTTAAAGAATGCAATTGCATGTCTGAAAACACTGTCCCCATATTATAAGCCACCACAATGGAACTTGAAATAAACACATAATGCACAGCAGGAAGGAGTTAATTCCTGGCCTAATGGAGTTAAAGGTTTGGTTAGCATCCAGATAAAGAATTCCCACTGTGGCAAGCTGTTGGGAAAGGAAGAAAGTGCTTATGTACATGCCATCTCTAGTTATGGGAAAATTATGGGAACAGCATTTTCACCCCATGGATACCCAGGACCTGGACTGTCTAAACATGGTACCTCCAGAAGATTCAAGGACTCAATGACTCAGGGACCAGCAGAATGCTGCTTGTGATGGTGATATATTTACTTAATCTCTCTCTCTACCCCTCTCTCCCACCCGATTCCTATTTCTTTCTATGTCTCTATCGCACATTTACTGTTAAATAAAATTCCTCATACTGACTTTGGCACGTGGTCTTGTTTGCACCTTAATTCTGTGCAGAGGCATCTCTTCTATTCGGATCATGAAACAGTGCAGGAGTGTAATGGCTTTTGCCTAGACACTAACAAACACCCACAGCAGCACTGCAGGCTTCCTGGCATTACCCTGTCAAAGACTTTTCTTCAGATCCGTTCTGAAAGAATCAGTGAGAGAGGTTGTTACAGTTCAGCTGCTGCTTGTTCAAACCTCAGCCTCTTTGCTGAAACTGCCAATCAGAGAGTGTACTACTCACAGAGTGCCTAAACCTGCAGTCTTCTTCAATGTTGTCCAGCAAAAAGCTACCAAATAAAGCAAATGCTGGTGCTCCTTATTTGCCTAAATGTACTAAAGCTGAAATAGCTCAAAATCACCTTTCCAGTTCCTTGGCTCCTGTGACAACATTCCCTGAAAAAGGCTGGCATATCACAGAATTAAATTTGCCCTTCTTTTCTAGGGTCTCTGATAGGATAGAGGCTAGGGTTTCTGATAAGATACTTGGTATCACCTTAATAAATGAAAGTAGAGTGAAAGTGGAAAAGATCACTGCGATGAAGATAGTGTATGGAAACAGAAATGCCAAACATTACTGCCTGCAAAAATATGTATGATGGTTATATGGAGAGTGTAACCACTTAGCCACTTAGCAATGGATGAAAAGATGTTATTTTCCTTCTGAGACTGAATAGATCTGAACTATTTGAAATTCTGCAGTGTTACTCAGCTTATCCTCAAGGGTTTGATACCTATTTAATAATGAGTTTTCTAAACAGTTTTGAAAAATAAAACATCATCTGACAGTCATTGTAGGAGAATCAGAAATTGTAGGTTGTGTGCTGGATCATGGAGTTGGAAAGCAGCTGTGAACTGTTGTGACTGGGAAGTACCTCTGATCCATGACATGTGGGTCCCCATTAGCTGAGGCAATCCAAATCATATAATCACTTCCCTAAACATATCCAGGTCTATAAGAAAAACATGATGTTTAGGTTTGGGGCTTTAATGTTTTTCCCCATTTGCCTCATCTAGAAATATGATTAATAAGTTCAGTTCTATGAATTTAGGTGATTCTTCTAATTTCCCATCCGAAGTAAATTAAAATTGCCAACTGATGTTAAATAAAGTATCTGTATGGAAGCAAAGGCTGAATTTTGGATACCAGCAATAGCATCCTGTACCTGACATCATGACTGGCTTTCCATCATCATAGTAATTTTTTAAGCATTAATTTTCGAAGTAGACTCTCCAAGCCTAGTAACATGGGGATACCCCTTCAGCAGGCCATGAACAAACCTACAAAAAAATGGACTGCTCTGCAATTCTACAGTTGGATTAGAAAAAAGTGCTAAAATTGACAATTATATAGAATAGTAGATAAAATTAGCATGCAATATGAGCAATAGGGTATAATGTGAGAGAGAAAACAAAATGCTTATGCAGTTGTGGGGATGAACTATACACACACCAGTTAGTGGTTATACATCTGTGCTTTCATCTGTATTGCTAGAGAACAGATAGAGTTCATACTTGCGCAGGGATTTAAAAAACATTTAGGGTAACATTGCTTTGCATGTTAATTGCTACTTTTGCCTACTGTTGTTTAAGTTTTACTGGGAAAAATAAGAGCAATGGATATTGACAACACTGGATCTTTTTCAGAGTCAAATGATGGCCTTTGCAAACAGATGTTTTCATGCACTGATAAGCAATGTTTCTTTGTTAAAGATTGGTATATGGGCTCCTGAATGAAATAGCTATGAAGTACGCTATTGCTTTAGAGATGAAAATGCAAAAGTAAATATTTTTATCATCTTTCTTTGCTGACTGTTCAATCAGTTGTATGTTGCCTTTTGTTTTTAAAACAGAAAGATTCTCTTCCAAAATTGTTTTAGACTTGAAGGAAAGAAACCATTTGTTAACAAAATCCCCAAAACTCAAAAACCCAAAAAAGATTGTGCTGCTGATCATTATCTGCTTGTTTACGTATAGAGGCCAGTGTATATATATATATATATCACACAATTTTACTTTTATAATTCCAGGTGAAAACAGTGCTTGGCTACAGTTTCAACACTCAGAACTCTGATTCCCATTAAAAGAGAGCTTCCACTCGCTCCAGAGAAATTATTGGTTCCTCTATCCTGGAGATCTCTGCATTTTCAGCAGTGATATGAGTGTTTGTCCCTGCCACAGCAATTTAGACCCTAATGTGTTTCTGCAAATTGCTAGGCTGTAAGCTGTGGCAACTCAGGAGCAGACATGATACATTCTAGGGGGACAACATAGCTTTTAGAGACTATAACAAAAAAGCTTCTCCAACATCACAGCTCAAAGACAGTGAATTTGTTCACACAGAGAGTATGAAATCTTACTGTCTTCTCTCTGGACTGTGTCAGGATTTGATCTGGGAACAATTGCACCTAAAATGCAGAAACCACTTAGGGAACAGGAATGAGATTTGTCAAGACATCCATTAAGATTTCTAAGTGTTGGAATAAATGTCACATTGGAGGATTTTTGTTGTTGCTGTTGTTTTGGTTCAGGTTTTGGGTTTGGTTTGGTTTTTGGCTATGATATTCTAGATAAAATCTTATAGGGCACAAGCAAATTTTACTTGCTTATGGTACAGAATGGTTTATTTTCTTTGTTATTACATATCTACATTTGAAACAGAACTGATCATTGCTTAGATAAGCAAGTATGTTTGTGGGTTTTTAAACTCTCAAATATTATTTGAAACACCAGTAGTTTTCCAGAAATGCATGGAGAGTGCCTTTTCCTGCCTTTCTCACATTAAAAAGAAATGAACACTTCCATAATTTTGTTTTACTTAGTTTCAAGGTTACTTAGTTTCAAGTTTTAAACAATCTTAGGCTCATGCTACTGTAGACTATACAGCAGATCCAGATGGTGCCTGAGTATCAGGGGATGTAGAGGACTAGTCCTGCTAGGGTAAGTATTCAAATGCAGGTAATGAAGAGAGGTAACACTTTACTTTTTGTTCTAGAAGGAAAAGGTTGAATGACTTAACTGGATTGAATCCCATGACAAAAATATATTTTTTGCCTTGTAAATTCACATATTAATTATTAGGTATCCTTGAACTAATCTCTTCTTTACCAGAAGAGACCTATGTGATCCTAGATTCCTTTCTCAGGATGAGAGGAATCACACTTTCAAGGTGACCCTTTGATCCTGACGACTCAGTTGATCTGGCAGGTGTCTCAGACCATCCTGATATAAATGTGTAGCCTTGGAATATGGCATTGCCATGGCTAAAGTGGCCATTACAGGCTTTGTACAAAGTTGTCAAACCCTCCAGACTGGCTCACACTCCTCAGACTGGCTGTCTGAATGATTCTTTACTTGCCTGCAGCTTTGTTTTGTTCACTTTAGCTGTGACAAGAGGTTTTATTCCTGACTGACCCGATGACTATGGCAAATTTGGTTTACTTTGATTTATCTTTGCATGAGACAACAATAGTTTTATGTAGACAGCAGTAACAAGCAGTTATTCCATGTAGATTGAGATATTTATGACTCTAAGACAATGTTGTAACACACAGTAATAGAGGCTTAGTGCAAGAGCACAGAACTGCAGACACAGATTGTGGTGTAGAGGAAGCCCAGACATGGAATGCCAAAGGACAGGGAGCAGGGTTGCTACTGGAGACCCCATAGCTATAAACAACCAACCCACGGTCTTTGAAGAAATGCAGCTTTGGAGCAGACAAAACTGGTTTTAAGGGTAACAAAAAGAACCAAGCGGTAGCATCTAACATATGTAAATGGCCCCATATATACTAGACTCAGATGTAATCTGGAGCCACAGATGAATGAAGGAAGAGCAAAGGTATAAAAGCATGTTACCAAATAAAATGACAAAGTCAATCCTGAAGTGAGAAAGAATAAAGCATCAGTGTAATATTCCTCCCTTCAAAGGACTCCAGATGCTGACAACCCAACATAACCCCTCTTCTGCAGTCTGAAATTGCCAGTTTTAAGACCCATACAAGGAGTGGAAGGCTGACTATAAAATTATAAACACAACATAAAACCAATGTAATTTCTTCTTTCCCATGATATTTACTGAGATATTTACATGAGATTACAGAAATGCTGAAATTCATCACCAAGTTACATATTTCATACTTTTTCCAAGAGTCACAGAGGTAAGGGTTCGCAATATAAATCTTTATTTTTAAAATTAATTTGTTATGGTGTACATGTAATCAGGAGAGAGCAGAGAAATACAAATTGCTATTATCTGTAATTTTGTGATGCTTTTCTGAAAACAATCTTATTGTATTAAGTGTATCAATTCAATTTTGCATGTAGATAATACAAAGTATGTTTACAGTTATACCTATGGAATTCGGTAGTATCACAAATGTCTAAAAGAAGGAGCTGTCCTGCGTGCTAATTTCCAGCCTGGTATTGTTCTAAAACTAAAAAATAACATATTTTTTATTGCTTGCTAAAGATATACATGACAAGCAACCTTTATGCTTCAGGATGATGTTGCTTTTTACCTTTCTGAAGGCCTGGTATTCTTTTTTTTTTTTTCACAGTTGATAAAAATGTGTTTGTTTGGGTTTTTTTTAATACAGAAAGTGAAATACATTGGTTTCATGAACACTTCTGTCTGCCAAAAAGCAGGGATGTAAACAGACATGAAAAATATTTTTAACAGCCATCACAAAAGTGTTAGCTATACTTTTAAACACGGTGAACTGAAAGTAAACAGGAAAGAACATCTATACAATACTGGTCCCCTAAAGACAGATATTCTGGAGAAAGAAGAAAAATGACTCATGGTAAGGCATGCTGATGTATGCATTGAGCTGTATGGTTTTGCCCATCAGCAAAAGAGATCTATTATACACTTTCATGTGTGGCATGAATAAAATCAGACATTACTGAGATTTTTTTAATGGCCATATCCTGCTTTAGATACAGAAGTATGAATCCTAGCACATAATGCAGTTATGAAAACAACCTTGCAGTATGTTTTTGTGTTAAGTGTTTTTTTGTCCCTAATGTTGTGTCCACCTGCTATAAATATGTGGCTAAAATTCCAGGAGCACTGTGGCCACACCATCCATTGTACCAGCAGTATTGTCTTTGAAGATGCAAGGTGAACTGGATCAAGGAGATCCTTTGAGTCAGAAATACCACAACCAGTTTCACTGCGGGATCCTGTAAACTCTTGTACCAGCTCAAATGGGAAGGAGAGTGACATTGAGAGGAGCAGGAAAATCAGAAACTGCCACAGAGAAAGACCTCCATGTGACTTACATTCAAGAGACTAACAATTGATTTGGACTGCTTGACAAACCTGGAGAGACTTCGTTGTGACACCTAAATTAGGCAGGCACAGCAGGTGATCTTAGCACAGCCCTCTGCACTGTGAGGGGTGATGAGATGCATCGACCGAGTCCTCCCAGCCACAGAAGCTCAGCATGAGCTTCCTCCTCAATGTGAACTGCAAAAGAGCCACAGGGGTACCAGGTATACTGTCTGCAGCAGTTCACATTAAAAAGTACTAAAATAGAAAGACAAAGTTTCTAACTGCCTGAAATGTAAATATTTTCTCCCCAAATTTGTTCATGTATTGCCAAAAAGAAAGAATTAAGAATTAAAAATTAATTAATTTTGCTGAGATTTTCAAGAAAAAAAATTTATTTTTCTAGAGTTACTATCTTTCTTTAGTTAGAAACAACTTTTAATTCCTATTATAATCAGCTGTGACTCAGAGCACAAAGAAAAGCACACAATTTTCTAAATAAGATGAATGCTTACACAATTATTTCAGAGAAGAACTGAATATAAAAGGAAATAAATAGGGATAGCTTCAACTACATATTTTAATTCATTATCCTCAGAAGATGATATGGAAATAATAAGGTTAATCTAAATTCTGTTACAATATGAACAAGAATATTATTTTAGCATATAAATATACAAGTACAGAGCAGTAAAGAAGTTATATGTGCATCTATCTATAGAAAGAGAGAAAAAGATAACCTTTTACATAGCTGTAATTATGCATTATCTTTTATTATTCATGAAAGGAACAATGATATTTCCTTTCCAATAAAACAGATGCTTCTTTTTCTCTTTCACCAGCTACACACAGGAAAAGTTGTCACCTTGAAATATTTATTTAAAGTGCTAGGACATTAGTTATGAGAATAAGTACTCCAGTCAGTACCTTTTCCCCAGGAGATCCAAGTACATTTAAAAACACAGAAAATAGTACATCTGCAGGAAATAGAAATGGAAAGTTAAGAATTATAGAATCATTTAGCCTGGAAAAGAACCTTAAGATCCTTGGGTCCAACTGTTAACCCAGCACTGCCAAATCTGCCACTAAAACATGTTCCTAATGTCACATCTACCTGTTTTTTAAATACCTCTGGGGATAGTGATACTACCACCTCACTGGGCAGTCCATTCCAATGTGTAACAGCCCTTTCTATGAAGAAATTACTCCTGAAATGCAATCTAAACCTTTCCTGGCACAGCTTGAGGCGGCGTCCTCTCATTCTGTCACTGGTTTCCTGAGAGAAGAGGATGACCCCCCCTCCCTTGGTAAAACCTCTTCTGTGGCATTTGTAGTGTGATAAGGTCTCCTCTGAGCCTCCTTTCCTCTAGGCTAAACAATCCCTCAGACTCCCTCAGACACTCCAGACCTGTCACCAGCTCTCTTGCACTTCTCTGGACATGCTGTGGCACCTCCGTCTTTCTTGACTGACCTCAGGCTTTCTGAAAAACCAATAATGGACAATGATCTGAGGGCTGTACCCAGGGAGGCAGCAGGCTTCCCTAACAAATGGGTGTGTGCTACCTATAGGGCCTCTCTGGATCTCTGGGTAGAAGAGGAATACCTTGATTTTGTCAAATAAAACTATTATGGATTTCTGAAATGTTGTATTTTTTTAGAATTATTCGTTTCCTGGAATTTTACTGTAAGTAGCCAGACTGTCCTCCAAGAAATTATTCCTTACAAAGCTCTCTTATTTTATGGTTGTTATTTAAAAAACAAATAAAACAAATGTACTGAGGCCAGGCACACAACTCTAATATTGCAATTTTAGTACGATCAGTCTTTGAGTGAGGGTCTGAGAAATAGTGCACTTTGGGTAAAGCATTCCTATTTTAGACCAAAACAGTTATAATATGTGAAAAGATCATTTAAAATAAGGCAAAATATAGCCAAATTTGTATTTACTAAATGTTCTGGGAAATATGGAGAAGATTCAGACTGTTAAAAATGCCCCAGTATAAACAAATTAAAGGAAACAGAGGGAACAATACCTACATGTCATTTCTGAGGTCATCTGAGGAGCTCAGAGGCAGCCCTGTGCAGCCTCTGTGACCTCATATTGGGAAAAGCTTTTGCATGCCCAGGCATTTGACCCAGATTGATTCACATATGTACTGTGTGCAGTTCATTATTTCATGTGGATGCAGGTGGTTTTATACTCCATTACCACAATCTCCGGCTTAATTTTTTTTTCTATTTCTCATCTTGGCTCCTCTGAAATATTCTTCATGTTTCTGTTCAGTGCTATTCCTCTTTCCATCGTTTGCTTTAGCAAAGCACAGCAACAACGGGGTTTTTTGGTCTTTTTCTTTCCCCCCTGCCTTCAAAACATGGAGTTATACAAAATTCTGCAGGTTTCCATAGTTTCATGCAAAGGTACCTCCCTTTCAAGGTGACCTTGGGATGGATTGTCAAAGAGCCTTGCCTCCCTTCTCCTTGCTCTGACCTGTTTTAATGATTATATAATAGTTCTTTAAGAAACTAGAATATTTCTTCATAGCACAGTAGATTTAATGAAAATATCTTGATGCAGCCTGGCAGATGTATGACTCTGAGCAATGATGTGGAGTGTGCTGTGATGCCTAGAGATGGATGGAATAGGAGGTTGAATGAGGTCTCATGGCAGAGTAGTGAGTGAGAAATCTCCAGACCTGCCACTATTATTCATATTGCTACTAGTTTGTTCATATGTGTCTGGGAAGGAGAAACCTAATTTTCCACTCCAAAAGGAATCTTAGAAATTATTCTGTGTAGGTACAATGTTGAAGATAATGGGAATAGGCCAAGAAAACCAAAAGAATGCTCTAGCATTACAGACTAGTAATTCACATATACCTAAGAAGGTCTTAGGGCTAATTACTATCAGTATTTGAAAATGAGGCTTGTGTTTCCTAGATTCTATAGGAAAAAATACTATTCCTGGGCTACCTGTCTTTGTAAGGTCTTGAACAACACACAAAAGTTAGGAATAGAAACAAAGGGCTTCAGGACATAAATAAAATTCTGAGTAATGAGTAAGAGTAATTGTGGATTTTTTTTTTCTGTATTTCTGTGACTCCTTTTCAAAGTCTTATTCCACATTCATTGAAGTGACTGATACTGGCCGTTTTTAAAAAAAAAAAGGTTGCAGAACTGGATTGATTACGAGTGTGAGTTGACATTACAAAGGAAAAGAATGAATTCACATTTTCTTCCCCTGAATTACCAACATCATAATTTCAAGTAAACAAGACAAGTGAATTTGAAAGATTGATTTGCAAAACCTGCAAAGGAAAAAAGAGGTCAAGCAAAATGTACACACTGGCACATGTGCCTAATAATGATGTTTATCTGGGCATGGAATTGCTAATAGGAATGTTCACTTGCTTTTCTAACTTTTACATCTGTTTACCTATTTGTTATGCTGTATGTTATACTGTGTGTGTTAATGACCAACATATGCGTTTGGGAATAAAAATATTTCTGTTTCTTTATATTAGTCACATATAGGAGTAACATTTTTTGTCTAGAAAGAGTTCTAGTTATCATATGAATACATGCAATACTGTACATGTTGGTTTTTTATCCTCTTGTAAAATGCTCTACAAGAGAAATAACTACAAAATATTCTTAAATACTTCCTGGTTAAAATGACACAGGAATTATCATGGCAGAACAATCCAATTTTATAACACATAATACATAGTGTACCATTAGTACTGTGGGACACTTTTGCTTGCCTCATTTTATGAAGCATATGAACTTGAGCATGGATTATTGTGATTTGGGTTTGCATTCATGTGTCACCAGTCCAGCCAGGTACCTAAGCTACCAATAATATTGATGGAGGTTTGGTGTATGATTCATGGGCCCCACATGTGAATGTCTGGATCTGAATGAGTTAAGGATGTCCCACTTAGCTCCCAGCTGCCACTCCCCATGGCTCTCATTTAAGGAAGCCTCTGGAACATCTCATAAGTCCTGCATCATATATGCCAGTCCCCTGAGGATGCCTTGGATACTCCAAGAAATCTTAGGTGACACCAGTCGTTTTCTTTTGGGCAACCGAGTTGCTTTTTTGGGTGTCTGTCTTTGTATGAGCTGAAAAATGCACTGGGCTTCACTGGCTGTGTTGACAAAGGGCTGTTGTCACTTGCTCAGAGAAAGACCTGAGGCCATTCAGAACAGTAGTGGACACCAGGAGGGGTTTTTTTGGCCATCACAACTGGCACTCACTGTTGGTATTTTAGCAATTGAATCCAATGACTACAGTTACAGCTTAAAGAGCACATATGTAAATATCTGTATGGTGGCATATATGTTAAGATATCTTAATCCAACACTGAATCTTAACCTAGGTAAAATCCAGCTATCATATACATATATGGTATCTAACATATGGGTTTTTCTGAACTATAAAAAATAATTCTGAATTCAGAGGCACCCTGGCAAACTGAAGAATTGGCTTGATAGGGATCTCAGAAAGTTCAAGAAAGGGAAATGCCAAATCATCCTCCTGGGGAGGAATAACCCCATATACCTGTACAGGCTGGTGCCTGCTGGGTGCAAAGCAGCTTTGCAGAGAAGGACCTTGTGGTCCTTATGGACCAAGCTGAAAAAGAGCCCACACTGTGCCCTTGCAGCAAAGACAACCAACTACCTTCTGGGCTGAAGCAAGAAAAATATCAGCAGGTCAAAGAAGATGATCCTTCCATTATGTTGTCCTCTAGTGAGGCACATCTACAGTGTTATGTTCAGGTCTGAGCTCTCAAGGACACTGACAAAAGAGAATGGACATAGTGCATAGATTCCTACATAGGGCATGAAGATTTTTAAGGTATGGGAACAGATATTATATACAAGGAGTGGCTGTGACAGCTGCATCTGTTTGGCCTGGAGAAGATGCAGAGTGGGATCTTTTGAAAATGTATAAATACCTGATAAATGGAGCAAAGAAGATGGAGCCAAACTTTTGTCCATGGTGCCGTGACAGTACTCAGTCAGCACAATGGGCAAGAGGCACAAACCTAAATACAATAGCTAAAAAATAACTGCTAGGAATGTTGAAGCACTAGAACAGTCAGCCCAGGGAGCCAGTAAAGTCTCCCTCCTTGGAGACATTCCAATGTCAACTGAAGTTGGTCTTAGGAAACTTATAAGAAGTGAGTCTACTATGAGCACAGGGTTGGTCTAGATGATCTCCAGAGACCGTTTCAAACTTGGTAATACTCTTTACAAATTGCTTTTAAGAGAAAGATTATCATAGACAACTTATTTTCAAGACAAAATATTAAAAAAGAAAACATGACCTTTTATGACTATACAGGTGTTAAAAAAACCCCCACAGGTAAAATATTACACAGAACTCTTTGTTAATTCGGGGCTAAGATCACCGGCTGATCTTATACAAGATACCATAAATATTGCTATATTCACCATATCCCTTATTCCAAGCTTGTGAGTAGGGATAAATGGATGACAATGAGATACATATATCAAGCCAGAAATAAGCAGCTACCAAAGACTGAGAAACAGTATTACCAAACTAATCAGCATAAATGTCATGTAATTGGCCATTGCTGTAGGTCCTGCTCCAGTTGCGTCTAAAGTGTTGCCATCGTTGGTTTGATGGATTTGTTTTACGTCACTGAGGTTCCTCTTGTCTGGCATCCCTGCTGAGACAAATAAAAAAATACAGTATGATGCATGCCTTGTCACTATTGGCAACATATTATAGCTAGAAAAAATTTAAATATCCTCAGCACACAGACTGTCACAGTTTGGTTTCTAATTCTCATGTTACTACCAAATTCAAATGCTTTATAATTGTATCTAGAAATATGCATTACACTATTTGGCTATTCAATGTTGAAAGCATTTCTGAGGTCTGCCAGCTCTGGACAAAGTTGTTCTTGTAGAAATATATCTCAACAAACATTTACAGACTGAAGTGAACTGTTTTGCAAGTCCCAGTAGTACCTAAAATCCACTACTCACATCTTTCTTGGATTTGAAGAAAAAGGAAATAATTTTATGTGAAATTTCTTGTGTCTGGGTCCCAATATTATTGCAAAATAATGTATAACTCATGGAAGGTATGCAGAAAATTATAGTTGTTGCTATATAAAACCTCAGTTTTGGCACAATTTAAATAGACTTTACAACATTATAAGGAAAAATTCTAAAGCTAACTTTAAACAGGAACCCTTTTACTGCATTCCCAGCTGAATATATGCACTTTTTTTTTTTTTTTTTTTACCAGGGTAAATATTTCTCTACCTCAAAACAGTACTCTTATGGTACAAGGATGTAATCACCCATTGTATTTCCTCTGCCTGGTTAAACATGGGAAAGAGAAGTTCTTGGAGACACATTGAAATTTGGTAGCATTGTCAGCTACTTGTATCTGCTATGCATGCTTGTAGTCTAACTGTCTTATCTCATATAATAACTTGTGGCATGCCACTATCAATCAAAATTAACAAGTCTAAATTCAGTGTTATTACATACAACAAATATTGACATTGTAATTACACCAAGACTGAAAAAAGCTTAATATAAAGCAAAGTCAATATTTATGTAATTAGGTCAATACATATATAATTCAGAAGGTAAACTCTACTGCTGGAACAGCAGCATTAGAAAGAAGCTCAGCTCTACTGAGCTGATATATTGATTTTACAGTATGAGTTTCTGCATCAGTATTCGTTGTTTAGGTGTGTCTTTCCTTTCTGTATCATTAGGAAAGATGAATAAACTAGTGAATCTTTTTTTTTATTATTCAAAGTGACTATAACAAAGTATAAATATTTTAGTCATGGTGTTATCTTTGTTAAGCTGGCTTAACAGAAGCTGAAGAAGAGAGTCATTCTTAAAAAGAACAATTTTTTTTTTGGTACTTGCATTAAAAGTACTCTTTTCTCTAAAAGCAGCATGAAAGCTGCTTTTTGTGAACTTCTGCTCTATGTACTCAAATATCCTTCCTGCAGCCTTGGAAAAAAAGCATTAAGGGAAGAGTCAGCTAAAGTCAAACATGCTGTCTGAAAAACCTGCAGGATGCTTTCTGAAAAAAAAACCTGCTAGAATTAATTAATCTTCTTTGCTGCTGTACTAAGCAGTGTACCCTGCTATTTTGTGTAGATTTATCAATCGGAATATTCTTGCCTGGAATTTGTGAAAATTAGCTGCATGAGTACCATGAAAGTGGACATACAAGAAGGAAGAGTGACAGAACAGCTGTTGAGAAGGAGGCAATAAAACTTTTCCTCATCATGTACTTCCAGTAACCTGTGTAGAAAAACATCAGTCAACCAATGCTTCAATGAGAGTATTTTGAGTGGATCATCACTATCAAGGTATATCAAGGGGTTTTTTTCAGGGAAGTTTTTTAAGTAGAAGAAAAGCAAAAAAAAAAATTCGTTTTCATAATTTCTTCAGAGTTTTAATGTGGTCTTCTCATGTTTCAGTAGACAGTGAAAAATTCAACTTTTGCCTACATAACAAAGCAGTTCAGCAAGTGCTATAGGTATAACAAAGTAGATTTTTCCAGTGTTAACAGATATGCTATCAGAATAGTGAAAGATTGGGCCTTATGCAGGACATAGATTGTAAAAGCTAATTAATATAAAGATGAAAAATAGTCTTAGATCTTGCAGTTGAAGAAATAATCAGCTTCCACTGAATGTGTTTTGAATCTGAAGACAATGTGACTAGATAATAATCAATGACAGTCAGGTGTAATTTCTAGTGAAAATTTAATTTACAATATTACAAAAAATAGAGATTTCTTTTGATGGGAATATTTTTCTTTCCAGTTTCAAATGAAAACTGCATACTTCAGAAGTTCCCATGAAAGCAGTGTTATAAGAAAAAAATTTTCAAACCTACCTATGTATTTTCCTTTGCTCTATCAAAATGCCATAAACCATTATATATAATATCTCTGCTCTTAAATGAATATACTGTTAGAATTGGAGTGTAATCATACAGAGAACCTGTCACCTATTAAGCCCCATAAGTTTATGCCACACTTGGACTCTATTGAAATAAGAAGTCCAAAAAATATGTATAGATATCACCTGGTAAAAAAAAATCACTGCAAACACTCCTTTAAAACAGTCTATTTGAACAGAACTGTGCTGTGTTGCTGTAGCTTTTTTTAGGTAGTTCTAGTAAGTATAACTGTAGATTGAATTCCTATACCTAGACTACCCTTTTTATTTAAATTAGTAGGTTATGTTGTCCATTATGAATCAGGATTTAAACATATATGCCACCTTTCATATACCATAATCTGTAACAGAAGTGATCCTTTCCTGTAAATGAATTTAACTTTTATAGTTCACAGCATACTTGCAATGAGAGATATCCAATCACTTTTAGCAGAATAGACCAGAAATAAAGCAAACTTGTTTGGTCTTAGTCTCCTCACATGTCTGAAGCTGGAATTATGTTACAGAAAAGGCTTTAAGTTTCCCAAGTATTTCAAATTATATCTGATAAATGTCTAGTTTAGTAATAACATCATACTAGAACTAATATTTTGACTAGAAAAAGGGTAAAATTCAGAAGTCTCGACTGAGAGTCAGAGGGATTTTTTGTGATGAAATTTATAATTTCAGCAGAGGAGAAGATAAATAGCTTGGGAATTAAAATCCAAATACCATGTTTGCATAAGTCATAATGCAAACATAAAGCAAAGCTGACAAGTATCACAGACGTGTCCCCAGCATCAGCTCTGAAATTGTGTAAATAGCTGCAATTTAAAGTATTTTCCCGCTCTGGTTTAGAAAAAGATAATCAGTAAAAGAATTTTTGCAAATATTGTGATTAATATTACAGCATCTCATTATAGAAAAACAGCTGCAGAGTATTTCTAAAGCTTTTAACATGCTCTAAATATATTTAAACATGTGAGAGGTAATGGTGCTGGCAGCTTTGAGAGCTGACCTGTTGCATTCCCCAGATCACCTACAGCAACAATACAATTTCCTTCCAATATTCAGCAAGAACATTTCGCCTTGATTTGAAAAGTCAAACCTATAATCATGGGAGGTTTTCATTTGACGCGGAAGTTTTCTACTGAGGTCAGAATATTTTAAAATGGGCTATGACTTTGGAGCAGTAGATACTTGCCTACCACAGGCCATGCTGGAACTTTAAGAATTTTAAAGGTTTTAAATGGAACATCCTCTGACAATGGCCTACTTTGAAACCAAAGCAGAAAATGTTTGTGTGAGAGTAATCTAACCGTAACCACCTCCCTCTATTATCTTCTGGCTGCTGAGCAACACAGAACTAACACAGGTTTTCAAGGGAAACTGAGATGCCAAAAGAGCTTCTGTCAACATCACCTAGAACATAAACTCAGACAAGGTTTAGAGAAGAGGAAGAACTGCATTTCTCTTTGTGCAACATTCTTATGATGTTCTGGAAGATTCAAAATATGGCCTTTATGGAATCAGATCTTCC
The DNA here is from genome assembly GCA_013396995.1 of Dicaeum eximium. Taxonomy (NCBI): domain Eukaryota; kingdom Metazoa; phylum Chordata; class Aves; order Passeriformes; family Dicaeidae; genus Dicaeum; species Dicaeum eximium. The sequence continues at coordinate 2,450,403 of VWZP01009370.1, forward strand.
TATGAACCTCAGATATGAGGAATAATTTTATTTTTAAAGGATGGGACAGTGTTTCAGATGGGAAGAAATTTGGGATATTTCTTTTAAAAGACAGCACTGTGAAATTGTAGGCAAAATTCTTTTTAGAAGAAAAACAATTCTTTAAATAATATGTAATCAAAATTTCAGGATCTTTTAAAGCACAAACTGTGGAGTAAAACTCTGATAACTAGATGAAGTTCTGTTCCTAATTTATGAGAAGGATTATGAAGAAGCATTAATTTATTTTAAGAAAAAGGAAAAAAAAGAAAAATGAGAAAAATAAGTATTTACTTTGCATTACCTTACATTTTTATTTCATAAATTAAAATGACATATTAGCTCCCAATACTTTTCATTTGATTGGCCAATATTTTGCCATCTGGAATTTTTAGAGCTTCTAATGGGTGTCTCCTCCTTTTATTTCACTGGAGTTTTTTTGCCAGGTTTTATTCCTAACTACCCAATATCATAAAAATGTTTCAAAAACATAACTATGCTAACTAAATCACAGAGCTGTGCTTAAATACCTCAGAAGTACTTCAGTTTATAGAGAGTGGTTCCTATGAAAACTTCCATTTGCTAGTTTAAAAAAGTATTTATATATATTCCTCTACAGAAAAATAGGTATATGAGAGAAAAAAACACTGAGTATATGTCAGATCATTCTCTAGTTAATGTATTTAAGCCATTACTCTTAAATATGTCACAACATAATTATGAGCATCCAGAACTCAGAAAGAAAAGTAGAAACAATGGACTACATGTATTATTATTATTCAAAGGCTCTTCCATGTGAAGTTCAAGTTTGGCCATGAAGTCTCAATGAGGGGAAGAAAAGATGGTTGAAAACTCTCTTGTGAAGGGTACCTGGAAAAGGACTAATTTCTGGAGGCTTTTCTTGAGGATGTCTTGGACATTTTAGAGCATGTCCAGTGACTTCTGACCCTTCTATATAGATAACTGAATCAAAGTTAGTTACAGCAGCTTGCATTACACTGAACACAGAGGAATAAGGAAATGCAGAATAAGGACGTGGAATACTCAGATGTAGATATTTGCTCTGAATTTGAACAGACAAACCCTACACTTAGTTACATAACAGGTTCAACACAGAGTGACCAGTGAGAGTTTTCCAATATATCCCCTACCATCATACTTTATATCTGTGATGGAAAACTAAAATTAAATGTTGAATCATGTAGCTGTGGCAAACGGATTACATTTTAGAAATTCTAGGTAGGAAAATAAATAATAAATAATTTTTAAAAAGTGAAATATTGATCAAGTTCATATTCTTTCACCTGTAGTAGTATGTTTTCACTTCTATACCTAAACCCTTCCCTTTAATAAATTTTGGTTTCATTATCTGGTGTTGAAGGGCAGGATCAAGGGCTGCATATTGCCATGAAAATAGCCAATATCTGACGTGTGCAAACATTTATGAGAAGCCAGTACTTCATGAAAGTGTTTCCTGTTAAAGTACAGAAAGTGCCATTGCAGCTACATTTACATAGTTAAATATGTGTCCCAGAAGGAGATCCTCCAGGCAAAGTGCTTTTGAGTGGCTTATGCCTGCTGTGCTCAGGGACAGCAATACCTGGAAGAAACTGCTAAACAAACCTCCTCTACATGGTACAATGCCTTGTATGTCTTTTAAGCCACACACAGTGATCTCCCAGGCTCAGAGATCCAGTTATCATTTTGTTTGTTTTTTTTAGTTCAAAGTGTCCGAAATAAATATGAGGGCTCTGCTGCAACTCACCAGGTGGTGTTTTTATAACATGAAACTGAAGGAACGCATTACAAGCTCTGGGATATGATATCCAGGCAAGGGAAAGTGTTTGAAAAGAAAAAGCGTGCTGTTGAGGGACTCTACAGGGCAGAGAAACCCAAGCCTTCAGCCGTCTGGTTTGTGTTGCCTTTTGGAAGCAGTCCTTGGAATGAATTATCCACAGAACTTGAAGTTTATTTTGGAGTGACCAAGATAATTTTCCTTAATGCTCAGCCATGGAGTGAACAAACGTCCATGCAATGTGGGTGAGCAGAACTGAAACCAGGAGACAACTCACAAGCTAAGTTACTTGGCAATGTAGACATAGCCAATGCAATCACTGAAATTTGGAGTGTTGCTTAGTATCATAGGAAGGTTCTATATTGTCATATAAAACCTAGCAGCAAATTCTCAGTGTCTTCATAAGTCTCACTTCTGCAATTGGCCAGTCATTTCTTTCAATGAAATGCAGTCATGAGTTTTAATTGTTGTTCCTACGTAGCCCATGCAACCTGGATCAGATCCCAAGGAGAGCTCTGAGCACCAAAAAGCTGAACCTGAGCTGTATGCCACAAGGTGATGTGGAGCAGAGAGATCATGCTCACTAAGAGGCGAAGGAAACTACATAAATACTTAAGAAATTTTCTGTAGTATGTAATAGGTGCTTATTTGGAGGAAATAATTTGATTTTAAAATCCTCCTTTTTTTTACTTTGTATACCCTAACAATCGTTGTAATAATAACACAAACCAACACAAATAGCAATTTTAACTGCACAGGGAATATCAAGATGCAAGTAATCTCGCATACAAACAAAGGAATAGTATTACTGATATTGTTAGAAACCAATTAAGAAACCTACCTAATGGTATTAGCCAAGAAAATTCTGCATGGTTAACAATATATTAGGAAATGAATCCAACATATCATGTTTAACTGTGCATATTTTATGAAATCTGTATACACAAGAAATAGAGTGTAACCAATGATCTTACCATAGGTCTGGCAAGTCATTTTAACTAAAAGAGCAGCAGACATTAAGTCTCTAGTCAGTATTTGAAAGTTTTCTTTCAAAGTCGACAGTGGCATTTGTTTCGCATTATACATTAATGAACTCAGTATTTCCATTGAGAAAACAAAGCTTTTATGAGTTAATGTAACACAAACAAATGGTGTTACAAACCAAAACATTTCCATTTGTTTCACATTCTTAAGAACCAGAAAGTGATAACATCATTTGTTGAAATAGCTAATATGTACTTTTTAAACTTGTAGGTCAGTTTCAGCATGAGTAGCTAAAAACTATAAACTATATTGCTAAAATAGCAAGTCTTAGGTGTCTAAAAGACTTGGGTTTATTTTCCATACAGAGACCAAAAATAACTATGTCTGAAGTAGAGAGAACCACCGTAACCTTCATTAGATCTATTCCTATTGCTTTCTTGGGCCATAGTTTCTAAATCCATGTTCATTATAAGACATGTTCATTATAACTTCAAGGCTCTAGGGTGCTGGAATCAGCATTGCCAATAATGCCTGTTTTAAATGAAGAAATCCATCTTTTCAATCCTTTTCACTATTGAAGGAGTTTTAACCTTTATCATTAACCTATGCAAAGGCTTTGTAATCAATACAAGATTAAAATAAGGCCATAGCCCCATAAATCAGTCTGTGTAAAAGTAAGCAAATTCTTCATTCTCTGAATTTTCATCTTATTAATACTGGTTTCCTTCCTATGAGTCGGATGTCCCGATGTCCTATATAAATTACTGTCCTTTGAGATAGTTTATCCATTATTCCTTTATATTATTATTATTTTTTCATTTTTGCTGTAGGAGATTTATAATCAACAATTCTCATTTATACAAACTACCATATAGAAGAAAAGGAGAAAGAGATGAATTTGAACTGAAACTCCTGAACTCCTGAAAATTAATGTGTGAAGTAGGTTTGAGGAAGAATTTTACCAGTTAGGGTTATTAAAAAAATGAAATGTTCTTCAATTTTTTTTAATCATTCAGATTCTCCTGATTTATGGTGCAATTTCACTGTAGCAGTTCATTACTTTACTGTTTCTCTTGTTGCTGTTTCTAAAATGAAAGTAGCAAAAAAAAAAAATCACTATTTTCTGGAAAATAAATCTGAACTAAGACAATTTCCATTGTCAAGATGTTCAAATAGCTTGGTAGTTTTTTCAGATCAGTCTGCCTAGAATTCCAGTCATTCCAGCCATTCCACTCTCTGTTAAAAGAAACATAGTCTATAGATTAACTTAATCCCCCAAATACTGATATATTAAGTAGTTCTTAAGTTTTCCTGAAAAACAAATTTAATGACATATTTCTACAATTTAGAGCTATTTAAGGGAAAATTTATTACAGTAATTTCCCTATCATGTCTGCAGACGGGAGATACTAAACTCACCTGTTGCCATGCAGTGGCACATTTAAGACCACCCTTGTGAATCTGTTCCCAAAGGTGAGTGATCAGATCTGTGTTTTTTCTTGATGAGCTGGTTTTACTGCATCTTGAGCTCACTTTTAGAACCACTCCACAGTGGGATCTAGTATGTGTTGGGAAGAGGAAGAAGAACCATGCTGTTTTAATTTGGAAAACAACTTAAGCTCTCAGATAATCATAACATCGTAATGCACCAAGAAACAGACTAAGAAAATGTAAAATCTGCTGCTGATTTCTGACTCATCCCACATCAAAGACTGGATTTCTAACTGAAAAAGGAAGTGTGGAGCAAAAAATAAAGTAGATGTCCTTGTCTCCATTCCTTCACTGTAAACAAAAGCACAGCTTGTCTCCTTACAAATAAAAATGCAACACAGAGATTCTCTGCAGTTGCTGCTTTCTCTTTCTCTGTAGGTTTACTTTTGGTTCCACAAGTTTTAACTCAGCTACCGTGTTGAAAATATATCAAAAGCATAGAACTGAAAAGAAGATATTTTCCAATGTCTTCTTAGAAATGCATCTAATCAGATTATGAAGTTTTAAAAACCACAGTTTTTCACAGAAGTTTTCCCTCTCTGATTTTCATTTCTGAGACAGTTCTTTCTGGCAGAGCATTTCAATTTCTTCCAGGCAAGATGAATATCAGTGATAAATTCTATGATGCCTGCCTCAATGTGTTTAGTGTTATGAAATGCCATAGGAAGTCTTGTGTCTCAGTGCATCCCACAGGTACATCATCTTTGATCTGAAGTCACTAAACATAAATAGTTAAACATCAAAATATATGTCTTCTTTAAGTTCAGAGATAACCACTGGGCGATTCAAAGAACCAACCTGATATCTGCAGCAGTTTAACCTCTCCCTAGGAAAGCTGGCCTTGCAGAATTCATATAAATGTGTCAAATATACAGCTCCAATTCAGCAACACATGAATAGTGCTGCTTCTGTTTTGCTCCCAAGCATTCATCCCTGAGCAGAAAATAACTGCTGATCACCCTGTGCTCCCACAGCCTAGCAAGGCTGACCATTGCCTTGATTGGTTGTGGTTGACTGACTGGACGAAAGTAGTTCCAAAAAAAGGAAGATATCAGTCTCTGGGCTCTCAGCAATGTGAGTAATGTAATAACAGGCCTAAACAGAAAGAAAGAAGAAAGAAATATTGAGGGGAAAAGATTTTTTATTTGTTTCCCAGATTGGTAGTGTGGACATTTGGGAAGCCAAAATAAAAAGAAAACCTATATGACTTCAAGAATTTCTTCTTAAAAGTATCTAAGTGATGCCTGATCCTTTCCTCTAACTGAGTGTGAGGAAAGGATCAGGCATCACTTAGATACTTTTAAGAAGATATTCTTGAAGTCATATAGGTTTTCTTTTTATTTTACTCTATCTTTACTCTTTTTATTTAACTCTATCTATGTTACCTCACTTAATTAACCCAAATATAAACAAAGAAACAACTGCTATTTCTGGTTAATTTGATAATTTTGACGTATTTTCAAAACAGGAAACAGAGATGTGTTTCCTGTTTTAGTTGTTTTAGTCACAACACATATCTTCAAAGAGAACAGGAACACGGATGAGAAACAGCTGAACTTTCACAGTTTAAGTTTTTAGCCTGAAGATATTGATCCAAGAGAGAAAGAATTGAGTAAATAATGGATGAGGGCTGAAAAGCAAAGAGAAGAGAGAAAGGTGACCTCTATTTAAAGTAATTCTGTGTGGACTGTAAGTTAAAGACACTATAAGTTTCCACTTAAGTTGAGCTGTACCACTGTCAGTAAAAAGCATGTCAAAGTGCAAAAAATGCTTTTTCCATGCATGGGTGAGTCATGGGAACTGAGGGGATACTCTCTATCAGCAGCCCAAGACCACCTCCTCCACCACACTCCTGTTCCCTCTGAAGCATCAGCATGTGGCAAAAGAAGGGGAGATGGTAACAGCAACCCTGGCAGACAACATATTCACCTTTTCCTTCTTTTAGATGAAGAGAAGGAAGACTGGATTCAGATCCCACAGACAGTGCAGCAGAGAAAGCTTTGCCAGAAGCCTCAACCCAAAAGTCTACAAATGTATGACAGATTACCTGAGAACAATAATTAACATCCCAGAGTTTGTTACCCAGAAGTTTTTTTAAGTTCATGTGCCCACCTTAGCAGAAGTGTCATTTCCTGGGAATTAGTAGGGAGGGGAATCATTCCAGTGGAGTAAAGCCTGGATATGAGGCAGTTTAAAGCACAATAGCTCTTTGTGCCCTGAAATGGCTTTTGTTTTTAAATAGTCTTCTTCCAGAAAATGGCAGCTGAATAATGAGATGACTGCTTTACAGACCACCACAGGTTTGCTTTTCAGTCTGACACCAAGGATTTGTGCTTTCATGGAGAGATTAAAGTTCCTGGCATAGGTTTGGGTGAATGTTCAAATCAGAGAAAACTAAACCTGGTACAAATTATGCCTATTTCTAGCAATACAGACAGTTCTGAAGTGAGATATCTTCTCAGAGCAATTGGATCTTTCTCTGTTAAGGGGCTCCAAATGGCAGCTCTGAAGAAAATTAGCATGTGGGTAAGGTGAAGAATTGACGTGCCTGGTTCCTAAAGCAAAAAACTATAAGCTCAGTCTACGGTGAAAAAAACCTGCATCTTCAAAAAAGTGAATTAATTACCTTACACACTCAAGTGTTAAAATAATTCCTTGTTTACTCTAAAGCATTTGATTTTGGGAAGTTAATTTAGCCAAGTTGGGTGTTTTGTTTTGTTTTTTTTTAATTTTACCAATTATATACATGCATTTAAAACCTTTTCGCAAATTTAGCCACAACTTAAGGTAAAGCAGCAATGGGAACATGAAGAAAAGTAGGCTACTGAACTGCTACCATCAACATCTACAACCAGTGTAAGAAGACCAAGACTGAACTTACCCAAACTAGATATTTGGCATAAAAAGATGGGAATAATTACATGACTAAAGAGGCAGAATCGGAACAGAATGAATGAATGCATTCAAAAGCTAATGTAAGTTAAACAACAAAGGAAATTCTCTGAAAATAGTTCAGCAAAATAAGCAGACTGCTTAAAATGCCGACTGTGGGTTTTTGATAAGTTCATAAAACTAGAAGTCTGGAAATGTCATGTAAGCTTAGGTGGTAATCATGACATTGCTTCCCTTGTGGTGAGCTCTCTTCCTAAGTGCCCCGTCTTTTTCCTTCAGTCTCATGGATGAGTTATATCATGTCTTGCTTCTCTTCCACACAGGAGGAGTTCCAGGACATGTTCAGCACACTCCAGTCATACTGTAGCAGTTTCCACAGTCAGCAAGGAATTAGGGAGCAGCAGAGACTCTCAATGTTTATAGCAGGGAGAAATTATAACACCCTCCCAGACATCAGATCAAGATGGTGTCTCCTCACTTTGCCAGGCAAGATATCAATAAACAGCTCTGATTTTGGGAGCAGAGCTGCAGAAAGGTGAAAAATGAGATTAGTTCTTCCAGGGTTTACTGCTCTGTCTACTTGGGCACTGAGGGTGCCCTAGCACAGGCCATGATGGTGCTTGTGCGGTGCAGTCCTCAGCACCTGAGAAGTCCTGGGTTGGTGACTGAACCAGTTTCTGAGCAATCTGAAACTGAGTTTCTGCTCAATCATACCAAGTCAAACTGAGGTATTGGATCAGACCAAGGATCATCCAGGAATGGAAAGGAGCAGGAAATTGGGCCAGAAACAGGTCTGGAGAAGAGGTTGCCTTCAACACTGGCTTGGGGCCATTCAGGACTAGAAATTACTGTATCTACAGAATAGCTCAGGGTGTACAGACAGAGCTGCCATGGGGCTCTTGTGCCAACAAGGCATGGGTGGGAACCACAGGTGAGGCCAGTCAGGACCATCAAGGCTTGGAATAGGGAACGTGGTTCAATCTCAGTAGCAACTGTCTGAAATTAGTTCTTAATTTGCTCTTAATTTATGTGATTTAGTTCTTAATTTGTGTGATTTCCTCAGCACCCTCATCTTCCAAGGAATACCCTGAGATCTCATTCACTTTCCAAAGGGTTGCCTGATACTGCAAAAGGTTCTTGTTCCACTTGTGCCTCTGAATAGGGCACAGAAACCACAGTTTGGATGAGCAGCTGGTACAGTGCCCTCACACAGCAGAATTCTCCCTCCATTCCTCACGGTGCACATCTCAGCCCTCTCCCTCTGCATTATGGACTTGAGAAGAGAGGCAGGTAGCTGTAACGCCAGACCCAGGGAATTCCTGCTGGCATTGGGACTGCATGCCAGTAGCTGGTAGGGCACTCTCTGAGGAGGAACTTACAGGGTCTTACACTGACTTAATTCCACCAAATGGGCAAAAGAACACAATCCTGTAAGAAGATGCTTATCCATTTGAGCAAAAACACTGTAATTCCTCACATTTATGCATTACAAAAGATGATTTCAGTAGCCTGTTTAGTCAAATTCATGCTGATATTGTCACTAAACTGTGCACCTGTCACTTGATCCAATCATCCATTGCTGTAGTCTTTGCATTCCTCAAGCTTCTCTTTAAACTATTCAGTCTAGAACTGACTTGTTGCATGACATATCTTTCATTGAAATTAAAGACAGATTAATGTGTTGAAAATAATTTAATACATCGTGCATGATTACTCCTAGTCTTATCTGTGGGAACCTATTCTGCAGTCCAATTCTTAAATTTCCTATTAAAAAATAAAGGATTGAGATAAGACCATGCAAGCTTCTACAGGTAATGTTTTACCACACTAGTATCAAGCATAAAGTTGTTGCAAAAAAAAAAAAAAATCTCAATTTTTAAAAAGCATAATAAGGAATTACATCCCTGTTACAATTTTTGGTTGGTGGAAAAATATCTTGACAATATTATTATATCTTAAAAAATCAGGTATTAAATGACTTTAAAAAGAGTTTTCCTGGGAAAAACCCTGTCTAAAAGATTGACTATTTTAAACAAATTGTGTAAGTTTTCTGCATTCTCAGGGATGTTTCTTGCTTTCCATGGCACATTAAGCATTACAAATTTAGTAATAATGTAGTCAGTTTTCTAGAGCAAAAAAAGAAAGGTGTGGTATTCATAATGCTTGAAAATATTGAATGTTGTACACAGAGTGAACAAAATTGCTAGATGTTACTGAAAGCAGAACGATATCTTGATGTTTAAACCTTTTATTGGCAAAGTGATCAACTTGCCAGATGCAAACTATTTTTAGTGGCTTTCTCTGCATATGAAAGGTGGAAGTATAAATAAAGGAGATTTTCTCCATAAAGGTGGTCTGATTTATAATAGACAGTGAATAACTAATATATTTAACACCATATATCAATAAAAATCCAAAGGAAGTATTAGGCATTAGGCATTATTTAATTCTAAATGTAGAAAAGCCCATTCTTTTGCTTCTATATTTGGTGAATTAAAACCTTGGTATTTAAAAAACCATCAGAAAACCAGATTTTTTAAATTTAGAGCACATAGGAACTTCAAGAATAAAGTATTATAAATGCATTCTATTTTGACTGTTAAGCTATTTAAAACTGCATTTTGTTTTACACTTAAACTGCACCACCCAAAATAGCATGCTAGAGACAGTGAGTCGGTCTCATTCAGATTTTTGTCTGACATGAAAAGGAGTTGTAAATGTGAAAATGGAGACACACAGACATAAAAAAATTTTACATTCTCAAGCATATTTTCAGATTACACATATGGGCTATATATGGATACCTTGATACACTAAAATTCAATGATTTGCACTATGCACAAAATCAGACTAAATGATCAAAATGGAATCCTTTTAGCTGTAGACTTAATAAGCTATGTGCAGATTGAAATCCTCTTGAACTGGAATTAATACTTATTAGCGAGACTCCCACATTAACTCTCCAACTGAAAACTCTAATTATAGGGAATCAGATATAAATGCTCACAAACAGGATAGCCTGAACTGGTGAACTTGACCAGACTCATGAAGGTAATTTTTAATTCTTGAATTATTTTGAAATGTTTTGCTTTTTTAAAATTGAAAGTAATGCCAACATTTTCAATATGTATTTTTTACCATAAATGTCTTACATTTACATTTTTTTACATTTACATTTTTTCTTACATTTACATTTCTTACATTTTGCCATATTTTGTTGAACTTTTATAATTTGCAAGTGACAATCATCTTTCAAAGATATATCTCTTATCACAAGAGACTGTTTTGTCAGGAGCACTTCTGCATCAAAATGAATTCATAACTTCTAAAGAGATAAATTCCTGAAAATAGGGCTTTACTAGCTGGATGCTGACAGCCACTTACCTGAAGCACTAAACTCAGCACTGTCCAAGCCCCCAAGCACCACCTAGGCACTAGAAATCCTGTACCTTGTCTCTTCCCCGTGCTTTGTATTCAGATTATATTTTTCAAAGTGTTCCTCTATGCAAATACTTTCCCTAGAAAGATATTGTACCTGTGGGAGTGCAGGTGATTTTTGTGGGTTTTTTATTGGTGATAAGATCTTGAGGAACAGATGATTAAATATGAGAAGACTTCCTCCATGTCACTGTTGTAGACCTTTCTGTCTATTGTTAAAGGAGTATCTTGAAATAGTTCATGGTCTGAATGTTCAATAACAGTACTAAAATTGCAGCAGGCTGCACTCAGCAGTTTCACCCTGTGGAGTGATTATGAAGGAAGAAAACACAGCTACCTAAATCTGCACCTCCTAAACCACATTTTCAGCTTGTATAACAGAAGGTATGTAATTTATTATTACTTTTTAAGTATCTTTTCCAGTATACTGTGGTCCCAGCGTAACCATGATTTACAGCCTATCCCAGGTTTTCTGAAATATTTGGCATAATTTGAAATGCAACTAGAGGTGGTCATTTGGCTTAAGGAGACTATTTACGCCAATATGTAATTAATTATTTTAGCATTCCCAGGCATATTTCCAGATATTTTGAAGGAGAAAGAAACAACCACCTTCTTTATTAAAAAAAAAAAAGGCTATAAAATCAAGGTTAATATTAATATTAAAGATGTTATATGTTGAGAAGGTACAAGGTTACCATAATAACCATTTGCTCACATTACTTGGTTTAATTATGGCTACCACCTATAACACTTTCCCCATAGAGAAGCTGTACAGCTATCTAGGGATGTACATCCCAAACATGTTTACATGACCATCAGGAGACTGAAAACCCAGAAATCCTAGCCCAGTGGACCCTCTGCATCCACAGAAAGACAAGAAAGCAAAGCATGTGCCACTAAGTCTGCTATAAGATAGATTATATACACTTTTGAGTCTACCAGTAATGGCAAGACTGGATTTACAAGGTCAATGATATACTGGCTATGTCCAAGAATTAAATGGGAAAATGCTGAAATTTTAGCAAAGCTTTCTTAATGAAACAGAAAACTTGTTTTTTTTTCAAGAGAGTTTTAAAAAATTTTTCTTTACTGAGTTTATTTTCTAGTTCCTTGCCAAATTTATTTTTTTTGCTCAACAATGACTAGCTGATGTACAAGAATTATTAACAGATGGTATTTGTTTATTTACTTATTTATAGACTGAGTGTTTGCATTTTGTTTTGTATTGAAATCTAAACAAGAGAAATTTCCTGACTATATTATTTCTGTTAAATGTAAAGAAAAGCTGAAGTTACTTTAAGCTTTTATTTATATGCACCATTTATGTAAATATTTATGAATGGACAATATTGAAAAAAAAAGTGTATTAAAAAGAAGCATTGCCCTGAATATCTTCTACTCTTGAAATATTTCCAGTGTAAGTAGAAAGCTGACTTCTCTCCCAGACTGGAATTCTTTTCTGATCTTTTAAAAACTGTAAAGTGTAGTAAAAATCAGTAATATTTGGAGGTTTTCAGAATCCACTTAATTATTCAGAGAACAATTGTTTCAAAAATGTTTAGATTTTATCAAGTCTGCACTAATAATATCTAGCTAGAGACAGTACTTTGTCTATCTCTTACTAATGCTATCCAAACCACTAAAGCATCCCGAAGGGAGAAGAACTGGAAGAATTCAAAACTGTCACAAAGCAATTATTGCTGGGCAGACTGCTTCATATCCATGTGTTCAGCACATCTATTTCAATTTGTTTCTGGCAAGGAGGAATATAAAATTAAGGATTCACACAGAGGAAGAAACAGGAATAATATTCAATGATTTCAAAGTAGGCAATAAACTAATTTATCCAACAGTACAACTACAGATACTTTCAACTGAATGTCATTATGTCAGAGCATCTGGAGGAAAATTCTCAGGGCAAGAGGGATTTCTTGTATTTAATACAGGTAATTGTGTAAATCTATGTATAACTTGCCTTCTGGGAGTACACATGTACATTAGGAAAATTATATATCTGTCTGATAAATTAATATATTTGCATAAAGCTTTTTTCCATTTGTTTCAATTCTGAATGAAAGTGGATATAAATCCCCCTTCAACTAGAATACAAATGTCATACTTTTTCAGATTTAAAAAGTGCTACATTTTTGTTTGTTTTGAGGTTGGGCTTTTGGCTGGCTGGTTGGTTGGTTGTTTTGTTTGGGGGAGTTTTCTTGTTTGTTTGTTTGGGTTTTCTTGAGGAAAGTAGGCTTTCAAATACTTACAGATGAAAACAGGTAAGGTACCTGTGTGCTTGCTGCAGAGCTGCTCTGTACAGATGCAAGAGGAGCAGGCTGCTGGGGCTGGCTACCCAGTCAGAGCATGAATAGCCCCAGCCCAGCCTCCTGCTTGTGCCAGGCTTATAATGGGGACAGGAGTCCATCCACTCTACAAAAATTGTACAGACAAGGGGAGACAGATGAACAATCAAAATGTTCAGAGCTTCAGATCTTCAAAATGATCCCAAATGATGGGTTCAATTTTGCCTGAGCACTGAAAGCACCTTTACAATCAGTAATGAAGGTAGTCTGAACAGTAAAGTTGCCTTGGAGCCTTGACTAAAGGCCACTGTTTTCAAAGCAATTGCTGAATAAAATATAGGCATTGCAGGCTAAGGTGGACAAATTTCCAAAATAAGGCCCTGTAACAGAGCAAAAATAAGAAATTGAAGCTTTTCAGCTGGAAGATGTATTCATTTACAAAAAAGCCCAGCATTATGTGCATAATTACTAGCCTCCAATGTCAAAAACATTGTGTGCATTTCCAGCACAGCACACCCAACCCAGTGCCCTTGAATGTATTGGAAAAGTTTGGTACAGGCTAGCTATATTTTAAGTGCTGTTCAAACAATTTATCAATACTAATCTCCGAATTCCACTATCCAGTAATGTTCCTAATTATTGTTGATTTTGCTGGTTGTCCAAGAATCCAGATGAGAAAACAACTTCTTGAAGCATTTCTTCTCAGTGCATGAGGGTTTTTTTAATCATCTCTCAGACTTATGGAGACACTAGGGGAAGATCATGATGGCAGTCAATGTAATGAGAAGAAATAAAGTGTCAGCATATGCAGAAGTAAAGCAAAATACCTTGTTCAAGCAAGCACATTCTTGTGAGCGTATCTGGGACTGAATAAAATGAACTAATAGCTCAGAAAAAGGGAAAAGATTGACAAGTGGAGCAGGTTTGGGTCAAAAATATTTTAGATTAATAGAATCTTCAGAAATTATTTTAAGTTTTTGCAACCAGTGTGGCTGTTCTCATATCCTGATGCCAAAGAGTAGGATGTACTTTTCTGCCAGAACTCTCCAGCAATAGAAGCTTTCAGCTCTTGAAATTCCTCAACAAAGTTACTAGACTTAGTGCTTTTAAGCAATCCTCTTGGTGATTCATCCATTTGAACCTGAACATGATACATGCTTTACATTTATACATAGACTCTAGCTCTACTGTTTCACTGCAATTCATTGCTAAGTGGTTTTGTGGTTGTTTTGGTTTTTTTTTTTCTTTTTTTTTTCACCTGGTACATGTGCTTCTACACTCACGCTCTGCCATATCATGAGTGAGGGCTGATATTTCACAAGCAGTACCTTAATTTTTCCAAGCAGCCTGTTGCAGTTAGAAAGAATGGTGATGGAGTTGATGGGACATGGATTCTGAATGGAGCTCAGAGCAGAACCAAACCGATTATGGATTTCCACATTACTTGTGCTTTTGCAATAAAGGTCTTGATGCATAGACCAGCAAGCTACAGTGGGAGGCCTTTCTCATAGTACTGTAGAAAATTCCTGGCATGTAGAATAACACTTCATGGAAGAAACTAGGGTAAGGGATGAATTCCCTTAGGGAATAAACAAGTTCCTAAGGCCTTTCTGATATTCTGTGCATCTCAGCTGTGGAACCACTTGTCTGGCAGAATATCAAAAGCGCTCATCTCCTGAAAGTAGACACATATGTGGTTCAGTTGCCTACATATATTTAGTAAAGACTTTTTCAGGCACTGCCAGGTATCCAGCTTAGCTACTTACTGCCAGTCAAGAAGAATGGTGACTTTCTATGAGATATGTGTTGTACCTATTCGCCTTCTATCTTGGATACTCTTGTATACCTTGGAAGATGTTATGTACCTATCAGTACAGACGTAGAAGAATCCCACTTTTGTGTCAATCAAAATTGGTTTGTCATCTTGACACTGCATGGCCCATCTCTGCTTACCAATAGAGGTATCATAGATATTCCTGTTCTTTGACATGATCAGTTTATAATTAGGCATGCTCTTTGCCTGTGGACAAATCAATTTCTTTGAATGACTTGAAACTGAAACAAAGCTGTGTCTCATCCAGAAGAATATCCAAATAAACATTTATCAGAAGCAAAATTTTACTAAATTTCTTCCAAGTCTGTCAGATCCAGTATCTGTCAGGGAGAATGTGCAGTTTTGGTGATTGTCTGACGGCTGCTGTACTTGGCTTTCGTAAATGGGATTATAATTGATGTTGATGAAGCATTTGAAAAGTCATAAAGGAAAATAATATGCTGGTTGTCTGAAAGTGCTAAGGAAGGTTCTTATTTTTCTTCATTTTTCAGATTGTTTCATAATTTGAAGATATTCACTTGCATTCATATGGAAGTATGTACAAGAAGATTGAATATCTAATGTTTCATACATAACAAAACCATTCTCTTTCATATCTTTTCAGGTCATATTTTTCTCATTCTTGGATTGCAATATATGCATATATTTTCCTCATGTCTATAGTTTATGATCAGTTGCTATAAATCACACATCACACAGTAACAGTTATTCACTGATATTACTTAGAAACTTGAGTTTTGTTGCCACTTGCTACGTGGTGTGTGATGATGATAGAATGAAAAATGACATTACGATGTACATATGTTACTGACATCTGGGTTTTACCCCAATACCGTTACCTGTTAAGGAATTTTTTTCTAGACATCTATATTGTGTCTAGTTAGCACAGAAGTACATGAAGACATGATTTTAGGCACAATAATCAGGGACTGGTCATTCCATCTGTAACTGAAATTAATCCTTTCCAAAAAGTCTGGAAAAGAATGAGATATTTGAAAGAAGTCCTTTCATTTTTGTGTTAATCAAAATAAGCTGATATTTAACAGAATTAGAACTGGCTGTTTCTACCAGAAAAAAGTCCAAGAATTGTTAAGATCTGCATCTTGGTCATAATGACCTTCAATCAAAGTGACTTTCAGTTGCAGAGAACTGGATAATGGATGCTAGTGCATCAGTCCAGCTCTACAATTCCTCCAGCACATTAATGCTACATTCATCTCCTTCTGCAGGTTGTACCTTTCAGAACATAAAAAGAACATTTCTTTTGCAGGTCTTTTCAATCTCCTTGTTTTCATGAGAACGTGTCTAGTTTTAAACCCCCCTATTTCATGAAAGTTCAGAACATATGTTGTAACAACAAGGCTGTGCTCTTTAATCTACACTTCATTACACATTCTTTGATAGTTTTATTATTCTTTTGAATTTTATACCTGCACAAGAAACATCTGTTTTTCCTTTTGTTTTTTTAGTACAATGTGATACATCTATTACAGTAACTGATTTACTTCCTTCTTTCCTCCTTTATACTGCATGTAGAAATACTGTGTGCATCAAGGACACTGGCTAGTAGGACTATTAGAAGCAAAGTAAGCATCTTGTTTAATTTCTGCTCCAATTGCTTTTGTGAATAGGTCAAACCTGTGTTTACAGTATTTTCTTCAATACTTCCTGTAAATTTAATCTCTGCAGGGGGTGAAATTTATTTCCTTTTCCACCGTCTTGCACACTATTTTACTAGAATCATGCTGATTTTAAGTTTATTTGACATTTCAAGTTCAACAGAATACCTTTATTGAGACATCAAAATTCACATATTTATTAAAACTGACTAAAAGTTTCTTTCTTGAATACTTATCAAATAAGAGTGTCTAACCTGAATAATTCCAGAAGAGAAATGCATATCTTGAAAGGAGCTTAATATTTTCTGCCATCAGATATTCACTAGTGTTGGCAATGTCTTCTGTAATTAAGAATTTCCGGACTCGTCATTAACGATGAGATTAATTCTTGCCAGAATTGGGTTATTTATACTCAAAAATCTCAGATTGTTTACTATTTACTATAGAATGAAATAAATTCAATTATTTATTTGTAAATATTCAGACAAAATTATTTGAATATGTGTGAAAGAGACACCCATAAAATAAAACACATTGATTCCCAAATATTTGTACCTTTTTCATTTACGTCTTCTCTTGTAGTATCGTTAGTCAAGTTTAGTTATGAAAGGGTTTCATTAACTAAAGAAATGGACATTCAGTGACTTGCCATGATATTTTTTTTAATTTTCCCACTGCAAATCTGTAGCTATGCCCAGTTACATAGTTTTGAGTACGCTTATGTAGTAGAAAAATAATTTTCTTCCTTAAGATCTCTGAAGAAAGCACTTCTTTGGTTCTCCTTATGATTCAACTCCTCCTGCATCATTACAGTCAGGTAACTGACCTTGTTTGCTGTTTTCCTGCTTCCATAGGCACAAGTTCAAAACTTTATACTTTTTCCCAAAATTGCTACTCTCAGACCACTATCAAAGAAAACAAGGGTGGCCTTCCGTCTGTGACAGTGTGGCATAAGACAGCCTAAATTTGTGACAGAAACAAAATCTGGTTCCAATGCAGTAGAAACAAATATCTTGTTGAAAAGGGAACTCACTGGTTGAATTTGTTTATACCAAGACTGTGAGACTAGGGAAGGGGAAGGAAGGGCTTAGAACATGAAGAAAATACAGGGAGGACTGTTAAATTTGTCTGGAAGAGGGCATTCAGTTCAAAAGAAGAAAGTGACAGAGAGGATGGTAGGACTGACAGGAAGATCAGTTTTGTGAATGAAGAAAGTACCTGACCAAACAAAGGTAGAGTGGAATCTGATGAAAAGGAGTAGATCAGCTGGTGGGACAAATTGAGCTTGACAAGAAGCTAGAAAGGAAGAGGTGAAAGAATGAGGACAAGATGGAAACTAAAAGAGTAGTACTTTAAAAAAGAGTTAATTTTTGAAACTGCAGAAAACGATTGAAATGAGAGATCAAGCAAAATCAGTTACCATTGAGTTAAATAAGTACCAAAACCAACAATAGAAAGGAGACTTATATTTTGGAAATGGAGACACATTTGAATTGTATAACAGCTGTTTTAAAGAATTTGTTTACTTCCTTCTCATTTTATATTTTAGTTGAAACAGCAGAATTTTTGCAGACCCACTTCAAGACTCGCTTCAAAACCCACTAATAGTCATTGTAAGTACCTGTCTGAAAAATGAGGGAAAAAAGCAACAGGATTTCTTTTTGTTCCAGAATGCTTTCTTCAACTTATTTTTAAGACAAAAAAAAGCAAAATGCATAAAACCAAAAATGTTAGACCATTAATATGACTGAAAAGTTAACTAGTTAAAAAATTAAAAGTGAGAATCAAAGTCACTTCTACTGAATTGATTTGTGGTTTTTATTACATCTTTATTTCTAATAAAGCCCTGTGGGGGAGTGTTTTAGGCTACTGAAAGGAGAAAATTTGTAATTCTCAATTGTCAGAATGGTCTTTGGCCAGTGGTGTCTCCAAACCCATTTCCAGTCACAGGCTATAAGGTATTATGAAGCAGAGACATGTAAGCAAATAGTCTTTTTGGGTCTGGTCACCCTGTCTTGGAGGAAAGAGTACTTAAATTTTTCTGTTTTAAAATTTTCTGTCTTAAATTTTCCATTGCAAGGATAAGTAATATTACCAATCCTAAATAAGTAATCACTTGTATATGCAACTTACCACAAAGGTGCTTCTAGGGTTTTCATTGCTAATAAATAATCCACGTTTAATAATGAAATATGGTCAGAAATTAAGGAAAACTCTATTTACATTAGTACTGATCAGAGTAGTTTGTCAGATATGCATGCCACGTATGAAGAATACTAAAGAGTTCGATGTCGGATCAGATTTGAAATTTGGAAGTTGCTTTATAGCCCTAAGAATAAATCTCCTCCTCTGTTATGTGCCTTCTGTAACAGCTCCTTATGTGCCATTGCAAGGTGACAATTAATGACACTGATAGGCCTGAAAAAATGCACCCAGTTTGAATGCTTGTAACAGTGACAGAAAGCATGGATTAGACACTGTCTGCCAACAGCAGAAATTGGACAAGAGCCTTTTTCTAAACTCAGTGAGGAGGAAAAATTGCTCATTGCTATCCAACTGAGTCTGTTACTTTAGGAGAAAAGAAATCTAAGAATAGGTTTATAAAATACGCAGTAACTCTCCCCTACAGACACAACAGACTTAAGGCAACTAAATGTCCTCAAAAATCTGGCTAAACACTCAAGATGGACAAAAAAGTAAGTAGGGCAGTCTCTACCACCAGAATATTCTTTGGTTTAAAAAAATATTCCAGATTTATATTTTTTTCTTTACTATGTTGTGAAAAAAATATAAAGTAGGGCAGTCTCTACCACCAGAATATTCTTTGGTTTAAAAAAATATTCCAGATTTATATTTTTTTCTTTACTACGTTGTGAAAAAAAATATAAAAGTTCTGGGGCCAAGGCCAATTGTATGGGCCAAGGGCTGGGCCCTGCCCATGAGTCACAAAAACTTAATGCAGTGCTACAGGTTTTGGACAGAGTGGCTGGGAAGCTGCCCAGCAGAAAAGGACCTGGGGGTGTTGGTTGACAGCCACTGAACGTGAGATAGTGTGTGCCCAGGTAGCCAAGAAGGCCAGTGGCATCCTGGCTTGTATGAGAAATAGTGTGGCCAGCAGAACTAGGGCAGTGATTCTTACCTTGTACTCAGCACTGGTGAGGCCACACCTCAAGTACTGTGTCCAGTTTTGTATCCCCCACTTCAAGAAGGACATTGAGGTGCTGGAGTGTGTTCAGAGAAGGGCAACAGAGCTGGCGAAGGGTCTGGAGGGTAAGTCCTATAACAAGCACCTGAGGGAGTTGGGATTGCTCAACCTGAAGAAAAGGAGATTCAGGGGAGACTTTGTCACTCTCTCCAGCGGCCTGAAAAGAGGTGGTAGCTAGGCAGGGATCGTCCTCTTCTCCCAACTCATGACAGAACAAGAAAACATAAGTCTTAAACTGGGTCATGGTACGTTGAGGTTGAGCATCAGAAGGAATTTCTTCACAAAAAGGGTTGTTAAGCATTGGAATGAACTGCCCAGGATGGGGTGGAGTCACCATCCCTGGAGCTATCCAAGAAACAATTGGCCATGGCACTTAATGCTATGGTGTCATTGACAAGATAGTGATCTGGCAAAGGCTGGATTTGATGATTGTAGAGGTCTTTTCCAAACTAAATGATTCTGTGATTACCAAAAAGGAAGCTGTAGTGAGATGGAGGTCAGTCTCCCCTCCTCAGTTATAAGTGCTGGGACAAAAGAAAATAGCCTTCAGTTGCATCAGGTGGTTGAGATTAGAAAATACTAGATAAAGTATTTATGGATACTAGAAAAAATTTCTTCACAGAAAGGGCTGTCAAGCATTGGAACAAGTTGCCCAGTGAAGTGGTTGAGTCACCATCCCTGGGGATATTTAATGGATATGTAGATGTGTTGCCATGAGACGCGTTTAGTGTGGACTTGGCAGTGCTGGGTTAACTGGACTCAGTGAACTTACTAGTCCTTTTCAACATAAATGATTCTATGATTCTTTGTTCTTTGATTCTATGCTTTTTTTGTTGCTGGTTTTCTCACAAAAATAGAACAAGGCATAAATGCAAGAACAAACATAAATAGGTAGATTATTTGAAGAGAGATAAAGCCAAGTTCAATTATTTGCCCTAAATACAACAGGTTTGAATATTAACATCCATCAGCCTCTACAGAGCCCTAATCTGTAAGATTTTGTTCCAATTTCTGTTGTTCTTCTAAACTATTATGAAAACTCCAGTAGTACAGTTTCTATCATATTTTCAACAAAAGTGTTAACCATGGAAAATATGTTTTATCACAACCAAGGCAATGTGGCAAAACTTAAAACACTCTTTTCAGAAAGTAATAGGGATGCTAAACTTAGATTTCCCAAAAAATGATCAGAGGTATCACACTTTCATAAGTAAATCACCTAGTTTCTGATATTGATTACACCTTGAGGAAAGCTTTATTTCTTAAGTAAATTTTAAAATAAAATAAAATTAAAATAAATATTTGAATTATGTATTTCAGTAAATTAAATAATGTTTCATGCCCATTTTAATTGGCTTATGGGTTTTACATTGCTCTTCAAAAGTATGAAGCGGTATGAAACCTGCTTTAACTTAGAAAAAAGTAAGTTCTCATATGCGAACTATCATTTCCCCTGTCACACCGAGTGATATTTTTACAGAAAGAGAGGTAATAATTTTTCATCTTCCTAACTGGTCAGCCTGTCCTGTAAACAAGTCACAGGCTGAAATATCAGCATGTTTGGAAGAAACTAGATTATGACTGCATTTCCCTCAGGAACAGAGTGGTAAAACAGTCAACATGAGCAATTCTGCTGCAGATAAACCTCACAGAGCAACAGATTCCTATGGCCACAACATCTTAACATTCATAAAGAAATTACAAGGACTAGTGCTCATAGTCTTGCTATTTCTAAGCAGGTTCATTATCAGAAAAAATCCCAGTAAAAATTGATAAAATTTTAAACAAAGCAGATATTAAAGCTAAGTAATGGAATAAAAAACATTTTAACGCAGAGATTTAAAACAACAACAAAATAAAACTACAAACTGCAGAGCAGCAGCAGATAGATGTGATGATATTCCCAAGACTAGATCCTCAACACAAAACTGTGAAACAGGAAAACATCTTTCATTATCAACCACCAAAGTGAGATAATCAATACTGCATTTGTTTCCATGGCTTTAGAATGATGGAATCATACTTTGTCACATCTCTAATGCTACAGGAATGAAAAAAGGACAAAGATTATCCCAGATAGAGAATTGGAAAAAAACCAATGCTGCACAAATTTTCTTTTTCCCATACAGTAGTCCAAATTCATGGAACAGTAATAATAAGTGTTCAAATATTTAGTGTGATTTGATGTATTACTCTCAGTAATACAATTTCATCTCTTGTGAGAATGAGAAGTACACAGAACTTTTGTGGAAGGAAATGTGCACTTATAATGAAGGTTTCCCTAAGTTTGTGTGAGTTTTCTACTTGTTTTTGCCTTAGTATTCAGAAGATGAAATAGAAGGTTATAGGAGAAATAGGAGACTGGAAGAACTCCTAGTTTAATCTTTTTACATACACTGTGGCTTAAATACTTAATCAGTGTTTTGGAAAAGTACATTATTTTTTAAATCAATCTCTTCTGCTCTGAAAGTCTGAAATACTTTTCAATCTGCCCTGGTTGTACCCTTGAATGGAGGAAGCGCTACTATTTATCAAATATTTCAAGCTGTTGCTGCTAACTTTTTCTGCTCATTTACTGAGGGTACTCTTCAAAAGTATGGCTAATCACAATTTTGTGTCATCAAAGACAAAAATATTCAAAATGGAACTGCAAGGAAGTTTTTATATAGAGATTTTTATATTTTGCAACTGCAAAGAGTTTCTATGATTTATTGTTTTTTAAATCTTGTCCTAGATATATGAAAATTACATTTATTCTCAATTTTGCTCATCCAGAAGAATCAGATTTGCATGAGGAAATTTAAAGCAAAATATTTCTAGTTAAAGTGAACTACATTTTTCCAGGTAGATTTAGACATTTATGTGAAAGAAAAGTGTTTATATTGATTTCAATGCTACAACAAGCAGAATATAATGTGACAAATCTGTTCAGCATTGGTCAAGAGAATATCTCATTTGAGACTGAAAGACTTGTTCATTACACTTTGTTGTACATTATTTTCTAAAATGTTTTAGTTCAAAATGCCAAGCAAGATCCATCTCTAAGGCTGTCTGTCTCTTTGTGGGAAAGGGTACTTCTTGTGAAGGGTCCTTTGTATTCTCCAAATTTTTATGCAGCAGATTGAAAAAAATACACAGATTTAATAAAAAGAATCCTCTTTGTCTCTCTTGACAATGTGATTATTTTGTATCTACCTAGCTACTTATCTATAGGGACATAAATATGTATGTATATATGTACATGTGTGCCTGTATATGTATCTATGTATATTTCTATATATAGAGATATGTATTTATATACATGGAACTTACTCTTTATGTTTCATTTGTGTTTTCTTTAGGCAACACAATTGTACACAATTTTATAAGGTATTTTTCAGTTAAATTTTTCTTTTTTTTTAAATCTATGTACAGGAACATGAATGAAATGTCTATGTGCTCATTGCCACATTTCAGATACTTAGAGAATATGTGCTCTGGCAGCCAAGATGGGAAACAACATCCTGGGGTGCATCAAACACAGCATGACCAGATGGTCAAAGAAGTGATCGTCCCTCTGTATTCAATATTGATGTGGCCTCACCTGCAGTGCCAGTGCAGGGCCCCACCACTTAAAAAGAATGTGAAGTCCTTGAAAGTGTCCAGAGGAAGTCAGCAAAACTGGTGAAAGGGCTGGAAAGAACATGATGTGAGGAGTAACAGAGAAGTTTGGGCTTGTCCAGCTCGGACAGAAGGAGGTTGAGGAGTGACCTCGTTGCTGTCTACAGCTTCCTGAGGAGGAGAAGTGGGGAAAGAAATGCTGATGATCCATGTAGGTCCCTTCCAACTGGAATAGTCTATTCTAAAAATATTTTTTTGAGTTTGAGGTATAGGCATCCAAAGGACAGCATGAATTCTTACTAAATCTGTACAAAACTTTGCAGAAGTGATTTTTAAAAATTTTTAACCTCTCTTTTTCCTCTTCATAACAAGTTTCACAGTTTTAAAGTTCAAATTGTGCTTTGAGTTTTCTAACTACCTGAAAACAAGTCTTCATGAATGAGATAAATGCTTTGCCTGAGTAAATTTCACTAAGTTGTGCTCTCCAGAATATTTTTTCAGCCAGGAAAATCAATCTCTTGTTTTCAAGATATATGCTTCTTTAAGAGACAGAGCAAAATGTTTTGCTTAATTTGAATTTCCACAAAAGATGCACGGTTTCCAAAATTTTTGTTTAACCTATGCCAAATTTTTTAGTCAAAGCTCAATTTTAATTGATTTTTAGTTAAATTTAAGATGCGTTTCTACCTTGAACACTTGTGAATGTAATGAAGTTATTTATTGAAAAAAATACAATAATAGAACAGAATTAGACAAAGAAAACATGTTGCTTGAGATGACTAGCAATTTGGGCATCATTTCAGAAAAGCACTTAAATGTGTGTTTGAAAGGAAAGTAGCTTCATCGAGGCAGACAGTAGACAGTGCATGAGACAATGTAGAAGACTGTCTCAAAAAGTAAAGGATCCCAAGATAGTTAGAATTTGGCAAGACAAGAAAGCCTCAAAAATCAAGCAGCGGGAAATTGACCAAGACTGAATAAGCAGAGTGTTTGGACAACTAAGTTATATGGAAAGTCATAACTGAACTTGCAAGATATGCTTCAAAGTTTATAAAAAAATTGTGTCTGGGTTGTACTAAATGTGGTCATCCTTGTGTAGCCCTACTAGCTGGAGAAATCACTAGACAATAAGGCAATCTAAAAAAATATTATCAATTGAATAGAAATCAAAGGTTCAACCTTCCTGCTGAAAAAGAGGTTTTAGACACAAAACGTAATAAGAATAAACAGAAACAAAACCAAAACCTAGCAAACAAACAAAACAACAACAAAAAAGGAAGTATATCTTCTCACACAAAACATACATGCTATGGGATGCGTTGGACTTGATGAATCACTTAAGTTCAAGAAGCAGCTTAGTAGAACTACTGCAGGAAAGTCCAGCTGGAACAATTTAAAAGAAAAACAGCCCCAGCTTATTTGCTTTAACTTCAAAATTTATTGTTGTTTCAGGCACCCTGGAGACTTGCAGGTGGATGTTAAACCTGAAAGACACCTTCCTTTTTTTTTTTGACTGGAGCTGGTGAGATAAACTTCTGTATTTCAAGTGACACCAGGCACTCATGCTCATGCATCGGATGTTTACTTCAGCATGAACTGAATCTCTCTTGAGGTTCTATTGACTGTCTGGGCTAGACAGTTCATTAACTATATTTCAGTGCATTACCTATAATTAAAGCTTAGACATGTAGCTCACAGCTAAGCAGTTGCATGGAGACATCCAAATGAAAGTGTATTAATGTTTTGCTAACTACTGAAATCAGCTACTTCTAAATCAAGAAAGCCCTGAGCTGCAGACTGACAAAGAACAGGGAAAAAATTCCAGGAAATGATCAATGATGATTTTAGTCTTGTTGTTTTTGTAAATCCTTTTCTTTAAGCAGCTACTATTAGTCAATGGGGAGAGATTATTAGTAAAGTAGATGAGGTTGAGGGATCCTGAACTGTCTCAGTACAGCAATACAGATGCCCTTGTGTTAAGGGCAAGTCAGCATAGCCAAAAAAAAAAAAAAAAAAAAAAAAAAAAAAAAAAAAAAAAAAAAAAAAGAAATCCAATGAAATCCAGGTGAGAACACTAGAGAAGAAAAGGCTTCTGAAAGGATTGGAGGTTTGTTAAAATAAAGATCTTGCTTGCTTCAGGTAGTACTTTGAATTGTGTGATCTACTTTATATGAAGACACTAACACATGCCAAATATCAAGGTACTACTAAGTCTAAATATCTGAAACAGATTTTTTTTCCCTTTCTGCGTCATCAATTACCTCTATACTGAAAACTTTTGTGTCTTTATCTCACTTCCCTTACCTGACCTAGTAATCTTCCTTACTCTCCCACACTTTGCATGACCCCCCAAGTTTGTAGCAGCAATTGACACAGACCAAAAGCACAGGTCTGATGACTGACATACAGCTGTCTGTCCTCAGTAATGGCTAGCACACTCCACGGTATGGCTTTCATCCACATTTCCAGACACAACCTAGGAGTCACTTGAGTAAGACAATACAGTGCAGGCTGTTTGCAACATGAGGGATTATTAACACTGTTTTATTATAGGAGTGAAAATGAGGAGGAGTTTGCTCATCCAACTTTACAATTCCTTGGTATTTATCTTCTTCATACCTGTCAAATTTAATTTACTAATACAGGTATAACTGAGTGGTTTTTTTCTTTTTCTTTTTTCTTTTTTTTTTCTTCCCCGAAATTGTTTACACCACTCCTGCAAAGCTCCAAGCCACCAGGATAGCAGAACATTATCCTTTTTTACAGGTTTATCATCTTTTTCTCTCTTACCTTTGTGCTTTCCTTGTGCTTATTTTCACATTTATATTTGAACTACCGTCTGTGTCTGACCCTAGCATGAGTTTCAGATGGTTAGTGCTCATACAAATGTTGTTTTAAAAGCGATGTGGGTGCATCTGGAAATGATGTTTGTTTCTCTGGGTCTTGTGTTGGGTGCTGAATGAGGGCTCCTTGACTCCAGTATCAGAAGGCTCATATGATTTATTAGAATGACTCCATTATTCAGAAGGTTTTAGAGCTAAGTTACCCACATTCAGAGTTACATCTTTCCTCCACCATGTCAGAGCAAGACTCTCTCTTGCTTACCGAGCTAGAGAGATAAGAACCTTTACATCATTGGCTAGAAAGAGAAAACTACATCTCCTGTATCAGGAGACAGGCAAAGGAATGCATCTGTTGTCCTTGAGTCTACACACAGACACCGGTTTGTTTTTACAGAAATCTGCAGAGAAGTCAGCTTTCCCCTGGAAGGAAAATGTCCAGCAAGTTTCCCTATAAGAAACTTATAAAATGGCAGTGACATATAAAACCTCACCATGTTTTCTGTGAAGCAGGTAGTTAAGGCATTGATCCTACAGATTCTGTTACTGTAATCCTCTCCCTGTACAAATGTAGCCAGTTTTTAGGAACAGCTGTATCATAGTGGAGTACAAGACAAAATATTCCTGTAAATAAGGCATGGATTTTTAGAAAAGTGTGCACCAAGAGAAATTATAGCCTTTTCTGCAGAAGTATAGAAACCCCAAAACCTTTGGGGAAGCAACATATTTTTATTCTTCTATCATAAATTCCCTAATCCACTGATGTCCACTGGAATGGAGATGAAATAAATTCATGCAGTTACGTATTACAATGCCTAAATGTATGCTGGTTTCCATGCACTAATATGTTTCAGCTATAAATCTGATAATTAATCTGTTAAATAGACTGTCATTGTCTGTGAATACTTACATTTTTGCAATCAGCATTGGCATATTTGATAGTAGCAAAAAAACCTTTACATGTCCAGGAAGATTTAAAATTCATATAATGAGTTAAAGTCTTAAAAACTTGACATAATGGTAGTATTTTCTGAACTTGCTACTAATGACACTCTCATAAGTCACAAGTTGTTCTCTCGAGAAATGTGAATTTGTGACTGCGGGTTATGAGAGAACTGTATTTAAATCCACACTAAGGGACCTATTGTGTGTTCATTTAATTTTTTAATAAATTTTATTTCAAAAGTTCTTAACAACATGCAATAGTTTCTGTGGTCTTCTATACCCTAAAGAAGGAATGTTAACAGGATCAAACCTTATTTCCTCTGCTTTTGCCAATAGTTATTTAAACTACACTTAGTTTTTAATTCAGCAAGGTCTACAAATCTATGCAAAGTAAAAACTGAAAGCAGACAAAACTAAAATTCTGAGAAAATTAGTGAATTGCAAGTTGAATTTCTTTTACCCTACTGGAACAATTATTTTCTGTGAGAAATTATGTGATTGGATTAGTGAAATACACTTTTAGATCCACAGGGAACATGTGTCACTTTAACAGAATCAAACATTTTCAGTGAGGCTTAGTTTTTCTTTCTTTGTAATAGTCATATTATGGAAATGTAGATTTCAAAAAAAGTGTAGGGAAAAACTAAATGGTATTTCCTCTAGACAATATAAAGTCTCAAATAAAATAACAGGAAATTTAAATGCAAGGAACATTGATCTGAGTATTTATTTATATTATTGGCATAGCTGACACGTGGACAGTACACAATCTTTTTCTACCTACGAAGTCAACAGATGAACCAGATCTAAAGTGAGCTGGAGATTAATTTCAAAGGAAAAATTAAAAAAAAAAGAAAGCTGTAATTTGTAACAAGGTTCAGCAGAGCATATGCTTTCTTTTTTTTACTGCAAAATATAAATAGGCAAAGTATAGAAAGTTACAGATAAAATTACATTAATTAATCTGTCATATATTAGTTTGCATAGAGATCTAGATGTTCATCAAAGAAAAAAGACTTTGGAGATTAAAGCAATCAGTGAAAACTGCTGGTATGTATGCATGTGCCAGATTTACAGAGTGTGATAAACCCATTGCTTTTTGATATGCAACAGAAATATTTAAATATTATAAATATCCTCAATTTTAAAATAGGGGGTTTTTACTTTTCAAAGGAGGATAAACCTTTTTTTTTTATATACTGCGAATTATTTTTTCTATGTGCTGATGTCCTATTCAGTATGTAAAATTAGGACATTTTAGAAGCAACAGTCTGAACCTTCAAACAAAACTGTCTAGAAATGTATGGACACAATGGATAAAATATTTAGAAGAGATTAAAATTTAATTCCTGTCTGAAAGCTGCAGGAAATTACTACACCTAAAAAAAAATTACACGTAAAAAACGTTGTGTAATTATCATCTCGTATCAGATGCATAGAGGGGACTTCTTTCCTACAATTCCCATATATGTGTCAATACTACCTTCAGAATGCACAGAGGTACAGGCATGCCACTAGAAGGAATTCTGGGCTGTCCTGCTTGCTTCTGTGCAAACTTTTTTTGGAGGGGACAAATAAAATTACTTATTTTTTTCACGTCAGTGAAAAGAAAGAGCTGTTTGCCAAGGGGGTTTGGCCTCCTTTTTCTTTTTTGTTAATAAACAATTGTTTCCCAAACACAGTTTTATTCCATATGTCACCTCTGGACAATTTATCATGGTGTTAAGGTAAAGATGTTCCTTCTGACAAAAGAACAATTATTCAACACACCTAATTTTTATCAAAAGAGATAAAAATACACAGATATTTACTTCAATGCATTATATATATATATAGTAAACCAGCTTGATCAGAGTTCTGAAGATATGTCCATCCATACAATTAAGTAAAAGGATAGTCCCTGACTATTCATGCTGTTTAATTTCTAACATGGTTTCTTTAATAGTTTTGGTCTTTGCCAGCTATTACAGCTCCACATGATGCCTGAACATAGCTCCAGTGATAACTTAGGGCAGGGATATCTCCCATAAATTTGGGCACAGTCACCATCTGTTTTGGATGGAAGAGGATTTAGCTGTGTGGATGTGAGCCAAGATGTACCTGTGATTTTACGTGTTGCTCTTAGTTTGTTTCAATCTTTGAACCCTGAAAAAAAGGAACAGCTAAATGTAAAATATCTCTCGAATATATTTGAGTAAAGTGATGTGCTGGATCTGGCTGAGATAAAGGTAGCTTTCTTCATGGCAGCCTCTGTCTTGCTGTGATTTGGATTCATGAACAAAACAGTGTTGCTCACACCCCAGTGTTTTAGATATTGCTGATCAGCATCTGCATGAATCAATGCTTTCTCTGTCACTGTTTTGTCACTGTCCCCAGCAGTGAGTGGGCTAAAAGTGGGCAAGAGGTTGGTAGGGGTCAGCGACCCCAACTGACCAAAGGGATATCCCACACATTGGAGTATTGTGTTCACCAATAAAACTCAAAGGGTATAGGGCAAGGACCATTTCTGAAGTAGCTACTGCTCAAGAGACCGACTTGAGGTCTATTGGTCTGGTGGTGGGAGGTGGTGAGTGATTGTCCCTGCTTCACTTGCTGGTTCTGAGGTCCCCCCAACTCCCCCATTCATTTTCATTCCCTTATTAAATTCACAAGTTATTCTCAGTTTTACCCTTCTGACTCTTTCTTCTATCCCACTGCAAGGTGAGTGAGTGAGCAAATGAGTGAGGGCTTTAGCTTCCAGCCAAGGTCAACCCATAACAACTGGTTTTCTAACCCTGCAGATGGAGTTGTACAACCTTGCTCGCAATCTAGATTAGGGCTACCTTTCTAGAAAGCTTTGGGTTTTTTCCTGATGTTTAGTTTAATTTTTCCTGCTGCAACTTAAGGCCCATCAATTCTTGCCCTAGCCACGGTAAGTGTAAATGCAACTTTATGATCTCCTGTTTTAAAGATTTTTTTTGAAGAAAAATCTGGAGATTGTTATGAGTGAAGTGCAACTAGAAATATGTGTTTTAAAAAGAACAAAAGAAACTGCACATCACAGAGTTGTGAGAGTGGTCTGTATTGATACCAGATGTCTCATCAGTGAAGAACCTGCATACAAGCTCCAGGAGGATGCCAACAAGGTTACAGTTTATCATATATATCAGTCCTTTTCTTTTTAGCCCATCAGAAAAACTTGGTGTACCAATAAGGAGAAAATATACAATGGGCAGCAAAGTGGCCTAAGAATTAGGAAAGCTGAACTAAGCAAGGCTCTGGAAAAATGACCATCCAGCTGTTAACTCCTACAGTGAAAAGATGATGATCTGTCAAAAGAAAGATCTGTCAAAAAATTGGTTTGTTGCCACCCAATAGAGAAAAACAAAGACAGGACAAGGACTTGTACCCTGTTCTCTTTTGCGCACAAGTGATCCTGAACAGACCACTTAGAGAATGGCTGCATGTTGAATGAATGAAATTTATGAAAACGAAAGTGTGAAAAATAGATCTATTGACATACTTTGGGAGGGTGGGGTGGGGAGGAAGGAGGCAGGGGGGTGGAAATCACCTTCATTTTCTAGAAGGCTTTTGAATTTGATTACACTAATTTCATTACAATTGCTCTGTAGGCTACCATAACACCTTGGGAAGGCTGTTATTACAGCAATTTCCAGGCTTTCTTTCCCTGACTCTGCAACCCAAAAACTTAATTTTTTGCCTTATGTCCTGTTTTCTAGAGCTTGTTGGTTCCCAGTATTCCCAAGCCCATCTGGCTCATGTCCATTCCTAAAATTGCACCTCACTGAATTCAGAATGGTGAAAATCCAGGTCGATAAAAAAATACTTGTATGACTGGACTAATGGGTTACCTGAAGGCTGGCAGGTCAGAGACTCTGAGCAGAAGGTTCAACTGCAGCTTCCTTCCAATGCGAATTATTCTGTTCCTTTGGATCACTGCTCAAAGTAAATAATTGGAAGGGAAGTAAAGAAAGTGAAAACTATTCTTAAAAATTTGTGAGGCTTTGTGGATTGCATGTCCCAACAGAGAAGCTATTTCTTTAAAATACTGCAATAAATGTTGGCAAATACTCACTTTGTAGTCCGTAATAACCCTCAGATCCTTTCCTGCAAAACATGCTATTTCATGGTTTGCATTTGTATCACAGGATTTCCCTGCCACCATACAATCCTTTCCTCCCTTCGACTTATATTTTACTTAAGCACATTAGTAAAATAAATAAATTGGTTTTGTAAAAATCTTATCTTCTAAAGTATTTGCACACCTAGAGCTTCATAGCATCTGAAAATTTAGTAAGTATGTTCTCTTGTCCACTGTCACAAGTGAAAAATGCGGCGGTGCACGCCTCACTCTCGGGCCCGGCCGGCTCTCTGGCGCTCCCCCACACGGCACCACCGCGAGTGTGGGCCGGGCCCAGGCCGCCGCCCGAGATGGCGGCGGAGCGCAGCGGCCTGACCCGGGGCGCGGCTTCTGAGCTCGGCGCTCAGCGGACACCGGGGCGAGGGCAGAGGCGAGGGGCAGGGAAGAGACCTTTCCGTGTGTCAGTTCCGAGAGGAGCTTTATTCCCCCTAAAGGTCAGTGACGGAAAAAGCCAAGAGTCATACAATACAGTAGCTTATAAACCGGGGTGGCACCCAAAGGTGGATACATACAGTAGGAGGGGAGCTTAATCTAACATCCAATCAAATCTAAGGCATAACATAATAGACACAGAACATTCTAGAGAAAATAGGCAGGGTTAACATAAACTGACAGGGAGTATGGGTGGGGATACAGGGATTGACAGGGAAGGGACTGGAAGGAAGGGAGGAGACTGACCTTCTAGGGAAGGCTCAGGGGGAAGGACATTCTAGGACTGAACTAAATAGAAACAGGCATGGGGATGGATTTGGGGGCACCGAAGAGGTTTGGGGGATAGGGGGGAAATGCACAAATAATCATAGGGGAATACATAAAAAGCGCACCACAACAAAAAATATTGCAGAGCCTTGGACAGACTTCTGTGATTCCACAACAATCTTTTTTTCACTCTGACAAGGAGCCACAGTTAATTCTTTTACTAAATTAGTTTTCCACTAATTTCATGGCCATATTGCATTTGTTTAATCTGGACAGTATTTCCCTTGTTTGTTTACAAGACTATCATGTGATAACTTCCAAAATCCTTCTAAAATAAAGAAGTACAAAACACGTTTTACCCTCCCTCTCTTCTTCTATCCACAGGATGCATTAAAATGTAATAGATGTTTAATTGGGGAGTTCTAGTTTCTGTCCATATCTATATTGTTACCAATTACAGAGTTGTAGAGTTCAGCATTTCTGAAAATGCATGATTTCTTGAGGTATTTAATTGAATCCTAAATTTCACTATTATTAGCTATGGTGAAGATTATCAGAAATTACAGCCTATTTCTTTGAATTAAAAATAATTAACAGTACAGACTGCTGACACCATTTTAATTCACTTTAACCATCTGAAATTCAACAAAGGCAAATGCAGGTTCATACAACTGATGAGCTGTGCTTTCCTTAGCAGTGAAAAATTTTTGGTATGCTGAGAGTGCTGAGACTAAAGATGACCAATAATTTCTGCTGACACTATGTTGATACCAGCACACAGGGATAAACTCTACTTAGATTAGAGACACACCAAGAAAAGTAAAAATAAAAAACACAGACTTCCCATAAAATCATTTAACTGCAGAATCTTTGACTAAAGGTCTGAAACAACTTCCTTCTATTACACTAAATCCCAAATTATTTTCTCATAGAGTGCAATGTCATATGTTGGTGGTGGTGTCATTTTCCCAGCTACATTAATATTTCTGAAGATTCAAAGACATCATATGTCAGAGCACTCGATGTCCATTAGCTGCAACGCTTGTTGGTGCTCAGAAGCAGCTGGAAGAAAGAGCAGGAGAGTGCTTCAGGCTTTTGCTTAACTACTTTTCCACCACTGGGAGTACTGACAGAGGAAGGGGAGCTGCTTTGCAATTCATTTTGTTTAAAAAGCCCCAGAAAAGCATAACCTTTAAGGGACACACAAAAGATGCTGTAAAGTTAGGTGATGGCTCTGAGCAGAGCCATGGGTAGTGAGTAAAACACATCATTACTAATGCAGCTATGCTTCAGAGAGGCTGCTGGGGCTTTTTATTTCCCCTGCTCAAACTTTGGCATAGGAAAGGAAGAAGGCAGCTATTTGCTGTTGGATTAAAATAAAGGGCAGAAAGAGCAGAGCCTGATTAGTGCCTGGTGATTATTCCCTTGATTCCCTGGCCTTTACCATTTCTCTCTGACAGGGATGGAAGGACATGTGAATATAGCCTGGCACTACATTCCCAGTTGCAGATGCTACACTGAGCTGACCCTCAGCAGTGCCACTGGTGCATTTTCTTATATCTCCAACTCTGCTCAAGTCACCTGCATTTACCAGAGCTGGGTCCTGCCCTATTCTGACAGAGTTTCAAATACTACACAGGCAGGGAAAGGATACTGGCAGGTGACCTAAAACTCCTTACCTACCTGCCTAAGTTTATACAAATAAGAATTTAATGCTTTCAAAAAAGCTTTCTGAGGAAAACTGCCACCACAAAACAGGATGAAAATGTTGCAGTTTGCAACTGGTGATAAACTATCTTATCTGGTAACACAGGATTTCCCACACTTTTAATGGAGGCCAGGCTTGCCTCTGCAGTCATGAAAAATGTGACAAGCTGCACACTAAATATAAGAAACATTTTAGAAAAATATTGAGAGCTATGCTGGTAAAAATACCAAAATGAATGGTTTCTTTTTTTGACACTGCTAAAAAAAACATTTGAGGAGAAGAGTTTAATTTTTATTCTTGTTTTTAATCTGATTCTATTTAAGAGTTGACAAGCACAGAAATACAGTGTTTTTTTTTTTCTTGGTTAAAGAACAGATATGCTTCTCTGTTTGTCTCCTCATAAGTAAAACTGACCCCACAAAAAAAGAAAAAATGCATCTTTCACTTAATTTTCAATGAATAGCTTCCTGATGCTTTGCAAGGAATAGGTCAATACCTGCCCCAGGAAGCCCAGTCTCACAGTGCAAGAAACATGAATCTGAACAAGGTGAGTAACAGGGGCAAAGGTACCTGAAAGAATGTATTTTTCTGCTGCTCATGGGATGCATTTTGCAGCTCAGCATTCACACATCATAGGGTGCTGACTCCTATAGGCATTCATTTAATGATGTGGCCTTTTTTTTAATCTTCCCACTGGTAGAGACAAATATATACTCAATAAGAATTGAAGACTTACTATTAAAACTGTTCTTGATTTAAATTTTTTTTAAAAGAAGGAAAAAAAATTACTTAGAGATATAGATCTACTTTGTACTGTTCAGTTTCCCTGTTAACAAGAAAATAGAGAATGCTCTCATTTCATCCTTGTTAGGACTTCTCTGATCAGCTGCAACAGCTGTAAGCATTCAATAGTATAATTTGGAAATAATAATTCAGAAACACTTGCATTTTTTCTGAAAACCTTTTTGAGAAGGTGAGGTGCTTTCCCTAGTGGTTTCTTATGCCATCCAAGTCCTTGATCTATTTCTGACTCTTCAGAAACTGGAAAATCTCTGAAATCTGTGTAAAGATCTGAAACCAGATCCATCCACTCAGAGGTCTGGTACTTCTGTGCATTCCTTCCACAGAAGCCTCATTCACCTCTAAGGATCACAGGCAAGATGCAGCCCTGTGAGCTGCCTGCTGTCTTCCTGCTCTATAGTTCAGGGAAAACAAGTTCCACAGCAGAAAAACAATGAAGCTGTGGCACTATATAGCACCACACGGTGGTTTTGGCAGCAGCTTTTACAACCAGGCTTAAATTTTCAAAGCCAGATGGTGCAGCACAGTTGTATCCAGATCATATTTCAAGACAGAGCATTAAACAGTCCACTCCATAATTTAATATCCATACCAAAATAGCTAATTGAGTCACACAAGACATAAGCAGCGCAACTGAACCAAAAGTATTTTGGTTTTTTTTTAAACTTAAATACTAACTGCATCCAGTCCTGGACTGCCCAGTAGAAGAAAGCCATGGAGCCATTTGAATGATTTCAGAGAAGGGCCACACGAAGGAGTCAGAGGGCTGGAATACATCTTCTGTGCAGACAGGCTGAGAGAGCTGTGATTGTTCAGCCTCAGGTAGAGAAGCCTCCAGGGACATAGCTAAAACAACCTTCCAATAGCTTTCTAACAAGAAAGCTGGAAAGAGACTTTTTGTAAGGGTGTGTAGTGGTAGAACAAGAGGATATGGGTTTAAGCTGAAAGAGGGTGAATTTAAATTGCACATAAGGATAAGTTTTTTTAGGATGAGGATGGTAAAAAGCTTGCCCAGAGAAGTTGTGGGTGCTCCATCTCTGGAAGCATTCAAGGCCATGGTGGATAAGACTTTGAGTAACCTTATCTACTGAAAGATGTCCCTCTCCATGGCAAGGAAGAATTGGATTAGGTGATCTTTAAACATGTCTTTCAATTTGAACTAGATTCTATGATTCTATAAACATGATGTTATAGACATGCTCCAAGAATGCAGTAAAAAATAAGCATTATACCTCCAGAAGCTCCCAGTCTCTGAAGTTGTTTCTATTTTCACCCATATAATTTTAAGCTTGCAGGAAATAAACTGTTTTGAAACAACATCTGATAAGAAAGAAGAATAAAGTGAAGAGTTTGCAGATGATGGTCAATGGGGAAAGATTGAAAAAGATAATAGATGCTATAATTGAACTTGTTAGCTTTCTTCATATGTGTCAACACTAAAGAACAATACTTAGCAAAGTAAACTTAAAGTGCAAGGACACCAGTTTATTGACAGTGAGATGTCTTGCTATCCAGATTGCTTAATACCACAGTAAATCTTCCTCACTCAAGAAAAGGTAGGAATAACAGAACAATGGATATGGTGTTCCATTTAAAAATCAGATTAATCTCCTTGTAGGTAGATGTGGCAGAAAGATGCCAGGTGGATTGTCTCAAGTGTTGCCAGCACTGAGGATGCTCCACAACTGAGGTTTCACTCCTGCTCCCAATTACACAGAAAAACCTCTCCAGAACAGTTCACGGCTGCTGTTAGCTGAATTTAGCTGAATCAGGCTTAATTTTCTGAGACTTGATCCATCATTATTTTATTGATAGTTCTCCTACTCTACTATAATTTTCAGCTTTTTTTTTTTTATGCATCTCTCAAAAACACAGAACAGTTTTGAGATAACAGAGAACTCTGTGGGTTAGCACTGTCTAAGGAATTGATAAAATAAGGACTAAAATAAAATAAGGACTAAAACCTCCCAAAGATAGATTTTAGACTGACTTCTAAGAGGAAGTGTTTGCCCCTTTGAAATTATTTGTCATTTATCTATTGATTTCTTTGGATTTATGTCCCAGGATATCCCTTCCTCACTAGCAGAACCTTTGCCATGAACATCCCTACTCTTCACAGCAGCTTCCCAGCCTGGCCAAACACTTCTCAAAATCTGTGTGATTCCTTCCAGCCACCCTTCGCCACTGGCCGCTCACTTGAACTCTGCACCTGGTCTGCTGCCACAGGCTTGTACTTTGGTCCCAATATTTTAAACTGTTTGGTCAGATTGTATAAAATTATTAATTTGATCTAGGATCATTAATATAGAATATTGTAAAAGTGAGGCCACAGATATATTCTGGAAGCTGTGACTTTCCTTCAGAGACATAGTACTTTTGCTCCAGGAATCTGTCCACAGTGTGATGAGCTTTTCCCGAAGCTTCCAGGGAAGACTGCTTACATACTTTTAAATGACAAATGAACTTTTGGAAAATTTGACACTTTGTATTTATCATTTAACAGTCAAATGGCATCTGAAACACCCAAGAAAGGGCTTTAACCTGTCTAGCCAAATGTTTTATAAATTATAGATGTTTTGTTCAGTCAAGATAAGCTATCTTTTTTTTTTTTTTAACTTTTCATTCTTTACTCTTGTGTGTCGTCTGATGAAACCTGTTTATTTTAAACTAAACGTTGAAGTGGTTACTCAACATTCAGATCTATTACTTTTAGTTTTAAAATTAGTAAAAAGCTTTTCTCAGCACCACAAGAAAAAATTGAATTTTGCTTTCTCCAACACAAAGGCCAAATAAGATTTTTTCTGCTCTTATTGGGACCAAAGTACAAGCCTGTGGCAGCAGACCAGGTGCAGAGTTCAAGTGAGCGGCCAGTGGCGAAGGGTGGCTGGAAGGAATCACACAGATTTTGAGAAGTGTTTGGCCAGGCTGGGAAGCTGCTGTGAAGAGTAGGGATGTTCATGGCAGTGAAAGTAGGCACTGAGTCTCTGAGGACACCAAAACACCCCTGGGACCTCTGTCCATAGTCCAGGGGCTACCAGGACTGAGTTTTGATCCCTGATTCTTGAGACTCCAAGACACCCATGAAGAGCCTTGTGTACTGCCCTTGGAAGCAGCAACAGCAAGAGCAAAGGACTATGCCAATGGGAAATGAAGAATAGCTTTTTAGGCTCAGTGTTAAAACATCTGATGTCTGAAGCTTCCAGCAAAAGTGAAAAGAATCTTGCTGGGGTGCAAGATTCCTGCTACTGACAGTGCATATGTCTTGGACATATGCACTTCTCAGCTAAATGAATACATTTAGCAGAAAATCAACACTTCCAAAAGATTATTGTTTCCTGTGTTCATATTTGAAATAGAGGTTGGCAGAGGGAAAGAGTGGACTCAGAACTTAAATAAAATGTAACTGGTTTAGTGGTGATTCATGTATTTGATGGCAGAACACTTTTATGTATTCTACTTGTTTTCCGGAGGATAATTCTCTAAAGGCAGAAGATTTAGACCAATGTTCCATATCAAGAGTGTTCTCTTAATCAGTCTTTTGCTAGGAGTAAAGGTGGGGGAGTGTGGGTGATGCAGGGAGGGGGAAAATCTTGCCTGCTTTAATGCAAACAGCAAAATTTCTGAAAGCACAAAAAATACCAATCCAATCAATACTAGGAAAATGAACCAAGAAATCATGCCCAAAGTCAACAGAGAGAGTTAACTCTTCACAATCTCAAGGTGAATCCACTCAGACTATCCTTTATTACATATTGTATCTTAGAGCTGTTAATTCGAAACAAATATATGATGTTGAAGCAGGTATGTTATATTGCAAATAATGCTTTTTGACTCATTGATTTAGTAGTATTCAGATTGTACTGATAAAACCAATATTTCTATAAATATACCACTCGTGTAGGAAGATGAATCCTAGGTATAATTTCCTGAGAGTGGGACTTGAAGAGCTGTCCTTGCTATTTATATTTCCTGACCACTGAGGACAGGGCTAAAAGATAGAGCTGGCAATCCCTTGCCAGTCACTTCTGTCATCATGAAGGTTCCCTTCATCTTCTTCCTGACTGAAAGAGAT
The DNA here is from genome assembly GCA_013396995.1 of Dicaeum eximium. Classification (NCBI taxonomy): domain Eukaryota; kingdom Metazoa; phylum Chordata; class Aves; order Passeriformes; family Dicaeidae; genus Dicaeum; species Dicaeum eximium. The sequence goes on from VWZP01009370.1 coordinate 2,488,788, forward strand.
CTTTCTGTTGCTGTACTGCTTCTGGTTTTCTCTCAATGTGAACTGTGTGCCCTCTCCAAATTTGTAACTTCCACTCACTTCACAAGTGAAGTAAACATACTAAAGATTTCCTTGGATGCTTACCACATTCTGCAACATTTTGATATTTGCTTTTCTTTCTCACTTTTAAACATCAGTTCCAACATTTAAATACTTGCCCTGGCACTGCAGGGCTCACTGGATAAAAACACTCTTGTGATGCTTTCATCTTGCTCCCCTGGCCTCTCTCTTACTCTCAAGCATTTGCCAAAACCTTGTATGACTGCATGGACTGAACTGCTTCCCTGTCTGCTTTTCAGATTCCCAAAAGTGATGTGTAAGTGCTCTATATACGTCATGTTCTCAGATATCTCAAAAGACGCCACCAGTTCCATGTACTTGACTGCTTTGATCTGATTCATTTCACCTATTTGTGGCACATAACATAAATCCCTAAGGCAGCAATGTAGTCACCCATGGCTTCATTTATAGTTAATGGGAAGTAGCAAAGACCTCAACAGTGCAAATTAGCATGTCATAAAAGAGGCTTTTAGGCAACAGTGCCTTTTCTTTCTTCACTGCCTATCTAAGAACCTAATGTGACTGCAATCCTAAGTGAAATCCCTGTAGTGCAGTGGTATGAATGCACTAGTTACTTCTTGATCTGGATTTTCTTCTGATTTATCTTCACACAATTAAGACAGACCTTTATGTCCCCAGCCCCAGGGTATATATTCATGAGGGATGACCATGCCTATTTTATTGTTAGGAGTTTACTTTCCATATGTCATCACATTACTTATTCTTTCATAACTATTAGAACTTGTATCCTTATTTTTCTTATCATTAAAAATTAAAAAACCACTAATAAGATAATGGGGTTTTTATATTGCTACAAAATGGGTAAAAAACCCCAAAAGCATACAACATGGATTTATGTTTTATTTTTGTACCACAAATGTCTTTTAACAGCAGCTGACTCAACTTAAACTATAACATTTTCAGGTACATTAATGCCAGATATTAAAGTCACAATAGTTTATACACTATTATCTGGGAGAATTTACCTGAATATATATTTCCTGAAGCAATCTCACAGTATTGCAATATTTTGACCATTCACTCAGATGCTTGTGTCTGAAATATATTTAATAATGTATAACATCATTGTTTTTCAAAATCACAAAGCTGGACAAATGGAAAAGGAAAATGAACTCCCTGGTTCATATGTACAAGAAGACTTATTTTATATAATCTACAGAAACCTAGGAATAAATGCATATGTGTGCACACAGGGATAGTCTTTGGTTCATTTCCTTTTTTTCAATTCCATTTGTGGATTTATATTTTATTTTGCTAAAAGCAAACTGCCAGGCTAAATGCAGAGTGTGATCCAGCATCTGCTTAGTTTCATTTTCTGGCTGACAGTGATGCCTTGTGGAGGCTGACCTAGAACAGAGAGTAGACAGAGTTAAAGAGTAAAGTAGGTATTTATTAGAAGGCCTCAATGGATACACCTTGGCCAGCACAAAAGCCCAGCCAGGGCTACATCCAAGATGAAACCAAAATGGTCACAAAATGGATGACTGGTCACAAGGTCTCACACTTTTATAAGTTCTGACCCATTTGCATATTGGAGTTAATTGTCCACTTATATCTTTAGCCCATAAAGTCCCATCCTTCTTGTTTTTCTCTCTTCATCCACGGTTGTTTTATGCTCTTGGGCCTGAAATTGGGATTATTTGTCCTTGGTCCACAGCTAGAGAAGGAATTGCTTTGTCTAGCTACTCTGTGAAGAGAGCTTGCTATCCCCTAATGTGAAGCTCAGAGCTACACACTAAAGCAGCACAGAATCTGAAAAATATAAAAGCTAAAACCTGGGGCATCAGCATTGAATACTGGAGCCCATCCTCTCTTATCCAAAGCATTGATTTGTATTCAGGAAGTATATGAGTCATCCTAGCCTGCTAGACTTAGAGATGTAGCTCTTCTTTTCTAAATAGATATGTTTAGTAAATTACAAAAAACCTAGAAATATCTTCTCAGTCAAAAATATTTGTCAAGGGTAAGTTCAAATCCCCATCTAGAATGCCATTAATGCTGCTCAGTGAGAGTGGCAGAGCCTTACAAAGAAATGAGCAGTCCAGCAAAATGTGCAGCCTCTTCAGTTCCTTTTGAATGAGGTGCAAATTTCTCAGCACATCACTAGAAATATTCAATACATAACAGATGAAGCCCAAATGAAAGCATTTTCAATGATCTGGTAACTCATTTTACTTGTGCTGAGATTGCTAGTTTCTTGGTACCCCGCAAATGAGGTTCCAAAAAAGCAGAGAACACTCCCAGGATAATTAGTAATCAGCACCACAAAGCTTTTTAGAAAATGTATAAAATGAGTACTTGTGATCCTTTGCCAATCTATTAATTCTCCAATTAAAAAAAAAGAAAAAGGATAAAAAAGAAAGGTGGATGCCTTATTAGAGCTTAAAAGAAGTGAAGAAAAAAAACTCCTGCAAAACAAACAAATAAACAAAAAGCACCTTGCCTTGAAAATCAAAGAAAAAACATTAAAGAACCTTTGTAAAATAACGTTAATGTTCATGAAATATGTTTAAAGCGGAAATTGCTTTGGCAAGTTGGGAAATGTTCACATAGTTCTGGATGTCACACAGAAGATGCAAGCACAACACAGACTAAATGAGTCAAAAGACTAAATGAGTCAAATGCAGAATTAAAGTGATCACAGTATTAAAAAAGTGTGGAAAAAACCCTAAAAAAGTCCTGAAAAATATATTTACTTAACAATTACAAATCTTTTCCATTTGCAGTGTTTAGTTGTCAGACCCTTTGACCTTTCTCAAAACAAAAAACAAAAGAAGCATTTAAATATCATATTACTCATATTTAACTTATGTAATAGACAGATGATGTTTGCATGTCCAGATTCACTAGGATTCAGTGAAATAAGTAAACCCCACTGATTGAGGGTAGCTTCTGTCTTCTGGATACTTTTCCTCAAGGGTAGCATCTGGCATAATAATGGACATTCCCCCTATAAGCCTTTCTTGCACTTATGTTTATATTACGCCAGCTGAAAAATTACTATTAGGAAATATTATTGGTCCAAGGAAGTTATTCATATCCTCCATGTTATATTTTATTTAGCCAGCAGAAAGCAACATCACTGGTGGAATTTCTTCAACTGAGCATTGCTTTTAGCACTTGAGGCCAAAGGGTGTCTTGGGCTCCCCAGGGGAACACCAGCCCTACCAGTCCCTAGCTGGCTGGATCAGCTCTGTGGTGGAGTTTTGGCCCATGAGATTGGATATCCCTCAGGAATGACTAAGAGGAGGGAAAGCTCAAGTTACCTGCTCCTGAGAGCAGCTTGGGTGCAGCTGCCTGATAAAAAGCTACACGGGATGTGATGCACCATTGCACTTAGACGTGATCTAGGTGTCGTCCAGACACAGACAAAGCAAGGATGAGTCTAGCTAGGACTGTGGCTGGAGGAAGAGCCTCCAGGTTTCTGCAACAATAATAGGAATCCCCATGCTTCACACCAGGAAATCCATGCAGAATTGACACATGCTGTTTTTAGAATAACCATCTCTCTCACATGTACAGTGCACCGTGCACTGCCAGACAAACTTCTGAAATATAGTTGTAGATGAATACACTGTGCCACCTGGAGTTTTAATAAACCAAACCAAATTATTTTCTCTCCATCTCATATAACTTTATTTATGAATAAAGTATTCAGATTTTGAGCATGAGTTTACTTCCATGAATCAGGAATTAATGAATAGATTTGCAATTGCTCTGAGGAAGGCTCATTGGCTCATCACAAATCACTTCTAACCCTGTAATTTGTCAGTATATTTTAGATACTGGAAAAAGGAGGGAAAAAAAGAGGTAGAGATAGGTGCAAGTGCACTACACAAGTAGGCCTTTCAGAATATTTTCAAATGCCAATATTGTAGGTAAGACTCACAAGAACTACCACTGCAGAGAAATCCATAACAATTGTCATTTGGGGATTTTTCACTCCTTCTCCTCCCTCTCACTTGTGCCTGCCTTAACAGCTATTCTGGCTGTTGCACAGCTTTATTGCATCTTTAGAACTCTGTCTGGATCAAGTAGATTTAAATAGATATGTCCAAGGTTGAGGTATTCCTATGTTGCTCCCAGTGCAATTGCCTTTCTTTAGGGAACACTTACTGCTTTTTTCCTGACTTTTTATCTGGAGAAACCACTAACTGACACCAGAAGAATTCTGTGGTGAAAGTGTGTCTATAGGTTTTTATTTTATATAGAAAGAGCAAATGTCTACAGCTACAGTTAAAGTACTTGTATTTTAACATCAGAGAATGTCGCAAGTATAAAAAGGTGAGAATATAAATCACATTCCTTTCCTTATAACAAACAGAATACGTCCGGTTTTTGTCACCTGAAGAAAGATTCCTACTTTAGCAATATGAACAGCTCTTGAAATTGATAAAGGCTTTTCAAGATAAGAAAGTTTCCAGCTGAAACTGCAAAAAATTCTCCTATTCAGAAAATAATATGGCTTTCAGCGTTGCCTATATAGTAAACAAAGAAAAAAAGAAAAAAAGCACTATACATCTTCTGAGGATCTACAAGCATGAGGTGATATCTTCTTGCCAATGCTATGAGAATAAAAAAAATCTCACTTGAATGGTCAGTCCACATATTCTGTTCTTTTTTCTCTTTGTGAAAGCCAAATTGCTACTAGTGTCAGTAGATTCAGAAGAAATTTTAAAAATCCCCACTGGCTTGATTTTCATTTTTTCCTACTAGAAAAGTAGGTTAATTTATGTGAAATTATACTTACACACAATTTGAAGAAGGGAACAAAACTTATCCACTCAATTGCTGTGTGTAAGCAAGAGTTTCCAACACAATCCCCTGCTTCCAATATGACCCAGTATTAAATGAGACCAGTTAGCCAGCTGTGCAGGTTGCCAGATGGAGTCTCATGCTTACTGTTATGGATATACTGCATCCACTATCCAAAGCCGGGTTTTGGTTTTTCTTTTTATTCAACACAGTCCTTGGCCATGAGTCTGACTCATCTTTCTTGGTCTGTGGTTCTGAACTAATTGGTGTAGCAAGGCAAAACTGCCTCATGGGGTAACTGTTTATGTCCTATGCCAAGTGCAGAAGCCTGGAGTTTGAGATCTGAGCATCATTTTCTTCTTACAAGGCAACCACAGTCTGTTTTCCCAGCAGAATTCCTTGCAAGAGTGTCTAGATAGATGACTTAGTAAAGTTTTCAAAAGAAAGTAATTTTCAGTAAATGTGATTTTTTTGGGCTTTTTTTTAAAATTTCTTTTTCTTTAATTTGAATTGCAACTTAAATGGAGATCGTTAACCGAAGAGCAGGCTGCAAGCAAGAAGAGTTAGACATAGGCCAGGAGAAATATCTCCTCCTGCTGTCTTTGCAGATGATTATCTGGGAAATGTAAGAACAATTACTTCAGGTATTAAAAATTACCAAAGAGTACCTGGAAGCCTTGAAAGGGTTTGGAACATCACAGGTCATTTAAAGATGTGCATGGATTCAGGATCACTCCATAGAACAATGAAGAAGAGGTAATGCTTTATACCCAGCTATACTGAAGACTTGGTCTCTGATCATATTTTGGACAAATGTTTCGTAATATTACACAGCAGAGAAACTCTGGCTTATGTGAACCTCAAAGAAAATGTAACATCTACAGGATATGAAGAGAATCCAGTGAGTAGCAAGGATGCCAAGCTATCCTTCACAGGACACACACATCTGAAGCAAACCCTTAGGCAGCTAGCACATATTGCTGTAATCCAAAAAAGATGAGCAAGAAGCTAAGGAAGTCAGAACAAAAGTCCTGAAATCTTATATTCCTCCAATACAGTGCCAGGCAGCTTGAAGTGGCGTAGAAAGCAGTGTACAAGTAGTCCTGAATCAAAAAGCCTGTAGAACTTAGCCATTATTTCCTCAATCTCCTGCACATGCAGGGGACATTTTCACAAACTGAGATGGTCATGACATGGGCTCACCTCTTCTAGGCACTGCATCACAAGGCAGACTGAGCAAAAGTCCTTGGAAAACACCAGGATGCTCAGGTCGTGTGAGTTGATCCAGCTCTGGGACTGAAGACCTACAGTCTGAGGGGCAGAGGCCAGGGAAGTCAGCAGTGGCAGCAAGTACACTGTGTGTGCCATTTTTCTTCCACAGCATTAAACTGCTAACTCTGCAGAACAAGCAGAACTTTGACAACATCACAATGAATTTCCACCTTTGATACGTGGCAGGCAATCCAGCAAAGTGCCTAGAAAGCGAGAGTTCACGGCTGGTCAAATGGCTGGGACCAAAAGCCACAAGAAATGAGGGATGATGGATGTATATAGGATTGGACTTTGCTAAAAAGTTGCTGAGAATGAATCTCACTGGATTTAAGAGGAGACAGCTGCATTTCAGGAAGACAGGCTGTTGCTAATAGGTAGCTGTGCAGGAGGTGTTTTGGCATCTGCCAAGATGCCACACACACGTTTGTTTCCTTTTCACGCCCCTTTGAAAGGGACAAGGTGAGAAAGAAGTGACACCACATTGTGTCTACTTCAAACATCTTCCAGTGGTCCAGAGCACACTGCATTTTGGAGTCCCACAGCCTGAGCTCCACCTTCTTTTCTCCCCTCATTCTTTACTCCCTTAGGTCTGGATCCTGCTGACTCACCCAGAGCCAGTGGGAAGTGAGAGCTCTCAGTTGTGCCCACCTGGGACCACACGTGCAGCTCAAGGCTGCAGTCGCTGCTGAAACATGACCCCTCAGTTAGGCTTGGTGAATTTCTGCTGCTATTTTCTAACAGTACTCTGCCAAATAGGTTCTGTGTTTTCAAGGAAATATGTGCAATTTTTAAATCTCCACCTGTGGACAAAAATAGGTGGAGCAATCAATTTAATGGTTAGACATCATGGGTGGAAAACCACTTTTCATCTCTGTTGTGCAAACTTCTATTTCCTCCTGTCACAAAGCAGCAATAATAATTTTTTCATATAACGGACTTAAATTAAATTAAGTTTTTCAGCTGAAAAGAAAGTATTGTTTTTATCAGGTACATTTAACAGAAAATAATGGTTTTGACAACTGGTTAAGCATGACATTGTATTTTTTATTTTAAACACCATTTATTACCTGTAGACTTTAGTGGTTTCAAAAGTGAAATCAGAAATGCCATTTAAGTTCTCCTTGCCTCCTGCTATTCACTTAGTGTTGTTTTCTCTGGTGTAAGACTGACAAACCATTAAGCAATCAGCAAAAGGGCTTGTTTTCGGTTTAGAACTATAACCAAGCTCATGGATGTGAAAATATGGCAAATCTCACCCATATTTTATTAAAGAACATGTTAATATGTCTTCTTCAGAGATTTTTTCAGTGTGAAAATATGTAAAATTCCATTACTTATAAAAGCACAAAGGGAAATTGATGTAAACTGATAAAAAAAATAAAGCCTTTCAGAAAATAACAGGCAACTCACTAGGGCATAACTGACCTATTCCTTTCTCACTTATTAAATGAATCTGAGGACCATTTCGGGATTGTATTGATCGTGTTTTCAAAATGACAGGTGACCTCCAAATCAGTTCACAGACCAGTGTCTCTTAGTGAAGCACAGAGCTGCTTGTCAGTGGTGCCCTCGGAATTGAAACAGACATTGATGGACAAGACCTTCAACTGGCTGTTGAAAAGATGCAGATTTCCCCGATTAGACTGGCCTTTTTTGTTGGGTATTTGTTATTGTTGCTGTTGCTTGGGAGTGTTTAATGAGCTTTTATTGATTACGTGTTTAGTGTTACAGTGTTAAAGAGTGTGTGCAATACCACAGTTAAGAATTTGTATCACCAGCTTTGTAATACAAAGGGTTTGCTGCAGCTTTATAAATAGAATGATGCTTTTAGCTATACATGTGTGCTCTAGTAAAAAATACTAAGTGTACGAGGTTGTCTGTTATTTCTGTTTTGAAAAAGGTTATGTGAAATTTCTGTAAGTTAAGCAGGCTGTTCTTCTAAAATATAACGAGTATTAGCTACTTATGACACAACTCGGTGAGATTAGTTTACAGGTGTCAATAAATTTGTAGTACTTCAAAATTTCTGCAGCTTTTTAATATTAGAAAGATGAAAACAAATGATGATTTATCTTTTATTTAATATCTAAAATATTGTTACATATGCATGCATGTCTTATTTTAAATCCAGCAATCACGTAAAAGAAGGGCTGTCCTTAGAAAAGGTGGGTGGTACATATACTTACAGCCTGATTTTGCTCTTGCAGTATCCATTGTCTACATAATACTTTATTATAAGGTGTTATTCAAAAAATGAAACCTTGATCACTTGTTACAAGTGTTTATTAAATATAAGTGAAGGAAGAAAAAAATCTAATTATGTATAATCATTCCTTTCTTCCTGACTTCCTCTGCAAAGAAGTTTTCCTGGTTCTGATTTTCCTTTAAGAGAAGAGTGAATGTTATAAATTTGTAATTGAATCTAAGTTCCACCACATTAGCAATTCCTCTGGCTCACCAAGACAATAATTTTCAAAAGTTCTTTCATTAAAAGCATTTACCTCGAAAGTATTTGCAATTTCCTCTCCAATTTTTTCCTCATTGAATTAGATTACTCTCTTCTGTGTTTCAACCCCAAAAAATGCTAATTAAAATGTTCCTGGACCAAAAGCAGACTACTCTGTGAGGTCACAGCACATCACTTTCTATCTTGACAATTTTAATGTAACAATAATTCTCCATTTGCTTCTGCTTAATGTCAGTTACTCATACCTGTTTTTTCAACATTGTAAATAAATTTGAACTCTTTCAATAACTTCCCCCCCAGTTTAAAGTTCAACTCTCATGATTTCTGCATGAAATTATTCACACTATTTGACATCAATCCCATTTATCCTTTCCCAAATCCCATATTCTAAAAGTTTAAGTGAAGCCATGGATGCTGTACATTAACTCCCACAAAGGTAAGAATTCAGTCCCAAATCTCCAAAGGTGGCATTAAGAGTATCATATTCTGCCCAAGTGTAGTGCAGGCAGACTTCAGACACATTTGTCTTGTTTAGGAACACAGGAATCTCCCTCTCTGCAATTTGAGCTGAAGAGCTACAGCCCAGCTCAGAAGTCATCGTTGCATTTATCCTGCCCCTGAGACAAAGCCTCTTGCCTCTCAGTAAAGAATATACACTCTTTCTGTCAGTATGTGTGGAGCATGAACCATATCCAGCTGAAGTTCAACCAGCTCGGAAAAATTTAAATAAATTGCAGGATGCAATTCAGATGACTTATTTTTCAAACATCACCATTAAATATCAGTTGTTGGAAGTATCCCTAGGCCAATTGGCTCAGGTGAGCACTCTAGACACAAAACTGTGCTCTGCCCTGGCTTTTCTCAGCTTGGGAGAATTTGTATTCATGGTCACTGAGAGTGCATTAAACTGCCTGTGCAGAGCCCAAATGCTTTCCTTTTCTTATTCCAGGCAGGCATCATTTCAGTCTGGGAGGGGTGGGCAACCATAAATAAGGAGCCTGATTCTGTCACCTGATGATTAAGACACGTTATTTACAGGAGGACAGCACCAGGTCCTGGCCCTTGTGCCAGGTACTTTTGTGCATTTTCCTTTGCCATTAGCAGGTAAAAGAGATTATGAACAAGAATGGCAAACATGGCATTCGTTCTTCATATTCTACTAGAAAAAAAACATTTCTGGGTGATCTGAATAGACTTTTTTTTGAAGTGGGAGAAAATCACAAGAGTATCAGAAAACATATGTTACTGTAAAGTCAATGATTCAATGCCTCAGTATTATTTGCAATATATTGTTGCATCATTTGCAATCTGTAAAAGTCTTGCTAACCTCATAATGAAAGCCTGGAAACAGATTTTGGAAGTTAGAGTGGCTCTGAAATCCAAATTGCTCACAAACTCAGCAATATTAAAAAGGGAAAATGTACAAGAAATCAGGCATCTCAAAATCCTTCAAGCAGTACCCACAGTGTTGGAAAATAATTCTGTGTCATCAGAGTGCCAAAATGCCAGCCCAGCAAAAGTCATCTGACAAAGATTTTAAAAAGCCTGTGCTTTTTTAAAATCTTTCTAGTAATGAGAAATTGATGTTTCTGAATTCTAAGGAAAGTGAATCCATTAACTGTCAGGTTTCTTTCTCTTCTTTTCAGGGTATAGAATAGTTGGAAAATTAACTGGGAAATTAACTGGGAAAATAGGTTTCAATTAAAAGAAAAAGAGAAACAAAACAAGCTTTTCATGACGATGTTTATTTTCACAATCTTTCCTATACAGTTTTTGAATTAGTTTTAACATTTTTTCTTGAGCAAAGAGCTTAATGCAAGATCTTGACAGTGGTTGAGAAATTTATGCTATGTTCTGTTCCATTCTAAGGTAGTGACCAAAGAGTAAAGGCACTTAATTTTTACATATAAAAGGAAAGTCACAATGGAATTTTGTAAGGAAATTAATTTTAATGGCTACTCCATCTCTTATTACAAGTTATTCCCACACCAGTTTTACATCTCTGTTTGATATTATGTACCTTGGAGTTTTGGCTGTTTAGGGGGAGGGGTTCTGCCTTAAATTAAATTCATGCAGTTATTCTCAGGAGTGTAAAGTGTTAATCAAAGGTGCTGTTTCTAGTGACATAATGACTTCATTCTAACTAATCTTTGCAAATGAAGGGATGCTATCTATTGAAATGGTAAAATGCTCAGTAAAAGTGCATATTCAGAAAAGTTCCTATCAAGGTACAGAGGCTACACAAATATATCTTAGATATATTTATGAGATCACAATGAAACTAGGGGAAGAGACAAGGAGATTTCCTAGCTGCTTTTGTTGTGTGCCCGTGAATAAAATTTTAAAGGGCTCACTAGCCAGGAGTGTTATAAATAAAGCAGGACTTGGGGCAAAAGGCAATCCACAACAAGGGCAAGTTTCCTGGTAGGTGACTGTGGCTCCACAAGCTGACAGGACAAAAAGAATCATCTAAGGTGAAGATAATAACTACTCACCTTTTAATTTTAGAAGAAAACCTATTTAAATATCCCGTTCCTTAAGCTACAGTACAGCATCTATAGAAAAACAATGCCAAACTAAGGAGGCTGATGAAAATTTGTAGCTTCTGAGGTAGCATGCTTATACTGTCCACATAATACAGTAACAGCATTGTTGTATGGGGTAGGGTTGTCCTCCTGGGTTGTCCTTCAGATTGTAGCTCTCATATTTACTAATCTGAAGCACACTTGTAATGAAAATGTGTTTCATAAATAAATCAGGTAATTTCCCACAAGTAAACCTTTGGGATGAAATCCTACCTCTATATATTCAACAGGAAAATCTCCACTAATCATAAAGCAGGTAGTATTTTACCCTTTACCTTTCAAAACTCTTATGTTATGAAAGCATAATGAGAAGCTGGTTTACTAGTGCCGTTAGCAATACAAGCCTCTATCAGAGCTTTATGCTAATACCAAGCTTTGTGTTGGCTTCACTCTTGAGGTTTCCTCCAATTTCAGAGAAGTAAAATAGTTTACCTATAATAATATAGCATATTCTAATTGGGATGGTGGAAAATGAAACATGCTTCTGTTATTTCAGAGATCCAAGCACCTTTGAATTATTCTATAAATCAGTGGGTGCATTAATTGAATGAAGTCTGACTGTATTGAATGGTGCACTAAGCCTTTACATACTGCTTCCTGTCTTCAAAGTTTTGAGCTAACACTGACTGAGTACAATAGGTATGCTCGTAAATTTGTTTTAAGTGAAGGAATAGCTTTTCTGTCAAGGACTATGAAGGAAAACTGTCATGGTAGTGTGAGCTTAAGGGTCAGAAATGGAGGGTGTAAAGAGAAGATGGCGAAGTTGACAGTAGAAGAGGAAAGAAAAAAATCCAGACAAGACAGATTTTTAGATAGACTAAAAAGTGAGTGAAAAAATAAGTGTGAAGGTACTTTCAGCAAACAGGAGAAAAAATACTGTTTAGACTTTCAACATTCCTGTTCATGACAAACCCTGCTGACACATCTGAGTGCATTAACTTCAATTCTCTCACTTTTTTTACACTTCTACCTAATAATATGTGTTTGTTTACTTTGCTTATTTTTATTTGGCACACCAAATGTTAAGGGTTTCAGCAAGAAAATCTTCCATCACAGATTTATTGCAGCTTCATACTGACAACCTCAAACATTCAGAAATAGAGAATGTGGCACAAATATCATAACATTTTCTTTAGTCAAGAAGTGACATAAATAAATGTGAGGTCTTGTTGTAGGCTGTCATCTCATTTCTGAGTTGTTAAATTACACTTCCTTTATCATCAGTCTGCGTATTGGAAAAATAATTAAAAAAAATTCTTGGACTACTGTGTCAGTAATTGTGCTTTGATCAAAATTATTTAATTTTATTCACACATTAAAATAGTGAGTGTGGATAATATAGATTACTGAAAGAATTATCTTTGCTCCTGGATATTTCTTTAAGATATTGAAGATTTTTAAAGATCGAGAAAATGTAAAGACTTCAGCTAACAGCTGGACAATAATATTTGAAAGGACCAAAGTCAACATGTACTGCTAAAAGTATCTTGTCCTGAAGTTACTGTGCACCTGTAAATAATTACATTCAGGTTATTACTGAATATTATATACTGAGATAAATTATTCCAGAACAAAATACTATAATAATACCTATTATGTTGCACTTTCAAACTACCTCTTCCAGGATACAAAAGAATTGGAACAAGCTGTGCTAAATGATTTAGTGATTTCCCCAATGTTCCAGTGTATTTTGTTTACAGCTGGGCATTGCAACTATCAAAACTTTTATTTTACTTTTTTTTTTTTCCTTGTACAAAATCACTACAAATAGTCAGCATTAAGAGAAGATCAGAAGGCATCCTGCAATCCAGGTTATAAAATGTCTTAATCCATTTATATTTTATAGGGTTCAATAAAATTGGTTGCCAGTTGTTAAATGCAAGTCCTGAATCCTCCTCTTCTGATGGAAACTGCATGGTTATGCAATGCATGGCACTGATCCATGTTAAGCATCTGTCTATCTATTCCCATATTTATTTGTTTAAATTGCCATACACATGGATTCAGGCAGCTAGTTGTGCAGCCTCTGCTAGTTAAAAAGTACTTAATGGAAATCTATCTGGAATCTCAGGGTGGTGCATGCTGCAGGAACCTGGCAGAATTCTGAAGTCCATGAACAACATTCACCAGACAATGGTTTCCTGAGTGTAGCTGAAATTTTTGAGTGTGTTCTGTAAATCCGTAAGGGGCTGGCATTTGCTGTTTCACAGCTTTCTCCTTTCTGCTGGTGAAAATGCCACAGACAGATTAAACAATCACAGGCAAGCTTGTTAATTCTTGCTGGAAAAGCATGTTCTGTAAAAAGGACTGGTTCATTTGGCATGTTTCTTAGCACAGTCTGATACTTTTTTCCAATCAAAACCAAAAATATCTTTTGAATTTCAATGACTATGCAAGCAACTGGATGTGGGGATTTCATTTTGAGTGAAACACAAATACCAGTTATAAACTATGCTCAAATTCTTGGAAGAAAGGCCATCAAAGGAAGGGTTCTTGTCTCTTTTTTGATGTACTCATCTCTATTATGTTTTTTCCTCCTTTGGTTGAATGTACCAAATGTTTCTGGTAGTACTGTGGCACCACAGCTTGAACTATATAAGAGTCTTTAAAGTCTTTTGAATTTAAATATTTACTTTAATAATTTTTACATAGCTTTTATATATTTTAATTTATGTTTAATGCATGATGATAAGCATATCTCTAATTCTGAACAATATCACATTTATTTACCCACAGTGAGACTTTCATTTTGATAGTAAAAGCACCAGAGCATTTCTCTATAGTATACTTCTATTTTCAGCCATTCTTTGAAAAACTATATGGTTATTCAATTTAGCAGCACAGAAGGCAAGTACTGTAAACACCACAATCAATTTATGAAAAGTAAAAATAATTCATGGACCTTCTAATCCATGAAAGCAAGCTAAGAGTGACCAAATGGAACTGCAGACTAAGACTTATCTACCATAGGTCATGTTGTGTTAAAGATTTATTGTAAAAAAAAAAAAAAAAAGGAAAATAAAAAAAGAAAGGTGGTTTAAATATTAGTTACTGGTCTCCTCAAACAATCTTTCTGCCAGGAAATTTGTCTGGGGAAGTTGAACACTTTCCCAGTTAAGCTATATGGGCACAATTCCTATCTTTTGAAATAAATCATCTATAGAAGTGTCTTTGCAGAAAAAATCTTTACTGTGATTAAAATGTAATTGCTCACTGGGAACTTGTTGCATAATTCAGTATCTGTCTCTATAATGGGAACAAACTGTATGGCTTGAGCATGCTTTTAGATGCAGATTGAGCTCTTTTCTATCTTCAAGATGAAAAGAAGCCCTGGACTTCTCTGATAACGGCATTTGATTTTAGAATGAAAGAAGACAGACAAATTGGGAAAGTAAAATTTCAAGATCAAAGCTCCATCACAGAAACTTTTACAAGCCTGAGAAACAGAATACAATGGTTAGGGTGCTTTTATTCAAAGGTGTATCAAAAGTGGATAGTTGATTTTAGAGACAGTTTTCCTTTATTCTTGGACTAGCACAGAGTGGATGCAACCTAGAAGTCAGAAAAACTAGATTAGAGGAGAAAAATATCTGTGTTCAGGAAAACCTTTTGCTTGCCCATTTCTGAGGCCACTGAAGTAAACTTCAAAGGAATGTATTCATATCCCTTATACTTTAATATATAAGTCTTGCCGTTGTAATTTATCTGCCAAGGATTATGAAGAGGCAAACCCCAGCAGTGCTCAAAGTAATTTCATTAAAAAATAAAAAAAACCAAAACCCTAGCATTTTATTAGGCTTGATCTCAGTCCAGCATCTCTATTTTCTATTGCAAGGCTTTAGAAAAGCAAAAAAAGTGAAGGAGAAGGGTAAGGGATCTCAATAACCCTTTTTCATTTAGTTGATCCATATAATTATTAAATCAGTGTTTAGATCATCTTAACCACTTACTTTTCCTGCTATTATTTCCTTGTTAGGTAGTTCTATTGAACATAAGATAATTTCTTTTGTTCATATAACAATCAAATTGAGAAATAAAATTTCAGAGAAATAAATGGTCAAGATCCTCAGCATATACACACCATATAAGTATGTAGATCACAGCTCCTGGACCCAATACCCTTTTAAAATTCCCAGCTTCTCAGAAATACTCTCAGACCAGTAATATATAGACTAAACCTCAGAAATTTGCATCTACAAAGATGATGTTGTCACTTTGGCTTTATGTATGACCAGTCAGAGTGGGCTCCCAAAAAGCCAACTCACCAGGTGTAGTGTCTTTCCCAGAGCTGTGGGAGCTCCTGACTACGTAACTCACCTCTGTCACATTTCAGTATTCTGAGAAAGCAAAGATAGGTGAGAGCACTGGGAATGTTTGCAGTTGCTGATTCATTTGGCGACAGGACGTGCCATAAATTGTGAAGCAGGTGGTGTTTCCTGCAGGCTGATGGTTTGATGCCCAGGTATGTTGCATTGTCTTGGTCCAGATGGCAAAACACATATATCTGAGAGCAGGGCATAGCCTGCTAGGCTTCCAGCAACTGGTTATAATGCATTCTTATGACTGCTGATGGCCCTCAGAGATCAATCCAGCAGCTCTCCCAACCTAATTAATTGTGGCCATGAAGCACCTGGCTGTAGCTGCAAGAACATCCAAGTATTTTCTGCACTTATCACAACTGCCCTTTTTACCTTCAGTATCAGCTGTTTGACTTCTTCATCTGGGAGCTGATAGCTGTAAGGACTGGATTATTTTGATGGTGTTGGGGTTTTTTTTGTGAAAGACAGAGCATCTGTGGTGGGTGAGGGATGCTTGCACAGAAATCCATGGTATTTCACAATACAAATTATGTTAGTTGTTACATAGATCCAGTGTCCAATGGTGCTGTCTCTGCTGCCATGGCATGTGTGTTCGTCTTTCTGAATATAAACTTATGCAGGTACAGAAATTCTTTAAGAAGATGAAGAATATATACAGCACTGAATGCCTTCTGAACAGAAAATATTTGAATTTCAGTTTCCAAAGGGCAGACACTGAGCCTGTGAAATAGGCCCAGAAGAAAGTGAGCAGAGAAATCAGTTCCTTTTACCTCCTTGATCATAGATGGGGACATTTAGCAACAGAATATATAGTCTCAGCATAGGAAACTTGATTCAAGCAAGCCAGAAGGAAAGGAAAAATATGAGAAATGTGGAACCATAGTGATAGGTGTCTTCCCAGAGGATTTATTTTTTCTGCTACATGTTTTCAAGGCAATTGATGGCTACTTGTTCAGGCCACCTACTGTCAATTTTTTACAGCTCTGAAAAAAACATTCTGATGTAATTATTCAGTGACTTTCCAAATGTCAGCATTGTAAAGGAAATGCTGGGTCTAGGAGAGCTTCAAAGAAAAAATCATAGTTAGTTTTTGGCTTAATAAACAATTTACTCAGTCAAACAGAACGTGTTTTGCACAATGCAGAGTGTGTGGCAAACGATACAAGAAATCAGAGGTAGTTTTTTCCCCTAAAATAAATCTTTCATTATTTTTTGACTAAATGTCAGTTTGAAGTGTACTGTTTACCCAAATGTCTCCTCTTTTCTTAGTTTTACTCCTTTCCATGTAACAATAACGATTTGAGTCACAGCTGCTTTACTGGAAAAACATCCTCCATTTCAATGGAAAGGAGTAAATCTGTTTAAGAAAGCCTCAGTGCTAGCTTAAACTAATCTATTTCACTTTGCACAAAAACGGACTGGAAATTAACATGATCAGTTATGGTGTCTCAGCTGCAAGGCTGGTAACAAGCAGCTGTGAAGGATAATTTCATAAACTGTTTCATCCTGAAGTGTAAGAGCATTTCTATTTGTGCCTTTGAGAAAATTGAGAAGTGCATGGACTAGTTATAGAGAATATGAGTTTGTTTATGTCTGCTTATAATTAACAAGCAAATCACCACAGACATGTTGTGAAAGTGGATTGCACCTTGAAAATTACTGTGGATATTTAGATACTTAAGAGCTTCTGTGCTAAATTGCACCTGGGCTCAAACAAAGAAAAGTCAAGAAAGAGAGTGTAAACGGCATAAAACAGATCTGATCAAACAGAAAAAGATTTTTTTTTTTTGTTTGTAAAAAATGTAAAAGCACTATCAACAAAGCAAAAACTGTTAGCATAAGCAGAGTGATAGTGTGAAGCAAGAAAAGCAAAACTCAGCGAGTGATTTTCTATCAGCTGTAGAAATCACCATTTGTCTGTTGTTTGCCAACCTTGTGGTAAAATGAAGACCTAAAAAGGCATGTCTCAGTTATCGTGGGATAATTGATGTCTAACCACAAATGTCTGATGCTTTGAGATGCCTTAAAGCCTCACTGGCTTTTCAGCTGTTCCTTTCAAAGGGTGCAAAATTCCTGTGACTCATGTAATTTTTGCCAGTCTTGTGTAGATATCTTAGAAATCTGCAACATCTCAAGTGGTAGGTGACATATCCATTTAGGCAAATGAATTTAGATATCTGAATAGAATTCCACTCTCTGCAAGGGAATATTAGAATGAAACTAGTAGGGAGAAATGCAAAGTAAAGACTTCTGGACTTCTCATTCAATTAAGGATTTCACTTTGGTAAACATTTTATTGAGTGACAACTCAGCCCTCACCAAAATTACTTGAAGCAGATTTTGTATTGCCTCTTGTGTGGAAACAGTTCAAGAATCAACAGTCGATTACTGTGAGCAAATACTGCAAAACATGCAAAACTGAGTTTATGAATTTCCAGCTGTGTGACAAAACACTTGTTTTTTGCTTAATACATGCACAGAACAAGATTTTCTAAAAGCTCAGTGTATGCAGTTTTAAACAAATGAAAAAAAATTAAACTTCAAAACAAATAGAAAGTCTGACAATTACAGATAAAAGAAGAAGCAGTGACAGGTACATGGTCTCCTTTTAACAGGCTACGTTGCTTATCCTAAGGTGATAATTCTACTTTTAACATAAAAACTAGAGCTTGCTGAGGGGGTTACTAAAAGTTACGTTAGAATCAGAAAAAGAATGAGTTAGTAGGAAATGCAAGTAATCATATAGCCAAACTTCTCTCCACATGCTATGCTCAGATAAATAATTTTCCTGGGAAAGTTACCTAATGATGAAGGCTGTAAAACATTCCAGCCACCTATTCCAGTGTTCTTACAATACAAAGATGTGTTTAATTGTTTTTCCTAAAATATATTCTTTTTTCTATTATTTGCTATTTATATGAAAACAGAATATTCCATTCCTCTCAGCTTGTTCCCTCCTCAATGAGATAATGAATTGTTCCCAGTACCGTGGTGTTTATAAAGCAAACATGACTTTATCAAGCACAGGCTACCATTCACTTTGAAGAGGAGTACACTGATTTTACCTATGCAAATGAAGTCTTCTGTTCACTGTAAACATTGAACACATTCCACCACTTCAGGTTATGAGACAAACAGTACAATTACAGAGAAATTAGTAGTAATATTCTCTTAGATTAATGACTAACAACACCTATTAATGGTGTTCAGGAATTATTTTGTCAGTAAGCAAATCATAGCTTCCAAATAGTCTTGTATGCAGTATTTGTACCAGTGGATCTCTACCTTAAATGACCTCTACCATCCTTCAAATTTGATGAGAAAATTTTGAAATAAATACCTATAGTTAGAGGATAGCTATTTTAGAAAATATTAGTCTTGAAATGGTATGATTTAATACATATATTTTAAAAGAATTGAAACATTAGATTGAAGCCTTGAGTGCCACATAATTACCAGCTACTGTTGTCCAACTTTTTACCTTGAGAACTGAAGATTCAGATGTATTGAAATGTTGCTGTAACAGCAGGACACTGCATAGACAAAACAGCATTTTCCCAGAATAAAAGGTATTATAAAAATCACAATGAGAACTATGTTTGAAGAGGGATAAGTCAAGAAAGTTTTCCAGAAGGAGGTCTTGCCTAAAAAATCATAGAAACAAATATTAGCATCATATATTTTAAATACCAGGGTATCCTAGAAAGGATGATAAAAACCCAAACAAAACAAAACAGAAAACCAAACCAAACAGAAAACCCTTAAGTATATCAATCACAGAAGATAGAAAAATTTGGAAAAAAACCATAAAATAAGCAGTCTTTTTCCCAATAGAAGGCACTCAAATAAGATCCTTCTTTCTCCTAATATGTTTTGGTCAGCATACTCATTAATTATCTGTCATTAAAGACAAGGTAAATAATGAGAATAAAATTTGCTGATAATTTTAAATTATTCAGTATTATAAAAGTAAAAAAAATACTGCAAAAATGTGCAGAAGAGTGTCAAAATATTGACTGACTATGTAATAAAGTGGCAAATTAAATTCAGTGTTGATTAGTGTAAATTAGCCTGCGTGGGAAAACAAACCAAACTATATACAATGACTAATTCCAACCAGGTACTGCCATAGAGGGCTGGGAGCTATGATTTAATAAATATGGCATGAACATTTTGATTTCATATTCATTGTTTTAAAAAAAAGGAAATTTTAATAACTATTGGATAATAAACATAAAAAACAGATGAAATCATCCTTATAAAATAACATGTTGAATCTTGAATATATGGACTTCTGATTCCTCCTTATGAAAAGAGTACAGTAGAAATCATAGAGATAGAAAAAATAAATAAGTTTTATTGAAGCTTTCTATACCATAATTTCTGTGCAAAGAGAAATTAAATATACTAGAACTCATTGAAAGAGGGAGCTGCAGAATAATGTGAAATGAAATCACTTACATGAGAAATAAAATTGGAAGTCCTTATTCAATGGAGGAAGTGGGATCAACATGATTTTTAACATGATAGAGGACTTTAAAAAATACATATATACCTAACTAAACCATTTCACTCATCATTACCAAGAAGCTGTTAAGTAATTATTAAAGTCATGAAAGAAAAGCACATTATTGACTATTAAATATTAAGAAACAACATTGGGCTGCTTCAGATCATCAAAAGTGCACACTGTTTCATGCAGGCAAGCATCACTGTACATTCTGGTCCTCCTCAGTTGGCATAGGGGACCCTTTCAAGAGACAGTTACTGGAGTAGATGGGCAAGGTTATGAAATGAGTGGTACTCCTGTAGAACTCTTGTATTCTCATATCTGCATTCAGAAAATAATTCAGTGATGGCCACGGTAGGATTAGACCAAAGCCAGCAGAACATTGTTTCTTTGAAAACAGAAGTTTCAGGGGAGGGAAATTATGCTGATGACAAAGAGACCACTTTTGGTTCATCTATTTTGCCACAACTCTGGGCAGATCCAGCTCCCTGGAAGGCCTGGGAGGAGTGAAAAGCAGCTCTGTTCAGCACAAATCTCAGCCTCCCTGTTTTATGCTTTTCTATGCTTGATCCACATCCCTTTGTCATTTTAGGGCACAGCTGATTTTAAGTTGCCTTCACATCCCAGTACCTAGGACTGAAAGCATATCTAGTACATCTGAGGCCAGTTATAGAGCATTAGGACATCCTCCAACATCCATGCCAGTGCTCAGACCGGAGTGTTGCACAGCCTCACACTGCTGGCCACATACAATGGGAGCAGAGCCCTCAATAAAAGGCTTTACTAGTGCTCTTTATGAACATAGAAAAATACCAAAGTGTTTTGCTTGCAAAAGGTTCTTCTTTTCAGAAAGATACCAGAATGCCTGTTAGAGATTGGATGAATCTGCTTCTTTGGTGGATGACAGGGTTTGCAGAAAGCAGACAATTAGAGCCTGCCCTCTGGAAGCCTCCCAAATTATAGCAGCAACGATTTCGTAGCAAACACAACACAAAGCAGACTGCAAACATAGAAAGAAGCTTCTTGCATTTTCAGTGCTGGTTATTTAAAAAAAAAGCTGTTTTTTTTCAGAAAGAATGAGTCTTCTCACATTGTTAACCAGCAGGTGGTACATACAGGGGCACTGCAGTGTGCCAATGGGGAGACAAATGTCATCTTTCTTGCTTTGTAAGAACAACTGATGGATCTTCCTTTATGCCTGAATTAAAGTGGAAAAACATCTTAATTCAAAATTGCTTTCACTGTACTTATTACAGTCAGAAACCAGAACAGGATTTTGCTTCTGTTTTTAATCTACCAACAAATTCCTCCACTTCACTGACTCAATTCTTTTATGTTTGTTATACAAACACTGTTTTACTTCAACATTAATGATGTTCCATTTCCCTACTTTTCCATTTTAGGTTTTTTCCCTACATATGTTTGATTGTATAAATAAATACACAGATATATAAAATGAAACATACACAAATGAAACTCCAGACAGTGAATCCATGCTTGTATTTTATAAATGTTCAATTTTGGAATACTTCTTCAACAGAGCTGCAGTAGAGAATTTGCCTTGTATTGGATGAACTGAATTTAGAGACTAAATTCTATTACTTGTCTATTTCACAGATGAAAATTCCTAGGAAAGTACCTTAAAAATCTCCCTTTTTTGATGGAAACAACTTACAAAACATGCCCCTTTGGGACAAACAGTTCCTTAAGGACAATATAATCTAAACTTACAGTAATTTTGCACTGGGGCTTGGTGCAACAGTTTCATGTGGCCTTTCAATTTGGACCAATCTGTTTATAGTCTTGCTGGCAAAGGTAGAGAAAGACACCCTGGAGTGGTAATATAAAATCAAACTGATGCTCTATGAGCCTGTTTTCATTGAAATATAATCTATACATGCAACATACTCATTGACATGATAGTAGGCTGGTGTGGTGCCCAGGTAATATTGGATTCAGTGTATTTACCGGGGTGCAGCAGCAGGCTGGTACAGCCAGCACACATTTAAGGTGCTTGCTGCTAAGTCTACCTCGTAACACCGAGCCTAACAAATTCAGTCAGGTCTGTGTTAGCTCAGCTGGTCTTGCACTGCACTCTGCTACACAGTGTAAGCATGGATGATGTTTTTTCCCAACAAACTAGAATTATGTGTTTTTAAAATAAAAGGTAATGTACTTTCACACTCTTGGGCTTTTGCACCAGCTTGCATTTATGCTCATGTTCCAACTTTACGGCCTACCATAAAACCTGTTTGTATTATGAACCCTTTTTACATACCAAATTTCTTTTTTATACAATGTTGATGATACTCCTCTAATAGGAAAAGGTTTATTTTTTTAAGCTCTTTTAAATGTTACAATATGAAATTGGTTCACATATTCTACACTTAATATACTCTTAGTTCAGCTATGCATGCAATATTTCTGTAATTGAATCTCCTGTATTGATAGGGCAGTAGCAATCCACAAACACTATGTAAAGTATAAGACAAGAATAATATGTCAAACAAATTGTGTGGAGAAATGTTGTTATCATTTGAAAAAAAAAGAGGACTGAAATATTAAGAAGAAAATCAATATATCTTCAACACCAAAAGCCAATTATTTGAAGGTGATATTTTATGTGGTTAACCCTTTATCTACCTACTCTTCTATGATGTTACAACAGCTTGGGCAATATTACATATTCATGACAAAAAACAATTAAGCCCAGGGAGGAGCATAAACTCATTCTTTTTGCCTCATATCTCACAAGTACTGTCTCTCAGAATATGATCATATGACCCTCTTCTAGGGATAGCAGCTCTATGTCCAAATAAAAAGAGCCTGATATTTGCTGTCTCCTTAGTTCTCAAGGTTTTATAATCATGACCATCTCACTTTTCATTACAATAAATACCTAACTTGCAAGTGACACAAAGTCTCTTACATCAGAAGGATGTTTTAATGGGAATTTTTTCATGCTAAAGTTTGTGAGAACCCAATCCATGGTTATTGTATACTACATTGTCAGGTTAACAGTTCCTGTATGTTCTCTCTGTTGTCTATTTAGTTTTTTAGTTTGTCATTAGTCACTAGAAACTAAAGATACTGCTGCATTTTGAGTACAAGCCCCTGCGCTGATACTGTCCTTAAAAGCCAAACTTTGTCTCAAGAGAAATTTTACAGCTGAGTTGCTTGCAAAGCTCTCATTTATTTCTGATGAAGTAGCATGGTACATGCATACCAAAACTTGGAATGACTGAAAGAAAAAAGGATAATCTTGTAACACTGATAATTTAAATTAATAAAATGCAAACTCCTAGCCCATGAACTACTGTTGCCCCAAAAGGACAAGATATTCCAGTTATTTGGAAGCTCCTGAATAATCAGATAATTAATTCAAATCTAGGAAAAAGAAAAAGTGCAGCACACTCTTCATGTATAGTGTCCTTCAAAAAGGAACGAAAACTCAGACAATGAGCTTGATGCTGGCTTTTAGCATTATTTTGAATCAAATATGGAGTAGGCAGTTACATATATGACTTGTCAAATTCTCTAGCAAAGCCTTTCAAAAGTTTTGTGAAAAAAGAGCCATCCTTTTTTCTCAGAATAACAATAGCTAGAAAGTTAAATTTTTAGACAATAATGCCTCAGAAGATTTCTTGAGAAAGAAGTAAATCTATACAGCTGTTCCCTCTTTAAACACTTGGCAGTATGCAGTGGTGCTCTATACTTGTTACACACCAATAAAAGTAGTGGAGTGTGAATAAAAACACCAATAAACTTTGTGGCTAATCCTTTCTCAAAGAGGACTGTACCTACTTTTAAAGCACAACTAGTGAATTCCATATACTCATCTTCTTTGGTATTTTCAGTGCTATTGATTTACAGGGAACATTAATTTCTTGAGAAAAACTCTCTGTGACTATCTTACTCTAGCTGACTGTGAACTATTAAAATGTGCTTATCTGAGTTTTATGGGGAATAGCGCTGGAGGTTAACTACGTGTAATGCTCTGATAAGTCCTGAAATTTGGCTTGTCTTTCAACCAAGAATTAAGTAAACTGGGATTATAAAAACGGATTTAAACAGTTTTATGCCTAAGTCTGATTCATCATTGACCTTACATATACATGAGCAGCAGAGAGTGAGTAAACAGTGTATACACCCCTCTGTTTTCTTGCTTGTGCAGCAAAAATTTCAGATGGCAGTGTCTTAGTGCAAGGTATTGCTGCTTGTTTGCTGAAAGAAAAGAAGATTCTATAAAAGAAGGCAAAAGGAAAAGGCAATTGGCTCATGATGCACTATTTCCCCTTAGCCCACAGGAGAGATGCTAAAGGGTGTCAGCCTTCCCAGTGCTCAAGGCATTCCAGCAGAGCTCATGGCACACAGACCTGAAAGAACCTGAGCTTACAAACCGTGTTCCTTCAATCACAGTGAGGTGGCTGGCTGTTTTATGTCCAATAAACTGTGACACAATTTCCTGCCTTTATTTCCCAATGTGATAAAAGGTTTTTCATAATGCACCACATAGAGTTGGTGCAGTCTCTACCACTGTGTTCTGTATTTTGCATCCTGGAATGGACTCTGGGAAATGGAAGCAAAGCAAACAAAAACTCTTTTTTCCTCTGCTCTTCTCCCTTTATTAGAACATAAATGCCACCTTTTATTCAAGCAAAACAAAACAACATGTCACTAAAAGATGCTGTCTGTCGTAAAGCTCATGGTGTTTTGAGCTGAGCAAAAGGACAATTAAACCAAATAAAGTAGTAAAGGAAACCATGGGGAAATTTAATGTGAAAGTAAAAGGCGACTCAGAATCCTGAATATCAGATTTGTAACGCAGTTCTCTCTCTTCAGGGGAACAAAGTTAGTTATATAAAAAATTCTCACAATATTCTCAAGTTCCTGTCTGTAAAGATGCATGAATTGCAAGTGTCTTACTTAGTACAGAAATATCTGAGGCTATCAGAAGTCTCTAAAACTGTGCTTAGCTTTAGCAGCATAATTTCAGAGTTATCACCTATTAACAGATACAAAAATAGTCAATGAAAATTTATTATTGATTCCATGATCAGTGCAAAAACTAACAAAGAACCACAACTTCAGCAAAGATGGTCCTTGTTTGAAATGCCTACATGAACCTGTGCTCAGATATTACACTTGTCATGAAGAGTAAAGTAGCAACATACAGTGCTCTTGCTGAAATAACCTGTGGATGGGATAATAGAAATATACAAGTGAGGTGAAGTTGCAGATAGAGTAACAGTAAAGCACTGAAGCTTTAAAAACTAAAGAAAAAAAACCAAATTTGTGAGGTATGGCTCAGGTATAAACTACTTAGTGGCAGATTGCAGAGCAAAGCTCCAAGTTCATAGACATAAATGAGCAAAAGGAGGTGCTGTACCAACAGATTCCATTGCTTTGCTTAACCAAAGATGCCTAGAGCTGTTTGGGTCACACTCCTAGACCATTGTTTGCAACTCCAGAAGGACACAGGCCACCCCTGTATCATATCTGCCACTCCTGTGTGGTTTCCAGGATGCCTTAACTTATGTCAAATAGCACCAGATTCCTCTGTGTGGTCAATTGACACCTACATTTTAATATGTGCAGTTTCAGTTTATTTCTTAGTCTTTATCCAATACCATAGAAAACTTGAATTTATTGCTTCTTGAGTAGCTCTAAATCCTTTACCCCACCCCCTCTTCCTTTTGACTGGTACTACATTAAAGATTAAATAATAAAGGAGAAGAAGCTTGAAAGATGAACAAATCACTCAACAAAAAAACATTAATTACATAGGTCAGGCCAAAGTTCATGCAGCATGTTACATGAACCAAAGTTCATTATCATTCATCTGATAATGCTTTATAGATGATGTTTAGGAAAAAAAATTGAAAGTATGATTCTTTTTCAGGCTATTTTCCCAGCTTTAAACAATTGGCACTACAGGGACTTCTTGAAGCACAAGTGATATCTTTGTGTTGATACATTTGTCTTCCACAGCTATCAGAGGTCAACCAATCATTTATTCCAAGTGAGTGACTTGATTGTTTGCAAAGAGTTTATTGACAAGAAACTAAAAGTTGCTGCTATGGTTGAGAATGAAGTAATTGGGCAGTGCATGTGATTTAACCAGTTTCTGGATAAAGAAAAAGAATAAATAGATTTTCCTGTTTCTGATCATAATGAGCTTATACAATGTGACTTGGAATTGTAATTTCAAAAGTCAAGATGCAATGGTAGCAAAATGTGCTTTATATTGGTTTCACAATCAAAAGCAGGATGAGTTTCATTTTATCAAAAGGAACACCCATGTCAGCAAGAAGAATGACAATATTTGTTCAAGTGTGGCCCAGAAGAGAGAAAACTTCAAAAAATAATTGGAAGGTGTTATACAATGTAGCTGAAAGACGAATTTGTGGTCAAACATCTTTTTTTCATTGTGTCAGAACAAAGTTGCCTGTTTACTAAGGAAAGATATGTCAAAACAGGATGTAAATCCAGGACCAGTTCTGCCCCATAGAATACATCAATATCTTGAAACTCATATGGAGTGATAACATGTGATGAACTCTTTGTTTACATATAATCTACACAATCATCTAGCAAAATCACACCTGTCTTTTTTTCTTTTTTTTTCATATATTATGGGGTTTACTAATTACACACGTTTTTTACATTGAGAATCTCAAATCCTTAAGAACACATTTAAAAAGATCATGACTTCCATGTAAGTCAGGGAAAAAAATTGTTAGTTCATTTTAGTTTCATTCCATTGTTCATGCATAAAATGTCACTTTTCCACTTCTTTCCCCAAGGAGAAGCCTAATGTGTAGTTTTTACCAATCTAGCTTCCTCACTATCATTAAAACTGAAAGGAAGAATAAGAGGAAGAAAGTACATTGTGCTTTTCCATAATCATGAACCAGTGTATTGTTTCTTCCATACAGCTTGCAGCCCTATCTCAGGAACATACACATTGGATTGACCTCTGATCTCCAAAGATTAAACTTGTTTTGTTACAGGAAAAAAATAAGTAACAAAGGGCAGCTTAAAGCTAATTGTGCTCCAGGCAGGGACATACAGAGCCTGGTTGCACATGCAGTCTAAATAAGCTGGCTGAACAAACCTTCCAAGGAGAGAACTGGTGGCACCTTTCCCTCCCCTTGCAGCCAACCACACAAACTTCCCATCACTCCTGCAGACGCTCTGCTCATAAGCAAATGAGCTCTTGAAATGTTTCAGGCTTTTTACTGATGGAAATTTCTTAGCAATTTCTTAGAATATTTATCCAGAGAAGATACACTCTATTTTAAATGGTCTCCTGGAAAACAGCACAAAACCATCATGGGGTTTGCTCCAGGCCTTGCTTCCACTGATGAGTGAGTAAGACAGGACAAGTCCTTGAAAGTCTCACCAGAGAACAACAATTACATTTCAGGACCTCTGTGCTTGAAATATTTGTCATAGAAAGAAAATGAGAATTTTTACAGTTGGATTTTAGTTTATAAAAAACTGTGTCCCAGCATGTTTTGGAGAATACAGAGTAGTGTCTGAGTGTCTAGATGCCCCTCAGAGTTATAGCTTAAGACAAGTTAAGACATTATGCTTGTGGTCTGAGTTTTTATTTTTCCTTTAAAAATTTGATTGTTTCAATGTCTGAATTTTGTCTTTACTTATATCTTAATTTTGAATAGTTTCACCTTTTTATTTTTTTTCTCCTAGATTCCTACTCTCCTTTATATTCTCTATATGTCCTTTTCTTTTTGTATTGATGCCCAAAAGGAACACTAAGTGAAGCTGGTAAAGAAAAACAGAAAAAGTATGCTCTGGTTTAAAAAATTAATTATCTTAATGTTTTATTTTTCATAATTTTTATTCCTGGATTACAACACACCCAATTTTTTGTAGCAAGCTATAGTCACTGTTCCATTTTTTTCTATCTCATATGGTGTGGATTTTTGTTGTGCTAGAATATCTTCAGAAATAGATAAAGTTCTTAAGCCTCTATCTTTCGAAAACCTGAAAGTATACAGGTATAATCTGAATTTATGACCACTGTATGAAATATAATCCTGTAGACTATAGTAGTTCAGGATCATCTTCCCCTTCTTTTATGAGAATAGCAATCTCTGGGAGATGGGACAGAGAGTAAAGGGAAAAGTTGAGCCAACACTCTCTGTCTAAATTGAGTGGATGCTGGATCTGTAAATGAAATGCTGGCACCATGGAAAAGAATGGCAAAACTCTATCTGATTTCAGCAGGGCAGAATTTTGCCACCACTTTAATGAGGCAAGTAATGAGAATTACATGAAATGTATCTTTTTTTTTTTTTAACAAATGCAGGCTTCAGGCTCAGTTTTACATATCAATGTTTAACCTATCTTTGTTTTATCATCTTAGAATACGTTTCAGTGATGGCAGTACTGAAGAGGAACCTAAAATATTGTGTAGAGCATAAAATGTGAGAGAAAAGCAATATTTGAATTTGAAAAATCTCTAATTTTTTAACAAAGTTCTATTCCCACCTTTTTTTCTTATATCTCTGATCATGATAGCAAACTGTTTATTTTGTGATAGCTTCCTAAGTGGCTAAATAGGCATGAATAACAGCGAGTTCAAGGAATACTCTCCTATGCCACTTGATTTTCATATTACAGCAGCAAAGGGATGCTGACAACTCGCACAATATATTTTTCCTTTGTTCATTTTTTTAACAAACTTGCACAGTGTTGTCAGCCTTCATGCTATTGTTATAAATTTTTTAAATAGCTAATGTTTTACATAAGTATCTACCTCTTGAAAGTGATGATTGTGTAAATAATTTCAGATTCCATTAAAAAGCATGTCTAATGTCTCATCTTTACAGCTCTGAAGACCTAAGTAGCCCCCACCTTACAAGGAACCATTAGAGCCTTTTGCTAGATTTCAGATTTTATGAGTTTTAGACATTTGGGATCAGGAATTATGAACCTTTGGGCAGTCTTCCCCTTTATCATAAACCTTCCCCAGTTTCAGCCAGACTCTGACTTAATTCTTTATTCTTGTATGCCTTTTATTCTTTTTTTTTTTTTCTTTTTCCTGCCTACACCATTTTCCTTCAGTAACACTTCAAAAACTTGATGAGGTGCCAGTATCTACTTCCACAGAATTATTCATCTTACATTCATACTGATGTTAGTAAGATGTGGACCATGTCATGCAAGATGACCATTTGGAGAGAATGGGAGCATCCAAACTCCTCGTCTCTATCTGTCTTATCAGCATATTGGTACTCCAGCTCCATTGCTCAAAGGAGATATTTTTTCTAATTTTCAGGATGTCTTGTACTTCAAATGTGATTAGAGCTTCTCTAACCAATAAGCTAATAACCTGTTTTCTGTTCTTTTAAATTAATGATCATAGACTTTGCTCCCTATAGAAACGTGCTTAAAATGTACATAGCAAATGAAGATTAATAGCTAAGTCTTTAAAATTTAGGGTTTAAAAAATTATTAATGTCATCTAAAAATTTTTAAAAATCTCTTGTACTCTATTTTCAATTGTCTGTGTGTATAAATCAACAAAAAGAAAAAAGCAATTCAGTAGGAGGGAATTTGCAATACACAGTATTACACCAGAATCATCTTACTGTAGATTTTATTGGCAATAAAAAGCGAATAAAAATCAATAAAAAGGAAAATGTGTTAAAAAAAAAAAACCTTATGGGTTTTTTCTGTGTGTTATCTTACGCAGCAGGATAAGAATTTTCATTTCTACACAATTATAATGAGTAAAGAAAACTTCATTTTCTTGTGGGTCAATGCCTTTTTGTCATGTTGTTCTAGTTTTATATAATATCTCCTAGACATTTTACTAGCTGGAATATCTAGACTATTATGTAGAAAGGGCTTCTGTTTTGTCAATATACTTAAGCAAACAAAAGAGCAATCTCTCATTCCTTTTGTAAGTGCATTCATACATACATACATGTATGTATATATATATATGTATATGCACACAAATGTGTATAAACACGGATCCTTCTTTTTTTCAATGGCATTTCAAGGCATTGTTCTGAGAAGACTGTTTTCTTTACCCTTGACTTGTGTTAAATATTCCACTCAGGTTATGGAAGATGGTTGTCTGATTGCTTGCCCTATTTTTCTTTGCCAGAACAGATAGACTATGCTTATCTATTAAAAGCACTCCGGAGCTACATTAAGCTTGGATACCTGTGGAGCTTGTCAGCACAGGTTCTCACACAGGTCACTGGTTGCTGGGGCAGCCTCAAGAACAGAATAACAAGCACTATTTGATATGGGAAACACACATCTGTGTCTTTTTCTTATCAGCATACTGATGAGAAATCCTTTGGATAATGAAATAGAAAAGCTCTCTAGGTAATTTTGGTGCTATTTTTTCACTTTTCTAATTCTTGTTGTCTCTGATGCAACTATTTTTATTCTTGAATCACAGAAAGATTTAACACCTTTGTAGTGGTTGGGATTCTTGTGCATCACTTCCAGTTTTTGGAGAGATATCTTGGTTCAGGAAACAGCCCAAAAATGCAGATAACTAATTGACCAATGGAAAAAACAGGAATGGAAATAAGATCCATCAAAGATGATCTGGCATAAAATATATACTATGTCTGTCTATATATACATTTATACTATGACTAAGATTTTAGGGACTGTATTCAGTTGTGCAGGCACAGGTGTCCACCAGCTTGGGACATTTGAGGAAGCTGATTATATATATATTAAATCCTGAGTTGGGAGCCATAGGAGACCTACAGTTTTCTAGAGATGGAAACTAAGTGGAACAACTCTCAACACACAAAAATGCACAAGACACATATATTCAGGAAAATAACTTGCTCTCCATTAAGTTTTGCTTTTTCTTATTGCACAAGAAGATACTCTCTATCATTCTGAACCATTCTTGCATAATAATAAGTGCCAGGTATTGCACTCAATTTCCATAATTCTGGAACTTTCAGATTCCATTTTAACTGAGTGCTTTTATTACTCTTTTGTACAAAAAATTTACCAGGATAGCCAGAAATGGTCTATTATCATGTAGAGACCAGTATACGTGATGTTTCTATTTTCAGGAATCTCATAATGTTTCTATTTCATGTATGTCTGCTGTTTTAAACCTTTGACCTTTTAAAGAAAAAAAAAAAAGCAATAAATTCACCCATTAATGTATTTTCTGGCACTTTCCTTTTAACATAGAACTCTTACTTCCACACTGTTCTAGTTTCAGAGTGCATCAGAATTTATTGTAGATAAATATTTATCTGTATAGTTATAAACCATAGCAGATGTGCTATCAGTTTATGCTGCATAACCCTGGTCTTACATAATTGCCTAAAATAAATTCAGTAACTTGCCAAAATATGTCATGCAGTGCCTGGTTATCATCTAAATGACATTCCTTCCTTTTATGTGTCTGTTTGATTCATTTAAAAATCTTAATGAAACATTTCACGAACTAAAATTCCGTTAAGCAGACAATGAAAAAATTATGAAATAGAAGCAAGCAAAATTTCATTATCATAATTTTGTATTACTTCATTTTTTATTTATTCTTTATAATTTTTTCTTTTATTTTGAAGAACTATCCAGTTTGACTCTTTTCCTCTCTCCCCTGCAAACTGAGCTTCACTGAAGCTCTAGTGCTACTTCTAAATTTTGAGTACAAATACATACACGGTATGCCTGTAGCATATCATTTTTGGAATTAAATTTTTACCGTCTTGGTATTAGACACTAAATTAGAGATAGACGTCTTTTGACCATGGATCTATCTTCAGGAAAGATTCCTCAGTAATTTCTGTCTGTGAGATGAATAGATGACTGAGACCACCTAGCCTTCAGCCTGCTGTTTTCAAGATGCAGCTGTGCTTAGGAATCTGGATAGGTTCTGTCTGTCCCACTAAATAGGAGAGGGGGCAGATGTGAGTCCTTAAGCTTGGAGTCAAGCTCAACGGGCTTGACACATCTATACTACTAACTTCTGCCTAATCTTCTTAGACCTATTTTTGTCCCTACCAAATTTTTTTTCTGAGATCTAGCTCAGAGTGGTCCAAACTAAATACAGATTAAGCTATCAGTTAAGAAGCAAGTTCAGTTGAGCATCGAAAACTCAATTTCACTCCCTGGATCTCTTTTACCTCGCAGCATAAGTGAATGCATCCATGAGGAACCTGAAGGTACCACAGATTTGTGTCAATGCTTTAAGTGAAGAAAAAAAAAACCAAAACACCAAGAAAAAATTATTTCTTTACATATACCTCCCCTATTTGGGAATAGATGATTTTTGAGCTTTTTGTGGAAGTGATGACTATTTTTTCTTAAGCAAATATCATGTGCTGGACATGGTACCTGGAAATTCAAATTAAGAACTCTATTACACTAATATTTACAATCAACAATTTAATAATCTAATTTAGAATTAACAGATAGCTAGTAAGTAGTAGGAAAAAAGCTTCAGTGAGAGTAATGTGTAGAATGACTCAGAGAGAACACAAGTGCTAGTGGGACAGTTGTACTTT
This sequence comes from Dicaeum eximium, assembly GCA_013396995.1. Lineage (NCBI taxonomy): Eukaryota > Metazoa > Chordata > Aves > Passeriformes > Dicaeidae > Dicaeum > Dicaeum eximium. Next base: position 2,521,349 of record VWZP01009370.1, read on the forward strand.
CTCCTGGACTAAAAATTCTTGCTGTACTTCATAAAGTTGTTGCTGTATCCTTCTACTTCTCTACAGTTTTTCCTCTTAGCTGGCAGACTCATAGGCCAGCTGGAGGTTAGTCACTTTCTAAACAGTTTGTAAGGCGTCTTCTGTGGAACAGTGTTTACTGTGGTGAATTAAGGACATCTGATGCTTTTCCTACACACTAATACTATACATCGACTAATATGAGTTTAAAAAAATACTAAATTTATTTAAGAAAACAAGTTTCATAATCTCACTTTGGATATGAAATTTCAAATTTCAGGTCATCAGGTCACCATAGGCTTTTCAGGTCATCAAGTTATGGGATTTTTAAATTCTACTTTTCACACAGTAATTGGATTTTGACAACAGTCTCTTGCTGTGTCTTTTATTTTTTTCTTTTGTGCTGTAGTTGTTTTTTTAACTTTTCCTTCCATGCCCACACCTAAATGATCAGTCCAGGAAGTAAGATTTGTGAGACTTGAGTTTATTTGGATAGGCAAAGGAGCTTCTGAAGTGTGCAGTATGAAATATGGATGCTTATAAAGTAGTCACATGACAATAATGTTTCATCCAAGTAGCACCTTCATTAATTGGCACCAAACATTTAACTCTGGGGAAATATACTTACTGTAAGAACATACAGATATAAAAATCAACAGCCCAATTCACCATTCTCCCCCAAGATATGCACCTTCAGCAAAGTAGAGGCAAAATCCTACCAAACCAGGGCAGTAGGAACAATTGCTCCAGAAATATCCCAGAAGCAAGAGGTTACTCCCCTAATGGGCATGTGGCAAACAGGCTCTGTACCTTAAATGAAAACACAATTGAATAAACTGTTGGGATAGTGGAGAAATATATCTTAAGAGATTTCTGAGATTATTTTTGAGAGTCTGAATCGTATGTGAGTGAATTTGATCTGAAACATGTTATGCAAATACCTATATGACCCTATTAACCAAGTTAATATTTTTAGTCGTAAGTTTGGTTTGTTCTCCTGAAGTATATATTCTTGATTCTTTGAGACCTGTATTTTATAAAGGTCAGGTCAGTTTCTGGTATTCTGTTATCAGAAAAGTGTTCACCTTCTTTGATACTATTCGAAAGTGCTTAACACTCAGCTAGAACAATGTTCATATTGAATTGGAGGTAATGAATAATTCATACAATCTGATTTAACTTTTTTTCCTTGACATTAGATGATAATTTAGCATAGGGTGCAATCAATGATCTCTAAGATACTGACATTGAAGGTTGTTCTTGGTAACACCTAGAAAATGTACAAAAAACATGCTTTCACAATTAATTTAATGCAGTAGCTACTCATGGTCACTGTTATGATATACAAAATTGTACTGCATGTGTTTATGGCTTCTCTAGATATTTAGAATGCACTCACTAATGATATCATGGAAATATAAGATGAAAGATTCCTTAATATCCCATCATCAGGTTTTGACAACCTTGGCACTTCTACACTGGCTTTGGGAAGACTTCCAGACCCGTAATTCGCTTTATGTATATGTACATACCTTTTCCTTTTTGCACAATGATTTTAGATACCATGTCATACACAATCTAAAACCAAGACCCAAGACTGAACTGAGGAGATCTATTATGAAATACTAATAGTAATGTTGTTAAAGATGATTGATCTTTGCCACTGTTTAAAAATGTGTCAAGATTTCAATCCCTTTTTCTAGATTCTGCCATAGATTTTGTACCCAACTTTGGGAAAGCAGCTTGAGGTCAGTCTTTCCATATTGGATCTGTAGGTATGTGTCTATTGTGCCTATTTCTCTTGACTGAAATGTTTACAATTCCTTGTACCCCAGAAGGCAAGAGACCTTGGATGTTTAACATTTGTTGGCAGCAGACTGAAATGGGGAATCAGAAAGTATGATGGCTTGTGATGGTACCTCTTCTTTCCAGGAAGCAGAAAAGCCAGTAGCAGGGACAAAACCTGATGCAAGTTTGTGTGGGCTGCTGTGAGATCTCATTTTCATCTGCAGGTTGGTTGTCCCTGCCACAAGGATACACTAAGTGCATGTCTATGAGCAGCTTGGGCAGTAACTCTTTCAGATGGCCCAGTGTTTTTATAACACTAAATGTATGTCAACCAAACTTTTGCCAAATTAGAAATTACACTTTTTTCTTTTTCTTTTTGTTGTTGTTGTTGTTTTGTTTTATTTTTAGGATTTTGGTGCTGTTGGCGGGGGGGTTGTTTTTGCTTTTGGTTTTTGTTTTTGTTGTTTTTTTTCCATAATACTTAGAACAGACTTTGCAGTAGATACCTGGAAGAACAGACTAAAGTTCTTGCAGAATACTTATCGTCAGCAAGTTCCAACAACCTTGAGATTCAAAGACATCTTTACTCCCACAGTTTTAAACCCATTGCAGTTATCTGATTTCCATGTTGCTGTTAATGAATCCCACTGGCAGAGCTAAGAATTGTGCCCTAAAACACACTTCATTATCATTCCCTGAAGCTTTCTGCTATGGGAGATGGCAGTGGACAGTAAATTCGAAGAACAATATCTGTTGTGTTGCATAGGTCAGACAACCATATTGGTTTAGGGAGTGTCCCTGATGCTAATTTTTTTTATTCCGAAGACTCATTTATCTTCTAAGAGTCAAAAAGTTTCTGAGCTAGAATCAGCCCATTAGTGATTGTCATCAAAATGCTGCTGAGCTAGCACAGGTTGGATAACTTCTTGTTTTACAAAATATGATGAATGAAATGTACTTCACGACAGCAAGTCTAATAATTTAAAACTGGAACTGCTTTGGAGGTTTCCAAAATAATTTTTTGTCAGTTGGCCTACACTATTATAAACTATGAAATCCCAGAATTTATTTTGTGACAAATCCTGAAGTCTTTATTCTACTCTTAAGAAAAATAGTGAAATACCACACTTCTTATTTCTCTGGTAGGGCTAATTATAATAAAATAATTTATATTAGAATGGATTCTAAGAAGACAACAGATTAAAAATATTGTTGCAGTTTAGATAATAAATTAAATTACATTATCTTGGGAATCATAACTTCCAGCACTAAGCTTGATATAGAATGAGTTTCATTCAACACTTTCTTTTCTGAAGAAAAAATAAACATAAATGCCAACATAGGAAGAGGTTAGGTTAGATTTTACATTATGCATTCATGTTTTCTTTTCCTTCATTGTCCTTAACCTACCTTACTGTTTAAAGTAAGAATATATTTAAAATGTCACTTTTTTTTTTTTTTTTTTTTTTTTAATCAAAGCAACACAAGGCTGTGTGGGAAACAGCAAAGTTAACCTTGAAAGATGCACAGTGCATTTTTAAACTTTCTGTTTGGTGTAGAAGATGCTGCTTGTATCCTAATATAGAAGTAAGATGCTTTTTGTGCTAAAACCTCTGAGAGAAACCTTGCCTGGTTATGCCTGAGAGAGTCAGTTACAGTACTCAGAGTACTCATCTCCTAAATTTCCTATATTTATAAGGATCACAACATGCCTAATTTATGACTTTATTTGCTTTAGCATTCTCTCTCTTGTGCAGTAGAGACACAGAGTTTTTTTAGTGATTTAGGACTTATTGGCATTTTTTCTTTCTGTTGGCTGCAGAATGAAATGTTATTACGTCAAGTGAAAAGCTTAGTGCTGCAGGTAGTGCTTATATGCACTTTGCAGCTACACTAATACACAGAGAACTACTTGTGGTATAGACAAATGCACCTTTAGCTTGGTGTAGCTACAAAGAAAGACAATTTGGGTGATCCAGAAGACTGGACGTCTGGATGAGAACTAAAATAATTTAGTTTATCTAGACTAACAAAAACCTCCATGAGATAATTGTGCTGTCTATAGATGTTTTGGAATTCCAAAGAAGCAAAAACTTCAGAGAAGATTTACTTTAGTTGAAGAACATAAGGAAAACTGGACTATGCATAAGATATATTCAAAGAGGAAATCAGAAAAACTTTTTAACCACTAGAGTGCTGTGATTGTGTTACAAATTTCCAGTAAATCTTCTATTGTCTTTCAGACGAGAAAAACAGGCACATATTCCTGTAATTGTGTTTGAAGCTCATATGCTTATTATTGTGCCATTATTGTGGCACAGTTCCAGTACTATCTGCCCTATAATCCAAAAATCTATAACTTTGGGTTATGCTGGGTATTTTAAAAAACTAATCAATATTTTTCCACTGGCAAATTGACCTGTGATTCAAAATGTAGTCTTTAGGCAATATAACTACCTTTTATCTTCTTTCTTTTATGCATATTTAGTTTTAAAAAATTAAAATGTACTTTTAATATAGTATATATACATTTTTTCCTGAAACGTCAGAAAACATATTGTCTGGATTCTTTTGTGAGTATATCCATATATGTATACACTCATATAGATATATAAGCTTATTTTTACAGTCCTTCAAACTTCCTCATTTTAGTTTCCATAATTTTAAATCACCAGCACAAGAAAAACTATCATTATTTCTTTCCTTGCTGTTCCCCTTCTTGTGCTGCCTAAAAAGCTATACCAAAACCACTGGAAAAACAGAAAAGAAAATTGATTATTGGTGTGTGCAAGATACTTAAGAAGGAGAACCCAGGTAAACTTGCAAGGAAGTTTGAAGAAATTCTACTTATTTTTTCTTTTTTGAATCCATGGGAATTTGTTTAAAATGTAGATAAGTTAAAATGAAGGGTTAAAATGAATTATGTCCAAAGCAAGAGAAATAACTAAAACATGAATCAGCCAAAATAGTTGTTAAAGTTCTTGAGCACTCTCTAATATTACGTATTTCCAATGACTAGATAGAACTTCAGACAGATTTATAAACTTCAGTTTTAGCCCAGCTCAACTTTGTTCCCATTTAACTGTTGAGGAGTTACAGTGTCAAAGTCTTCTAAGTGCAGGGTAGAAATTACTTGGGGTGAACTAATATTAATAAATTTGACCAGTATTCTGTTGGGATTCATTGTGTTAAATCACATCAAGTGAAATTAACTTGACTTACACAAGTGGACAAAGATAGTTGCTCCTTGTTTAAATTACTTACAATGTGTATAGCCATGCCCCTCCTAAACTGTAGGTCAGAAATTCAGTCAGAGATAAACTTTTAAATCAGTGGGGTTTTGATCACAACATCCTCGTTTATTTTAAAAGGATTTAGACTGTCCCAAATAGATACTGCAGACAGTGGTAAGAGATGGGCTGCATAGAGAATTTCTACTTTGTAACCTGCCTGCTTCCTGTATTTCAGCTGAAAGTTAAATAATGTAACTAAAATAGCTCAGTGGGTATCATGAAGAATATTTCACATGCTGGTGAGTTTCATATATTCCAGAGCCTAATGGAAGGTGTAAGAGAGGAGAAAATGTATTATAGATAAGGAAGTATGATCAAAATAGAAGCTATGGTTTCATTTTTGTAGAAGCATTCTCTATGTCTACTGCAGAGAATATTTTGAGTTATTCTATACATTTAAAATTACAAAATGCTTTTTACTGCTCTTTTTTTTCCATTCAGCAGAGGTCTCAAAATACGCTCTGTGTATCCACTCAGGAAGCTATTCTTGCTGTCCTGGCAACTTCCCAGTATAGATGCTCTTTTTCCCAATGGATGGAAAAAAAAAATTTAAAAAA